>JACBWV010000045.1:4395485-4503886 GCA_013435795.1 Chlamydomonas sp. ICE-L | reverse complement strand
TTTTCGGTCCTCATGTTTGTGATTTGTGTCGATTTGTGTCGATTTTGTGTATCGGGTATGGTGTGGGTGTGGGTGCGGTTTGGTGTGGTGTGGTGTGTGTGTTTGTTGGTGTGTGTGGTGTGGTGTCGTGTGTTGTGGTTTGGTGTGGTGTGGTGTTTTTTGCTTTGGCGTATCATCGTGTTGTTTTGGTGTCGATTTTGTGTCGTTTTGTGTCGTAGTAGGGTGTGTCTTGGTGAGTGTGGTGTGGTGTGTGGTGTTTGTGTTGTGTTTGGTTTTTGGTGTGGTGAGGTGTGTCGTGAGGTGTGGTGGTGGTGTGTGTGGTGTGGTGAGGTGTTGTGTGGTGGTGGTGTGGTGTGGTGTGTAAGGCATGATCGTGCGGTGCAGTTTGTTGCGTGTGTGGTGTGGTGTGTTTGGTGTGGTGTGGTTTGGTGTGGTGGGTGTGGTGTGGTGTGTGTGGTTGGTGAGGTTTGGTGTTGTGTGGTTGGTGTGGTGTGGTAAGGCATGGTATGCGGGTGCGGTGCAAGTGTGGTGTGGTGTGGTGTGGTGTGGTGTGGTTGTGGTGTGGTGTGGTGTGGTGTGGTGTGGTGTGGTGAGGTGTTGGGTGTGGCGAGGTGTAGGCTGTGTGGTGTGGTAAGGTGTGTGTGGTGTGGTGTGGTGTGGTGTGGTGTGGTGTGGTGTGGTTGTGGTTTGGTGTTTGGGTGTGGTTGTGGTGAGGTGAGGCTTGGTAGGTGTGGTGAGGTGTGGTTGGTGGTGTGTGGTGTGTGGTGTGTGGTGGTTGGGTGTGTGGTGTGTGGGTGTGGGTGTGTGTGTGTTGAGTCGTTGTGTGGTGTGTTTTGGTGTTGTTTGGTGTTGGTTTTGTGTGGTGTGGTGTGGTGTGGTGTGGTGTGGTGTGGTGTAGTGTGGTGTCGTTTTCAGGTATCATGTTTTGTTCGATTTGTGTCGAGTTGTGGCGTTTTGATGTCCGTGGTATGGTGTGGGTGTGGTGTGGTGTGGGGTGGTGTGTGGTGTTTGCGTGTGTGGTGTGGTGGTGGTGTGTGTTGTGGTGTGGTGTTGGATCGTGGTGTGGTGTTGGTGCGTTGTGGTGCGTTGCTCTTGTGCTGTTGTCCGTGTCGTTTTGTGGTCCTTCGTGTCTTTTTGTGTCCTTTTGTGTCCTTTTTTGTCGTTTCATATTTGTGGTGTTGTGGTCCGTGTTTTTTTTTTCTTTTTTCGTGCTTTGAGCTAGCGTTTTCTTTCTTTTTATTTGCGTTATTTTTTTGTTAGTTTGTGTTTGTTGGTTTTTTTTTATTTGTCGTGTCTGTCGTGTCGTGTCCATTTTGTGTCCTTTTGTGGCGTGTTAATGTCGTGGTGTGGTATGGTGTGGTGATTTGTGAGGCCAAACACACAAACGAACAACTGGTTGCACATGCACTGCCAACAGCACATTTCATCCCATATACACACACCTGGCCATCCATGCACTATAAGACAAACCCCAGGCACATGCACACACATCTGGCTACACATGCACTGCCACACAGATCTGTTTCCCGTACACAGATACACACACCTAGTCATCCATGCACTACAAGACAATCCCATGGACAAACACAACCCAATCAGACACTCACGCACACACACACCAGGCCATCCATGCACTACAAGACAACCCCAAGCTCACATTCACACATACCCAGACACTCACACACGCACACCACAAGTGGCTACGCATGCACTGCCACACCCGCCCTACTTACGTACCACACCACCTCGCCATCCCCATGCACTAACAGACAATCCCATTGAACAAAACAACACACTCAGGCACTCACCCACACACACTGGCTATCCATGCACTACACCATGCACTCACACACACTGGCTATCCATTCACTACCCCATGCACACACACAAACACACTCAGACACACCTTGAACACACACATAACTGGCTATCCAACTGCAGCACAACCCCAAACACAACTACTGAAGCACGAATAAATATCACGCACTACAACACCACATAACACATCGCAATCATCTTCTCCTTAACACCATCAGTACTAACATCTCACCATGACCATCATCATCACTCCTACAATTAGAATCATCTATTTCACAACCATCACTCCATACTATACCAATATACCATGCATGTAGGTACACATCATACAATGCTATGCTACACCATGCCATGCCCCACTATTATACCATTGTACCATGCATGTTGGTATAAACCATAACATGCAGTGCTATGCTGCACCATGCCATACCATACTAATCTACCATTGTACCATGCATGTAGGTATAAACCATTCAATGTCATGCTATTCTGCACCATGCAGTACCATACCAAATTTACCATGCAGGTAGAGCAAGGGGTGGTAGCATGATCCTTCCATGTTGTCTCAGCTGCATGCGAAGCAGGGAACCGCGCGTGCTTAATGAGGCGATGGGCGACTACCAGAGTTGAACTGAGGGGGGCATCAAGAATTGCGAAGAATTGGTTCAAAGACAAGTCCTAGGCGCGTGTCGAAAGCTAATAATTGAGAAACTTTAACTGAATAAGCCTGCGAGAATGGGCGAGGAGGGAAAACGAGCGAAGAGCGGGTCCCTGGCGATCCTAGGCCGCCTGCCACGGAGGGGTGACGTATGGCGCGGTGGCGTGGTCCATTTCACCTAGGCAATACAAATGGGGGCGGCTTGGCCCATGCGAATGATGGTACCTCCATAGTTTGCAACTCGAAAGTCGCTGGTGCTTAATTCCAAGCTCCGCAAGTGTGTGAGCTGGATATATTATCGTTGCCCATGTAATTGTTCATTGTGCAAGCTCGCGAGGCTGGAAACATGAACATTACGTGATTTAAAGTACACAGTACATATCCGTAGGCCCACCCCACGCACCCGTCCCACCCCACGCACGGCCCTGCGGCTGAGTTGTGGGTGAAGTCCGTGCTAATAATAGCCTACGTGCCCTAGGGGAATGTTTCGTCCATTGTGATGCTTACATGTTTCGCCTCGATTTTTTGACGACAATTCCATTCCCAAACCTATGTATGCGCACATGATTGGATGATACGAATTTTAAATGATGACAAATGTTACCCAATAATTGTCGCTTTGGGCCCAAAAAGCACAAACCTTAGCTCCTTTTCTTGAATTGCGATGCGCATAAGTGGTCTTGTGAGAAAATCTCAGGTATCAATAAGTTTTATATTTGGGATATCTTATATAATGTTTCGTTTTTTTGTGATTTGAAGTGAAACCTGAAAGGTAGGTTGTGACGGACACACACACACATATACACACACACACACACAGTTTTGACAGGCTAATCCCTCAATCAAATAAAGGGCGCCTGGAGGCGCGTCCCGAATGAAAATGTCTTATATTTGGGATATCTTATATAATGTTTCGTTTTTTTGTGATTAGAAGTGAAACCTGAAAAAGTAGTTTGTGACGGACGGACGGACACACACACACACACACAGTTTTGACAGGCTAATCCCTCAATCAAAAATAATTTTTTCATTCGGGTATAAAGGGCGCCTGGAGGCGCGTCCCGAATGAAAATGTCTTATATTTGGGATATCTTATAGAATGTTTTGTTTTTTTGTGATTTGAAGTGAAACCTGAAAAAGTAGTTTGTGACGGACGGACGGACACACACACACACACAGTTTTGACAGGCTAATCCCTCAATCAAAAATAATTTTTTTCATTCGGGTATAAAGGGCGCCTGGAGGCGCGTCCCGAATGAAAATGTCTTATATTTGGGATATCTTATATAATGTTTCGTTTTTTTGTGATTTGAAGTGAAACCTGAAAAAGTAGGTTGTGACGGACGGACGGACACACACACACACACACAGTTTTGACAGGCTAATCCCTCAATCAATTTTTTTCTTCTTTCATTCGGGTATAAAGGGCGCCTGGAGGCGCGTCCCGAATGAAAATGTCTTATATTTGGTATATCTTATATAATGTTTCGTTTTTTTGTGATTTGAAGTGAAACCTGAAAAGTAGGTTGTGACGGACACACACACACGGACATTTTTGACAGGCTAATCCCTCAATCAAAAATAAAGGGCGCCTGGAGGCGCGTCCCGAATGAAAATGTCTTATATTTGGGATATCTTATATAATGTTTCGTTTTTTGTGATTTGAAGTGAAACCTGAAAAAGTAGGTTGTGACGGACGGACGGACACACACACACACACAGTTTTGACAGGCTAATCCCTCAATTAATCAAAAATAATTTTTTTCATTTGTGTATAAATTTTTTCATTCGGGTATTTTTTGTAAATTTTTTCATTCGGGTAAAATTTTGTAATTTTTTTCATTCGGGTATGTCCGTTCGTTCGTTCGTCCGTCCGTGTGTCACAAACCAAATTTTCAGGTTTTATGAAAAACATAAAAAAAGTTGAACATTCTATATTTTTGATGAATTATAAGACTTATTTATACCGGACAAATTCTGACCAGAGCACATATGAGCATCGCAATTCATGAAAAGGAGCTCAGGTTGGGCCAAATAGCTACAATTATAGGTTAACAATTTGATTTCAGGGTGTTTTGAGCTAACATTTCAAATTTGAACCGCTTAAACATGTGTGCAAACACAGGTTTGGGGGCAGAATTGTCGTCAAAAATTGGAGGCGAAACATGTAAGCATCACAATGGACGAAACATTCCCCTCGGTGCTATAATTAGCCCACGGACCCCACCTTAGGGCCGTGCGTGGGGCAGGGGCGGGGCAGGGGCGGGGGCAGTGGCAAGCCACGCCACCTGCCGCTGGCCAAAAGCCCGTTCAACGGGATATACCGTTCACGTCTGGGCTGGGCCGAAACATGCAATACCTTGAACAAATTCCGTAAAATCAACCAGACACCTGATTGGCCTCATTTTTCTTGCATCAAATTCTTAAAAAAAGTCAATCTACATGCATTACATTACAGAAACGTTCAATACTGCTTAAAAATCAACAACCCTCCAACAACTCTCTTTTTCGTCACCTTGTAGTTAACAATTCTAAATCATCAATCGATTCATTGGAATTCAATTGATTTAAAGCCTCCAGGCGCCCTTCGAATTTAATCCAATTCGAATTGATACAATTTAAAGCAATTACATGCATTCAAATCACGTTAATTAAATTAAATGGAAAGGAATAAATCGAATTAAAATAACACAACATTAAATACAATTCAATTAAATTAATTATAATACATTGAACAAAGGATCCGAATCATTTCATTCGGGACGCGCCTCCAGGCGCCCTTAATCTATTTTAATGGGGCTAATCCCTCTTCAAAAAATCTGGAGATTTTTTTCATTCGGGTATTTTTCGAAGGTTGTGCAAAGAGCACGCCACAAGTTGTATGGTTACAATCATTAGAGGGCAGAGAGGTTCACGGACTTAAGAAGCAAGGCACCTCGAGGAGGTTAGGGTTAACCTAACCTTGCCAGCTATATAACCGCCTGGCGTGATCAGCGGTATAACCGCATAACCGAGTGCTGTGATCACAGTCACAAGCTGTAAGGACATGGTGGACACGTGGCCTCCAGCAGGTACCTACGTGTGCCACAAGCTACGGCATGTAAGCCGTACTATAACAAAAAGAGTAATCATGTCAAACAGTGTGCCAAAAGCACGCCCAGTTGATCCAGATAGTAGCGCAGAAAGCATACCCATACGCAAGTTAAAATACGGTACTGTATTATTTATACCCGTACCGGTAATTCGGTATGTTGTGTTTAACTGCCTAAAACGACGAACAACCGTTTTGCGATAAATAAATTGTATGCCTTATTATGAGGCGTGAGGTTAAGGGGAGTCCTTTTGCTTGCACAGGGGCCAACCACTATCAGCTAGTAAGCACTCCGAAGAGTGGACAGAGATGTTGCAGCGGAACAGACGCGCCAATCTATACACAGAGACGAGAATAGCATTACAAGCACGGGAGACCCATGAAGGGGCACCAGTGGTGAAAGGGGGCGGCATCCAGGAACCTAACAGGGTACAGGCAGACCGGTGACGCAGCCGACAGGAAGCTGTCACTGAGTCACTCAAAGGATGACACAGTCTACGGGAAGCTGTCACTACGGGAAGCTGGCAGAGCCGATAGTTCTAAGGAAGTACATAAGTAGTCACCAAGTCATAAAACGCGTGAGAGCACCGCAATTCATGCTGACACTCCACCTATGACACAGGTGACATACAATACTACTTCTCCACCTATGGCACTGGGGACATAGAACTATGTGTAACAGATTAAAAAAAAAAAATTAAAGAACTCCGAAAAATCGAGAGAACTTCAAATGGAACCCAAAGGGTTTAGAGGAAGGAATGAAACAAGGCAAAAAACCAAAAATTGCCAAGTTAGAAAGAGAGGAAAACCGAATATCAAAGATGGGTAACAACGGTATAGAAAACCCGATCCGGGAATAGGAACCTAATGCCATACAATGATAACCAAAGAAACCGATGTAACCAGAAAACAAAATGACCCTAAGGAGAAGCGGTCATTCCAAGCATTCGGACAAACCTCCAGAACACAGCAGGATCAAGGGGCTTGGTGAAGGGGTCAGCACAGTTGTCCTTAGTGTTAACATAGGCAACATCCAGTTGGCCATCCTCCACCAGCTCCTTGATGTAATGATGAATAACATCAATGTGCTTGCTGCGAGGGAGGAGCTGCCAGTCATTGGCCCAACTCAGAGACCCTAAGTTGTCACCCTGAATGGTAACCAGATCACAAGGCAGACCCAGATCTACCCTCAACTTCTTCAACCATTGCACCTCCCTGGCAGTCTGAGACAGGGCCTGATACTCAGCTTCACTAGAGCTAATGGCAACAGTGGGCTGCCTCTTGCTCATCCAGTTCACTACACACCCCCCAGCAAGCACAGCAAAGCCAGTCTGAGACCTCCTGTCAGACCCATCATCAGCAAAGGATGAGTCACTAAAGACAGTAAAAGAGAACTCAGGGCTGTGGGTGTAAGTGAGTCCCAGGTGGGAATGTGTCCTCAAATACAAGAGTAAACGCTTGGCCGCCCCCCAGAGGGGAGCAGTAGGGCGAGCAGAAAACCTGGACAGGTAGCTCACAGCAAAAGAAATATCAGGCCTGGTGCAAGTAGCCAGGTAAAGCAAAGCACCCACAAGAGAGAGGTACTGGCTGTTGGAGACCAGGGGGTCCCCAGGAGGGTCAGTGACGGTGCATTTGGCCATGGGGGCAGCAAACTTGGGCTTGGTAGCAGCAGTAAGCCCAAACTGCTCCACCAGATCAACAATGTAAGAGTGCTGGGAGAGGTTGATCTGAACACACCTGCCTTCAGAGTCAAGTGTAACATCCATGTCCAAGGAGAGGAACTGAACCGGTACACCCATCTCTTTGACCTCCCAGACAGCTTTCTCCATAGCCTTGATCAGCAAAGCATACCTATCCAGCTCACTAAAAGCACAGATAAAATCATCAACATAGGTCAGGACATAGCTCCACCCACCAATAGAATCCCTCCTAAAATACAGAGCAGGTTCTGCCTTGCACATAGTAAAACCATGTGCAACCAAAACCCGCTTGACATCCCTACTCCAAGCCCTGGGCGCCTGCTTCAGACCATAAAGGGACTTGATCAGTTTGCACACAAGGGGAACACCGTTAGGACCAAGTACCTTAAAGCCCTCAGGCTGGTGGCAGTACAGGTCCAGACCAGGTTCAAGCTTAGCATTCAGAAATGCAGTCTTGATGTCCAGCTGCCGAACAAACATCTTCCTATGAGTGATGGCAGCCAGGAGCACCCTCAGACCTGCTTTAGAGGAGACGGGGGCATATACGTCATGAAAGTCCAGCCCAGGACGCTGCAGAAAACCACGGACCAAAAAACGGGCCTTGAAGCGCAGAGAACCATCAACCCCAACCTTCTTCACAAATAACCACCTGCCAGACAGGATCCTCTGCTTAGGAGGCTGTGGAGTGAGTGCCCAAGTACCATGGGCATGAAGGGACGCCATCTCATCCTTCATAGCAAGGAGCCATTGATCCCTGTCAGGGTTGGTAGGAAGCATGGCAGCTTTATAGGTTAGTTCAGTGGAGGTTGAAACATATGCCCCCACGTACAAGCAGTTTACTTGTACATGAGCAGCGGGGGTATCAGCAGTATCAGCAGTAACCGGTAGTATAGCCCCCAGCACAGAACTACTGCCTGGTTGAACAGGGCCGGCCTTATTTGCCTCTATCTCAACGAAGCCTGGGTCGACTGGAACACCCCAGCCATACGCAGTATCGGAACCAGACCAATGATCAAGATCATCACTTGCGCTATCGGCAACGGCTACATCGTCACATGGGCTTGACCCGAATAATCCACCAGGGATGGCAGGAGACGAAGGTATTAACAACACCTGCGAGTCATCCGAGGTGGTCGGAGGTTGGTGACTATTAGGCAATGGACCTGTAACAGGCTCCACTATGATCTGAGACTGCCTTAATCCTAGAGCTTCGCCGACGGAACTTGGCGCAGAGGAGGGCCTGGCGACCCCCTGAGATTCGGGTAAAATCTTATCTGAAAGGACATCGGAATCCCGCCCGCCCAGTGCCTTCACACGCAATACAGCACCATCAGCCCCTGACCTGGGACGCAAGGTCATCCCATGACCAGGGCAGCGGTCGACAATTGGGGTTAGCAAAGGGTCTAAGGAATTAACCGCAGACTCAGGCATGTGTCCGTTGATAGCGGCAGGGATGCGAGAGACGTACGGAGACCCGTCATAGGGAGATAGCCCAGGAATACAGTTATAGCTAAACTGTTCATAGAAGAGTACATCACGACTCTCTACTACCTGGCGCAACTTAGGAACCCAAACAAAATAACCCTTACTCACCAGGGAATACCCAACCAGTCTACCAGATAACGCCCTTTCGTCCAGCTTGTTGCGTTTTTTTCCATTGACTAACGTGACGTAGCAAGGGCAACCAAACACACGCAACAACGACACATCAGGCACGACCCCAAAAAACAGCTCGTAGGGAGTCTTGTCTCCCTGATTGGGCAGCCGATTACGAAGGTAACAAGCAGCTAGGAAGGCATAGGGCCAGAAAGACTTAGCTAGTTTAGACTCCAGGTGGATGCTTCTAGCTACAGACTGCAAGACCCCATTGTACCTCTCCACAGTTGCATTCTGCTGTGCAGTGTATGCCAACGATAACTCATGCACTGCCCCAACCGATATCAGCCAATCCTCGAACCACTTAACAATAAACTCCTTGGCCCTGTCAGATCTCAGACATTTAAAGGCAAACCCATGCAGCTGATTCATCCATCTGAGGATGATAGTTTGGACTGCTAAGGGAGCTTCATCCCTGGTCCTCAAGCACAATACCTCAGCATAGCCAGAGTATTGGTCTGTGAGGCACAGAATATAAAACTCCCCACGCAGGCCCCTAATATGAACCGGTCCCATGATATCCAAGTGAAGCCGTTGGAGAGGTGCACGGATCTGAGTTTTGCTTTCTTTAGGAAAAGGGAGACGTTTGCCCTTAGCCTTCTGACAAGCATCACAAGGGATCTTAGCCAGTCTCCGCACTTGACCGAGAGTGAGGGGTAAGTTCTTAACCATACCCTTCTTGACAAGGTTGTGCATGGCATCATAGCCGGGGTGACCCAACCGCCTATGCCACAGCCATGCAGGAGTGGTAGGGATAACAACTCCACCGTCCTCATCAACATCAAGTGCAAACGCTGGATAATCGTCAGCAACCCTGAAACAGCGACGGGAGGTGCTACAAGGCCTACATGCAAACTTGTAAACACCATCACTGGAGGCAGGAAAAGACCAGAGAACAGAAGAGCCCTGAGTGGCAGTGCAACTAAGACTATCAAAAGAAACCTGGCAGTGGAGAGAATGAGCCACAGCATTTACTGACAGGAGGTTCACCGGACAGTGAGGGATGTAGAGAACATCAGTTAGAGTGATTGATGTTGGTAACCAATCACTACATAACACAATGGATCCCATACCTTCTGACCGTTGAATCACCCCATCACCAAATCGAACTGCAGGACCACTTGCAGAAGCCTTAAACACAGTGAACAAAGACTTATCACCTGTGATGGACATTCCAGCTCCAGAGTCCACATGCCAGACACCCTCAGAAAGACTCGGGCTACACACGTTAGAGAACTTCGTAGTGCAAGAGAATAGGACAGAGCGTACCTCCTAGTTCCTGGACATGGCGTACCCGTCAATCTGAGCCTGCAAGGAGGACATCTGCTTACGAGTCAGCGAACCTGGAAGGGCCAAGGCAATGGGCACGGGTTCACTGCCCGGTACACCAGCCTTGGTCTTTCGCAGGTGCGGATGCTTCGTCCCGCAACGTTCCTCCGAGTGGGTCGTTTTGGAAAGACAGGGGCCCCAAGCGCAATCCAGGCGCCTCTTGGTAGCCCCAGAACCCTGAGCACCAGGCCCCCGGCCACGCTGGAAAGCAGCATTGGCAGGGACATGGGGAGGGTCGCGGGACCAACCAGGATGCCTGGGATCCGACTTGGGGAGAGACACATTCAAGAAATCTAACGACCTATATGCTGCAAGACAGGTCCAGTAATCAACAGGCAGCTTCTGATACAGTAACGTACCAAATTTTAGCCGCAGAGAGTCGAAGCGGGGGTGAGTGATGCCATGAACAATAGTGTACATGGCATGACGCTGAGTCTGAGGATACCCAGCACTGCGGAGGTCAGTGCACAAACCGCGGACCCTGCGAAAGAAATCATCCACAGGCTCAGAATTGTCCATGGACGCACGTTGAAGCTCGACGAGCATGAGAGGGACACGAGCAGCAAGGGCATCAGACTGCTGCCTCCGGATATGCAAAAAGATATCCCGAGGAGTGGCGAAGTCCTGATACACCTTGACCATCGCATCCGTCATGTTCGCAAGCATCATGGTGAGACACATGAACTCCTGACGGTCCAGGGGCAGAGCACTAAAACCCAACAGTGCAGGATCTACCCGAGACTCACCATGCGAGGCCGAAGTTCCAGCAGCAGGAGCAGGGGAGAGAGATGCTAAAGACTTACGAACAGACAGAAAATATTCAGCCGCAAGACCAGCGTCATACGCGCGCTGGTCATCTATGTTCCTAACCTCAGGCAGGGACCGCGCAAACCTCACTACCAGCTCGAAATCAGGCTCTACAGGACAGAGAGGACGGGGAACCTCCAACCACTGGTAACCCTTCAGATCAGCATTCCTACGCCTCATACCGCCAAACGTAACTCCATTAGCAGGAGGATATCTAATCCCCTCCGGAACAGGCCCTAGAAAAGACCGGCACTTGAGACCTAGCTCAGTGAATGCCATCAAACGTCGAACACGAGCCTTGAGATCTACATTAGCCTGAGTGGCGTGATAATCCATCCTACCGTACAAGATGCCATCCAGAGATCCAAGCTCGGATTGAGCTCGGCGGACAAGACGGAAGTCCCGCAGCAGGAGCACAGGAGGAGGTCCACCAGAGAGCAGATGCTCCCAAGAATCGTGAGACCGCGAAGTCAAAACTGGAGGGGGTGGGGGCCCTGGAGGGGGCAGATCCACAGGCGGGGGAGGAGGAGGCTCCATGGAGGGGCCAGCATCAGAAGTGCGGGAAGCCGTAGCAGCAGCTTCTCGAGCACGAGTGTTGTAGCCAAAAAGACCTCGCTCCAGAGGGTTGGTGGTGGTGAAGGACGCAGAGCGTTGCAGCAAAGACGGCTTGGCCACCTCCGGGTAGACCGGTGGAAGTGGCACAAGCAGAGGTGCATGCAGCGGCGCTAGCGTAAGTGCAGGTGTAGGCAGAGGCGCCGACGGAATAGCAGGCTCAAACAATGGCGAAACAGGAGAAGTCTCAAAGACTCGAGTAGCAGTAGTCGGAGTTGCTCCACCGAAGTCGCCACTCTTAGCACTCTGCAAGTCCTCAGAGTCGGAACGGTTGGCAGCACAGTAGTCCTTGAACTCCTGCTCATCTTCAGTCAGGTAATCGTCAGACTAGCAGCCACCCCAAAACTGGGCAGTGGCCGGCACAGGACCCGAAGCATACTGGATGATCTGTGTCTGTACACAGCAAAGATTCATCAGAACGTCCTCAACCTCAACAGAGAGGCGGTGGACAAAAGGAGAAGGAGTCGGAAAGATGGAGGTATGACTGGGGGGGGGTGGCTTCCACGATGGCGGAAGGAGACTCCTCTCCGGCAGCAGAGGCCGCTAGCGCGCAATCATCAAGCCAATCAGTGGGAACCCGAAACTTCGGAGGAAGAATAAGGTCACAGCCATTGCTAATAATGACGCTGCTCATGCCGCGCGACCAAGAAATCCCATTGTGTTCATTGAGTTTCTCAAAGCCGGCAGGAGGCCCACGCGGAAGTTGCATTGAAAAGCAGTGGTAGTAATGACGAACCCAGTAACCTATCAGCTAGTAAGCACTCCGAAGAGTGGACAGAGATGTTGCAGCGGAACAGACGCGCCAATCTATACACGGAGACGAGACTAGCATTACAAGCACGGGAGACCCATGAAGGGGCACCAGTGGTGAAAGGGGGCGGCAGCCAGGAACCTAACAGGGTACAGGCAGACCGGTGACGCAGCCAACAGGAAGCTGTCACTGAGTCACTCAAAGGATGACACAGTCTACGGGAAGCTGTCACTACGGGAAGCTGGCAGAGCCGATAGTTCTAAGGAAGTACATAAGTAGTCACCAAGTCATAAAACGCGTGAGAGCACCGCAATTCATGCTGGCAACCACCAAGCAACCTTTTTTGCAGGCTTTAAAAACCGGTTGGGGCCATGTAACCAAGTGCAAGCTTAAGTGACCATGTCCAAGCTGATATACATTTCCTCTCTTTTATCCTTGATGTGCAATCCAAAATTGGAAGACTTGGCATTGGAAAACGGTGAGCAGCCCAGAGTTGGCCGAAAACCCATGTAAAACTCCAATCCAACCCAAAATTGGAAGGCCATGAGGAGTTAACTCTTTTACGGGAAAATTTAATGGAATTCAATGGAATTAATACTCTCTAGCCTTAACTATCTTAAACCGTATTCCCTTCAGCCTATTTGGCTACCCCTGGACGGTAAAATACAGAAATAAATAAATAAATAAAGAGGGAGGCGTCTCGCGTGCAGAGCTCCCCCCACCACGACCACATGGTAGGTTGTTACAAGGCAGACCCAGCGTTGCAGGAATAAATGCGATGCCCATCAGCTATGCCCGTGCTGGAATGAAAGGGCAGGGGGACACGGTAGGGGGCAGGTGTGAGTCAGAGCTGACTCATCGACAGATCCGGGAACAATCTGCATGACACGAGCTGAGTACGGCATGAAATTGTTAGGCATTGATGCATGCAGCGAATAGAACGGGACACATTCCCGCCCCGGCAAAACTGGCCTTCAGCATTGGCTGCCGTAAGTGCGCCCAGTCAGAGTTCCTGAATTGGGAGTTAAAAAGAGGGCATCTAGCACGCAGGTCAACGGCAGGAGTTGTAATAGTTGCTGAGTAGGAATAGTGGCCGAGAAACAGCAGGTGACTGAGTGCTCATGTAATGTAATGATAACGCCTGGTGGGGCGTGCGTGGTATTAAGGGAACCTGTCGTACGCGGGCAGAGAATGGTCTACCACCTGTCCACCTCGACTGGACAAGCTACCATCGCGGTTGACAACGACCTGCAATGCTGAGGGTGGCCGTAGGGGGAATCGGACCCCCGATCCCGCTTCGTTTAAGCGATTTGGTGTACCACTAGACCAATCGTATAACTGAAACGGGCTGAGTGCTCATGAGCGAGTGAGGTTTCGCCAAGATTGGTCTTCAGCACAATTATATCTTTCACATCTGCCTGTCGCTAATTCGAGCTTCCTAGGGCTGGTCCATGCTTCCTTGTGCAAATTGGAAGATCTAGTGAGGAGCATGATGCTCGGGAGCACGGGATGGAAAAGAAGCCAGCGAGGGGGCAAGAGTTAGAGCGCAAGAAAAGGAGAAGAGAGTGTTGTGACCGGGAGAGCTGCAAGGTTAGGTCGTGCAGCAAGAGCCCACAGCAAAGTTTGTGGACAGTGAGTTTGGACAGACAGAGGTAGACCACACAGTTAAATAGAGGGCAGTGATTTTAATGAGAATTGGGGCATAAACATGAAGTATCTGGCAACCCAATGCCCAGGTGTGGAGTTTGGGAAGGCATAAACAGTATCTGGCAGCTGGAATTCACACAATGCTTCTGGAAACCGCAACCCAGCATCGTCTGTACAGTGTGCCCTTGGGCACAATTGAGGGGACAGAGCGGCGGTAGCTGGATGAGAAGTTGAGGGAGGTGGCTTGGAGGTGCTGCGCACGCTCATGCTTAGAGTGTGTCAATTTCTGTGAATGTGGGCAGGCAGGGGGAGGGAAGTAACTAAGTAAGTAAGAAGCAGTGAGACGCATTGAGAAGCAGTCATAAGCTGGCCTGGGCGCATGCATGAACTGACATAGAGAGAACAAACTGTTTTCCAAGTGTTGAGAACCTAATCTCGACCGGCAACTGACTTTCCGACCATTCCAACCGACTGTTCGTCCATCTCCTGCAGAATTCCAACCTTTATAACAGGCATTCCAACGAACAATCTCCTTCGCCAACCGTTTCCCTGGATTTTTCGACCATTTAACCGTTTTTTTGACAAATTTCTCAGTTCTCATCGCATAGGTCAGCGCCTACGGGCCGACCAACCGCCTGTGAGTTGCGTGCAGGGGCGGTTGCGTGGCTTTACTTGCTCGGTACCTCGTGTTTTGACCTGTCCACGTGGCTTCTGCCTACACGTGGCCTGACGGAGCAGTGGGCCAGCGGCTCCGATGCTCCTGCCAAGCATCTGAAACCCGACAGCATTATGTATCTGGCAGCGCGATGCTCCACACAAGCATCTAAAATCCGCAAACATGAAGCAGCAGGCATGCGCGATGCTCAAGCCAAGCATCTGACAGCCGTAAACATAACCTCGCACGCCCGATGTTCCAACCAAGCTTCTGAGATCCGAATTACATGACCAATTACCCGCACCTGGGAGCCCGATCTGGCATGGAGAGTTTCTGTCAGATCCAGAACTGGGGCTCCGGAGCGCGCGCTTAGGGTTTTTTATTTTGAAGGACGGGTAGCAGTAGAAGCGTGGAACTAGTATAGGGGCGCAGGGAGCGCGCTCTGGAGCGCAGTGCAAAGCAAAGCAAAGCGCAGTGCAAAGCAAAGCAAGTCAAATAACGTAACGTGTAGTTTTGTTTTTAACTTGTTGAACTTGGAGGGGTAGATTGGAAGTAAGTAGAAGCCGTAGTAGTAGTAACGTGGTCATAGTGGTCACTGAGCTGGTCCAGGCTGTCCAAACTGCAATTCTTGTCTTCCGGGGTTTGGGGCTCTAACCGCCAAGGGGCGCGGGGGGCAGCCATATATAGAGCCTGGGGGCAGTATAGGTTGTCACATTCTGGCAAGAACTATCTCCAGTAGTCGTCTGGTATCTACAACTTGTGCGCTCGCCAAATCAAGGTGCGCGAGCGAGTGCCCGATTGAGGGTGCTGAACTGGACGACAGGACACCGCACCGGCGGTGACTGGCCCAACTCGATGACTCACCCGATTTGCGCGCGTCCTGCTTCGAGTTGCAATATCCCCTCCTTCGAGATGCTTTGTCATGAGCTACGAGAACATCTTTCCTGAGCTACGAGATGCTATGTGATGCTAAGAGTTAATCCAGCCAGTGATGCGAGAATGAACTGTTCTGCTGTACGAGCTGATATTGATAGCTGATAATGATATCTTTGCTTTGCATGAGACACTTCATTCAGCTTCGATGTCATGATCTTCAGAGTCGATAATTCTTTATGGCAGGCGGGGTTGTGCCGATCGGTCAGTACGCATTTAGTACAGAACCGTACGGGACATGCATTCGCTGATTGAATGTAACACACCTCCTAACTCGAGTGCTCTTTACCCTGTGCGATTAGCTTCAACTGTTTCTGCTGCTGCTGCTGCTCCTGGTATCCATACCCCAGGTCAAGAGATACATTCACCTGTCCTTCAGTCTAACCTATCCTCTGCCCCCCCCCACCCCCCCCACCCCCCCACCCACCCACCCACCCACTGTTCAGCTTTCTCTCGCGAGGCCCTTCTGCAACTCTGACCTGTACCTTCGGTAAGTCGCGCCCCATATCACCATATGGACTTTTCGTGCGGAGATTCGCTGTAACTTATCATCGAGGTTTATTTATTTACGTGCAATCGAAGGATATTCTCCCAGCGCGTCAGCTAAACCCCGCTTCTAGTTTGCTCGTCTGCTCGTCTTCGACTAGACGACTACCTACTGCGACAGTGCATCTTCAGTCGGGAAGTCTTCGAAACTCCGTGAAAGGATTGCTATCCGTCACATTCGCGGATCTAGGGCGGTGCAACGACCTCTCGGCGGGTCGCAGGCGGTCGCAGGCTCGCAGCCCTAGTATTCTGGTACTATCAGGCTTGGGCATCATGTATTTTCCCGTATCTCGCCCCCCCCCTGCTAGCCTTCTGATCAGTGCAATGCAAAACGTACGTTCTAAGTGTATTGAAACCCCCTCTGAGCTTGATGACCCCCACTCCGCCCCACACCAGTGCCGTGCTAGCACTTAAACCGGGAGACCCTCGTTGTATGGGTAGCACGTTGAAGCCTCTAGTTATTTGTTTCACCTAATCCAAGATGGCAAATTGAAGATCCCTTCTGATGGATTACCTATGCGTAGTTCTAACCAGTGGTTGGTCGTGGCTGCGGCGCTGATCATTGTGCCTTCATGGGTGCTGTGATTGTGACGAAAATGCTTGGAAGACAGATGCGAAGGGCGCGCGTGCATGTTCGACCACCTGTTCGTTGGTCATCATCAGTGGCATCATCATCATCATTGAAGTCACGTTTCCATTTTGCATTTCCATTGAGTCGACTCGGAACGAATCTTACCGGTTTTTGGAACTCCGCTGTCTTATCTGAAAGCTTGGATAGCCATGACTCCATGATGGCCATGTTCTCGGTTGTTTTCAGCATATAATAGTCGGGGGTTCTATCCTCTGTACCGGTACATTTTCACAGGTAAGACTATTATCTTTCTTGAGAGATGTACTACACCCGTGTGTGAAAACATATTAATTAATGCAGAACTAGCGTTGTCTGCCTCCGGTAAATAACTTTGTAATATGGATTTTATCCGAAACATTGTCCATTTCAAAGTTACAGTTCCACCGAACGCAACCGAACGACCTTCAAAATCCCGTACGATTCCGAAACCGAAACCGAATCCGTACGCGAGCGCGAATGGCACAACCCTGTTGGATGAGCCCATCATGATAGCCATCACGAGTCCATGAATCTAGCTCATCATAATAACGTTTTTTTTCTGTATTGTCGCAGGAGCAACACACGCTATGGCCACCCGACTTCCTGTTGTCTTGGTGCTATGTGCCATCGCCACTCTTGGGCTGCATGCCAGGGCACACATGATGGCAATTCATGGGGAGACCATGGCTGGAGGGGCAACCAACGCAAAACAGTTTTCCACTTGGAAGGGACCTGTCAAGCTCCCCAACATCCCCACTTCCGCTTAGGAAATGAAATTCGTCACAAACTGTCAACACATGCAAAAGTGGATTAAGGTCAAGAACGTGGAGGCTGGATTGCAGGTGGGATTTGTTTTCTTTTTTTCAAGGCTGGATTGCAGGTGGGAACCCTTATTTTTTGACGGAGCCTCCTCTTCAAGGGGGCGGGAGCCCCCAGGGTTACCCATTTGTCCGACCGACTGACCATCCGAGCATCCGACCGACCTTCCGTCTGACCGCGATTAAGCCTGACACGTCAGCCAACAGTCTCATAACTAACTCACTTCTGTTGCCACCAGGAGGCTGGATTGCAGGTGTGTGGGAATCCTTATTTTTCCCAGTCTGGAGGGCGGTACGGTCCAGACACCGATGTTAAAGGTCACGGTATTGGGAGTTTGAGCCCCACTGCCGGAAGACAGTGGGTGTACTTGAGACCGTTCTTTCGAGGGCGGGGGTGTTTCCACTGCCAGGGCAAGTGCCACTTGTAACCTTTCTTCTTATTATTTTTGGCGGAGCCCCCTCTTCAAGGAGGCGGGAGCCCCCATGGTTACCCAATGTCCGTTTGTGCATCCGACCGACCGACCGAAAGATTGAAGCCTGACACGTCAGCCACCTGTTGTAACTAACTGGATTCGGTCAGCTCCATCGCTGCAACCTGTTGTTCAGTTGCCAACACACTCCGCCAATTATCCGAAAACCCTAAACCCTAAACCCTAAACCTGGCTATATAAGGCCATGAATATGGCCTTATATAGTTATGTATGTTCCCTTGAAGCTGTTGTTGTTGCTGCGGGAGTTAGCACCCCAAGTGCAGTTGACAACATAGGCGTAGTATTCTTGGCGGAGCCCCCCCTTCTGGGGGGCGGGAGCCCCCAGGGTCACCCTGTTGTCCATTTGTCTGCCGTGTAATTGGCATGTAACCTTAGCACTAATTGGCCCCTGACCCTGGCCCCTGACCCTGCTTGCCGTGTTAGGTTATTCACTGCTTTCCGTGTTATGTTGAATTGCTTATTCACTGCGTGCCGTGCATGTTTGCCATGTTTGCCTATCCATTATGCGTGTCCCCTTGAAAACAAAAAGAAAACTCAAGCGAGCTGGGTGCGACGGGGTGCGTGCAGCCCACACTGACCTACCTATACACCCATACTGACCTGCCTACTTAAACCTGAACTGACCTCCCCATGCCCACACTGACCAACCTACACCTACACCCACACTGACCTACCTACACGTACACACACACTGACTTGCCTACTTAAATCTACGCTGACCTACCTACACGTACACCTGCACTGACCTGCCTACACCCACACTGACCTGCCCAAATCTAGTTAATGTTTACAATCAATATCAATACAAAAAACAAATTTGAATGTATTGAATTTCAAGTCAGCTTTACAAATTAACTTCTTCTATCTATGTTCCTTTGATAGTTAGTGCTGTATCTACGGCTTGTTTGCTTAGGGTTTAATGTTTAGGGTTCTAGTTTTGTATCTACGTTTTGTTTGTTTAGGGTTTAGGGCTGTATCTGCGGTTGGTTTGTTTAGGGTTTTAGTGCTGTATCTACTTAGTAAGCTGAATATTTAGCGGATCCACACCTCCTAAGGGGCGGGAGCCCCCAGATTCACCCTGGCGCCCGTTTGTCTGTCGTGTTGTCTGACTGCATGTAACCCTGGCCCGAACTGGGGGCCCTGGCCCTGTCGTTAACCCTGGCTTCGGTCTGCTCCGATAGCCAACTGTCTCAACCAACTATCTCGTACACCATGGCTTCAGTCTGCTGCACGCGATTCAGTTGCCACCTCTCGCTCCGATAGCCAACTGTCTCAACCAACTATCTCGTACACCATGGCTTCAGTCTGCTGCACGCGATTCAGTTGCCACCTCTCGCTCCGATAGCCAACTGTCTCAACCAACTATCTCGTACACCATGGCTTCAGTCTGCTGCACGCGATTCAGTTGCCACCTCTCGCTCCGATAGCCAACTGTCTCAACCAACTATCTCGTACACCATGGCTTCGGTCTGCTGCGCTCCATTCTGGTGCCACCTGTCGCTCTAATAGCCAACACTCTCCGCCAATTGTCCGCAAACCATCACTTGCGACTCGCCTAGGACTTTTTCTTGTTTTTTACTACTGGACTGCAGGTGTTGCACCCCAGACACGTGCACCCACACCCTCACTTCCCTGCCAACAGAAAAAACTACACCGACCTAACTCCCTTCACACCCACACCTTCCTGCCTACACCCCACCTACACTGACCTGCCTACACCCACATTTACCTACCCACACCTGCACTGACCTGCGTATACCTACACTCGCCTGCCTACACCCACACTTACCTGCCTACACCCACATTTACCTGCCTACACCTACACTGTCCTGCCCATGCCCACACTGACCTGCCGACGCCCACACCTTCCTGCCGATGCCTACACTGACTTGCCTACACTGACCTTACCACACCCACACAAACCTACCTACACCCACACCCACACCTTCCTGCCGGCTCCTACACTACAGATGCGTATCATGGCTGGGACTGACGAGGAAGCTGGCTTGGCTGACTTTCTCGTCCACGCTGCACTATTTGGGCCTGGTCTGGGCATGCCTGTCATGGAGTCAAGCATCGATGGCCCGTCAAGCATGGGACCCGGGCATGCATACCCCTCTCCATCTGACCAACATAAATGCAGCACCTTCCTCTCTGAGACTGAGACAATCGAGATGGACAATAATCGATCAGTTAAAGATTACGAGGAACGTAACGGGAGGTGTACCATGACAATCCCTTATTATAAGCAGACACTCATCGTAAACTATAAACTCTCAGTCACTCTACCTGAGGCGGGGGATTACTACATCGTCATGCAGCCCATTAACGCAGCTGCGGGTCGTTTCTGGGTCACCGTCGGCACAGAGGAGCATACCGAGGACATGACGGAGTGGCAGATTCCCTACAAGGGCCCCACTGGAAAGTTCACTGGTGCAGAATATTACGATCCTTTTGCTAAGCTGTCATGCTGTAAGAAGGGAAAGAGGACGAAGGGAGACTGGGGCGACTGCAAGCCTTTGCTACAGTAGCCAATCAAGGCCCCAGATGGGAAGTTCAAGAGCAGTAGTGCCCACGTGGCAAGTTAAGTATGTGTTACAAAACAAGTGGTTAACACATGATTTGTTTTTGACATGAAGGGCAGTAATGTCCCGGTTTGTTTTTTCGCTTTTTAACAAAGGGGCAGGAGGCCCTTTCTGTAACGAAACAAATTCAAATTAACAAGGGGACTAGAATCTCTTTCTGTTCAACGCCCTAGACTTGGGCTGCCCCCGGACTGAACAACAAAAAGGCCCTTTCTGTGGAACACCTTAGACGACTTAGGTGCCTCTCGGACTGCAACACAAAATAAAACCCTTTCTGTGTAACACCCTATACTTGGGCTACCCCCGGACTGTAACATAAAATAAGACCCTTTCAGTGTAGTACCCTAGACTTGGGCTACCCCTGGACTGTACAACAAAAAAGGGCTTTTCTGTGGACCACCCCAGACTTGGGCTGCTCCCGGACTGAACAACAAAAAAGGCCCTTTCTGTGTAACACCCCATACTTGGGCTACCCCTGGACTGTACAACAAAAAGGGTTTTTTCTGTGGACCACCCCAGACTCGGGCTGCTCCCGGACTGTACCACACAATAAGACCCTTCCTGTTTAACACCCTAGACTTGGGCTACCCCCGGACTGTACAACAAAAGGGCCCTTTCTGTGGAACACCTCAAACTTGGGCTGCCCCCGGACTGCAACACAAAATAAGACCCTTCCTCTATAATACCCTAGAATTGGGCTACCCCCCTGACTGTAACACAATATAAGACCCTTTCTGTGTTACACCCTACTACCCTAGACTTGGGCTGCTCTCCGACAGTAACACAAAAAAGGCCCTTTCTGTGGAACAACCCAAACTTGAGCTACCACCCGACTGCAACACAAAAAGGCTCTTTCTGTGTAACACCCTAGACTTGGGCTATCCCCGAACTGTACAACAAAAGGCCCTTTCTGTGGAACACCCCAGATTTTGGCTGTCCCCGGACTGAAACACAAAATAAGACCCTTTCTGTGGACCACCCTAGACTTCGGCTACCCCCGGACTGTACAACAAAAAGGCCCTTTCTGTGGAACACCCCAGACTTTGGCTGCCCCCGTGCTGTACCACAAAATAAGAACCTTTCTGTGTTACCCCCCAGACATATTAAATTTGTTCATCCGACCATGGCAAGGAGCTTGTCTGCAGTGGTCAATGAGGGTACTGGTGCACGTTCGTTTGGTCGCAGGCCGGTTTATCCCGCAGACAGGGTAGGATAATGGCCTTCCTGAAATGTGCCGGCAATACCTCATTTTTCTTTGTACCCTTCAGGTCAGGAGGTATCATCCTGCGCCAAAAGTTGATTCAAGCCGATCAATAAATTACGAGTACGGTAGTACAATGTATCGCACATGGGGGGTTCCATTACATTACAAGTAAACCCTACCGGGTAGTACAGGCCTACAGGGTATGACTTTCGAGTCGTTACCAGTCATAGCATAACAATACTTTAACGGCGAGTAAGGCTCAACAGCTCAAGTGAGGTTAAGGAAACCTACCCGGACCAGGACATTTTCAGTCGTAGTTGTTTACACTGCAGACTCAATGGAGTGAAGATAAGAGTTAATCGCAATAGAGCGATATATAAGGAAGATCTAATGCGTACTTCGTAGGACTGCATAGTGGCGTGCGGGCCATAGCTAGCCCGGACGCCTGGCGGCAGACAACACGGGACCTGGAGGGAACAGGGACCGGTGTGTACTTTGCCTACACAGGTGCCGACATATAAGTCGGACAAAAACAGACATGTCTTGAAGCTATATACCAATGGCCACTCCTTGGTGGGTCTGTGTTACCCATGTATGTTTGTTACAGTCCAGGGGTAGGCCAAAAAGGCTTAAGAGACTTGCCTAACCGAATAGGAAGGGCTTAAAAAGAAAAAACACTTATGAACTGAATCCAAAACAATCGTTTTACCGGCTGGGGGGGCGAGTTCGTACCACAGTGATACCCACTGAAAACAAGCCGCAACATGACCAAGCCAAGCCGTGTAACATGACCAAGCCAAGCCGTGTAACATGACCAAGCCAAGCCGCAACATGACCAAGCCAAGCCGCAACATGACCAAGCCAAGCCGTAACATGACCAAGCCAAGCCGTGTAACATTACCAAGCCAAGCCGTAACATGACCAAGCCAAGCCGTTACATGACCAAGCCAAGCCGTAACATGACCAAGCCAAGCCGTAACATGACCAGGCCAATCCGTAACATGACCAGGCCAAGCCGAAACATGACCAAGCCAAGCTGTAACATGACCAAGCCGTAACATTACCGAGCCAAGCCGTAACATTACCAAGCCAAGCCGGAACATGACCAGGCAAAACCGTAACATGACCAAGCCAAGCCGTAACATGACCAGGCCAAGCCGTGTAACATTACCAAGCCAAGCCGTGTAACATTACCAAGCCAAGCCGTAACATGACCAAGCCAAGCCGTAACATGACCAAGCCAAGCCGTAAGATGACCAGGCCAAGCCGAAACATGACCAAGCCAAGCCATAACATGACCAAGCCAAGCCATAACATGGCCAAGCCAAGCCGGAACATGAATGCCAATCACCATGCCAATCACCATGCCAATCACCATGCAAATTTAAATTATCGCAGCAGCACGAACTTTCGAAAATTGTGTTCGTGGAAAAATCTCATTCAACTACCGGTATTCCATGCAAGGATGAGAGTGCAGCTACGGGGTGTCACACTTCAGCTATAAGAGGTGTCACACTGCCACTTATTATTCAACTACTCGATGCAAGCAAGCGAGGGTAGCTACGACCAGGGTGCTACTTCTTGGCAAATTGGTCAGCGCATGAAGCGCACAAACGTCAAATTGGCCAGCACTTTTCAGTGCAAAAAGCGCAAAACTGCGCACTGTGCCCACAGGGGGTTGAAAAAACTGCGCGAAACGCGCAGTGGAGCTCAAAAAGCGTGCGCGAAATCGCGCTGCCGCGCGTGCTTTGTAGTACCCTGGCTACGACGTGTCACTAGTTCAGCTAAATGAACTGTCACACTGAGACTCATTCAACTACTCGATGCAAGGATGAGAGTTCAGCTACGGGGTGTCACACTTCAGCTACAAGAGGTGTCACACTGCCACTTATTATTCAACTACTCGATGCAAGGATGAGAGGGTAGCTACGACCAGGGTGCTACTTCTTGGCAAATTGGTCAGCGCATGAAGCGCACAAACGTCAAATTGGCCAGCACTTTTCAGTGCAAAAAGCGCAAAACTGCGCACTGCGCCCACAGGGGGTTGAAAAAACTGCGCGAAACGCGCAGTGGAGCTCAAAAAGCGTGCGCGAAATCGCGCTGCCGCGCGTGCTTTGTAGTACCCTGGCTACGACGTGTCACTAGTTCAGCTAAATGAACTGTCACACTGAGACTCATTCAACTACTCGATGCAAGGATGAGAGTTCAGCTACGGGGTGTCACACTTCAGCTACAAGAGGTGTCACACTGCCACTTATTATTCAACTACTCGATGCAAGGATGAGAGGGTAGCTACGACGTTTCACTAGTTCGGCTACATGAGGTATCACACTGACACATATTCAACTACTCGGAGCAAGGATGCAAGAGCTACAACACATCACAAGTTCAGCTACCAGACACAGCTACAACATGTCGCTAGTTCAGCTACAAGACACAAGGATAGCAAGGCAGCTACGAGGTGAGCCTGCTTTTGAGAGGGCTATGTTCAGGAGTGGGAGTCCTGACTCCCCCCACGTTATCCATGGGCCCAGGGACCTTACCATTGGGCTGGTAGGCAGGGAACCCTGTCCCTGGTGTCCTTGCTCTGAATGGAGTGGCAAAGGGTGTGCCATTGGGGCCTAGAGGGGGGTTCAGGTTTGAGAGCTTGCATGGAGTGGCCGTGGGGCTCATAATGACAGGGGAGGAACAGAGAGCTGAGTTTCTACTCGGTCCAGGCGCTCCACCTAGGGGCGAGGCAATAATACGGGAGGCGTCAGCGTTGAAGGAGGAGCCACAAGAGGACCTTAGAGTGATCGGTGAGGCGTCCGGGCTGGAAAATCGTGAACGGGCTCCCATAGCCCCTCGGTGGGGGGAATTTCGGGGGGGGGGAGGGTCTAAACCTGTTGCTCCTGCTCCTCCTGCTGCCCCTGCTGCAGCTAGCGATGGCGCTGATGAGCGAGTGGCTTTTTTGGGGAGTGGGTGGGGGTCAGGTGTTGGGGTGGGGATGCTGACGTCCTTCCTTAGCATCTGGCTTCGTAGACTGTTGATGGCGCTGAACGTCTTGGGGCCCATGGCCGAGGGTGCTCCTTTAGTGGCTGCGATCCAGTCCTTGTGGTCTTTGCAAAAGAAGAAGTTCCCCTTTAAATACTGGGGGGCGTGTGGAGGGGTGGGTGGCAGGGGAAGGGTGGGTAGGAGGGGGCTGGTGGGTGGGAGCGGAAGGAGACAAACCCAGGGGGCACAAGGGAGAGCTAGGTAGGGTGGGTGTGAGAATGAGAATGAGCGTGAGTGGGTGGCCAGCATTCCGATCCAGTCCTTGTGGTCTTCGCAAAAGAAGAAGTTACCTTTCAAATACTCGGGGGCGTGAGGAGGGGGGAGGGGGGGGAGAGGGAGGATGGAGAGTGGAGGATGGAGGGGGGGTGGAGGGAGGGGGAGGGGAGGAAGGGTGGAGGTTGGGTGGAGAGAGGGAGGAGGGAGGGATGGTGGAGGGAGGGTGGAGGAGATAGGGAGGGTGGAGGGTGGAAGGTTAGAGGGAGGGTAGAAGGCAGAGGGTGGGTGAGTGGAGGGTAGAGGGTGGGTGAGTGGAAGGAGGGTGGGTGGAGGGTGGGTGGAGGGTGGATGGAGGGTGGAGGAGGGAGAGTGTAGAGAGGGTATGCGGAGGCAGGGAGTTTGTTATAACAAAGTTAATTCAAGTCGGATTCAACTCCCAAGACCATACATACACAGGTTGCAGCCAAAGGGTGAGAAGTCGTTACTAAAAATCTAGAAGCTTATCCAACCGCAATCCCGTTTCGACGAATGGCTCAATGGTAGAGCTCGTTTAAACAAGAAAGTGCGGGGTTCGAATCTCGATAGGTGCGCTTTAGTGTTAGCGGTCGCTGTCAACCACCATGGTAGCACTGTCCAGGTAAAGTGGCAGCCCGTTCTGTACCGCTGGAAGACATGCCTCCACGCCCCATCAGGCGTTATTATTTCTTTTTTATCCAACCGCTTTTTACAATCCTGACAGATCTCAGAGGACCTCTGGTCCCGAATGAGAAAGAGTCCCTATTAAAGCAGCCACATTAACTAACAAAGAGAAGGACGAGGGTGGACAACAACAACAATAACAACAACAACAGCAGCAGCAGCAGCAGCAGCAGCAACAACAGCAGCAACAACAGCAGCAGCAACAACAACAGCAACAAAAACAACAGCAGCAGCAGCAGCAGCAGCAAAAACAACACCAACAGTAACAACAACATGAGGAGGCCTTACTCCACGTCATGGACCAGATTGCTGACGCCAAAGCCAAAATAATTAGCAACGGCAGCTGCAGTAACATCAACAACTGCCAACATCAACAAGAACAACAACTACAGTAGCAATAACTGCAGCAGCAGCAGCAGTGACAGCATCAACAGCAACCACAGCTTTGGAAACAACAACCACAGTACCAACAACAGCAGCAGCAGTAACAGCAACGACAACATCAACAACAACAACATCAGTAGCAACAACAGCAGCAGCAGTAACAGCAGCAGCAGTAACAGCAACAGCAGCATCAACAACAACAACCTCAGTAGAAACAACAGCAGCAGCAGCAGCAGCAGCAGTAACAGCAACGACAGCATCAACAACAACAACATCAGTAGCAACAACAGCAGCAGCAGTAACAGCAACAGCAGCATCAACAACAACAACATCAGTAGCAACAACAGCAGCAGCAGCAGCAGCAGCAGCAGTAACAGCAACGACAGCATCAACAACAACAACATCAGTAGCAACAACAGCAGCAGCAGTAACAGCAACGACAGCATCAACAACAACATCAGTAGCAACAACAACAGCAGCAGTAACAGCAACAGCAGCATCAACAACAACAACAGCAGTGGAAACAGCAGCAGCAGCAGCAGCAGCAGCAGCAACAGCAGCAGTAACAGCAATGACAGCATCAACAACAACAACATCAGTAGCAACAACAGCAGCAGCAGTAACAGCAACGACAGCATCAACAACAACAACATCAGTAGCAACAACAACGGCAGCAGTAACAGCAACAGCAGCACCAACAACAAAAACGCAATAGCAACAACAGCAGCAGTAACAACAACAACAGCAGCAGTGACAGCAATGACAGCATCAACAACAACAATAACCGCATGAGGAGGAATTTCTCAATGTCATTGACCAGAATGCTTTCAACCTGGCCAACCAACCCACCCATCCATCTGCCCATCCATCCATCGACCCACCCTTCTACCCATCCATCCACTCATCTATCCACCCACCCACCCATGCATCTACCCACCCATCTACCCACCCACCCACCCATCCACCCGTTCACTTACCCATCCACCCATCTACCCACCCATCTTCAAGTGGACATCGATCCTACCAGGCCGGCCACAACACATGTCACTATTAACGCTCGAGGGTCCATCGAGACCATGAATGGCAAACCATCCATCCACCCGTTGACATACCCATCCACCCGTCTACCCACACATGTACCCATCTACCCACTGACCTTTAACTGGACATCGATCCGAGCTGGTCGACCACAACACATGTCACTCTTAACGCTGGTGGGCCCATCGAGACCACCACCCACCACCCATCCACCCGCCCGTTCACCTACCCACCCACTCACCCATCTACCCACTGACCTTTAACTGGACATCGATCCGAGCTGGTCGACCACAACACATATCACTGTTAACGCTGGTGGGTCCGTCCAGACCATGGATGGCCATGCATGCTGGCCCTTTATTTGTAAACATTCCCTTCAGCCCTCCGCCTTTACTGCTTCTCTCGCCGAGGATGGTAGGGCCTTTAGACCACCTGGGTGAGGGTGGAGAGGGTGGGGGGTTGGGTTGGGTTGGGAGGGTGAGAGGTGAGGGGTGGGGGGTTGGGTTGGGTTGGGTTGGGTGGAGAGGGTATGTGTTTGGTTTGGTTAGGGGAGGGTATGGGTATGGGTTTGGTTTGGTTTGGTTTGAGTTGTGTTGTGTTGGGTTGTGTTGGGTTTGGGGTGGGAAGGTTGAGGGGTGAGGTGTTGGTTTGGGTTGGTTTGGGTTGGTTGAGGTGTGTGGTGTTGGGTTGGGTTGGGTTGGGTCGGAGAGGGTGAGGGGTGAGGTGTTCGTTTGGTTTCGTTTGGTTTGGGGAGGTTGAGGGGTGAGGTGTTGGGTTGGGTTGGGTTGGGTTGGGTTGGGTTGGGTTGGGTTGGGTTGGGTTGGGTTGGGTTGGGTTGGGTTGGGTTGGGTTGGGGAGGGAGAGAGGCGAGGTGTTGGTTTGGGTTGGTTTGGTTTTTGGGAGGGTGAGGGGTGTTGTGTTGTGTTGTGTTGTGTTGTGTTGTGTTGGGTATGGGGTGAGGGGTTGGGTTGGGTTGGGTCAGGTTGGGTTGGGTTGGGTTGGGTTGGGTTGGGTTGGGTTGGGTTGGGTTGGGTTGGGTTGGGTTGGGTTGATAGAGGGATTGGTAGACCCAGCCCAACCCAATCCACCTTCCCCATAACTCCCCCCCCCCCCCCCAGGGTGTGGGGTGAGGGGGGGCAGGATGGTAAGGGGGAGGAGATGAAGCGGGTTGGGGAGGGAGAGGGTGAGGGGTGAGGGGGGTGGGGTGGGACTAAGCAGGCTGGGTTGAGGATGAGGGTGGAAGAGATTAAGTGGGTCGGGTGGGGTGGTGAGGGGTTAGGAAATGAATTAGGCGGGGCAGTATGAGGGAGAGGCGGGATGGAAAAAAGTATCACAGATCTTCTTCTCACGGTGACTCACCAGTAGTCCTTTGCATTCTACTGAAATTGACATTGAATTTGAACAAGCCTATGTGTAGTCTTCTACATTCGAATTCACCCTGAATTTGAATTTGAAAAAACCTACCTGTAGTCTTCTGCCTTCGAATTCACCCTGAATTTGAATTTGAAAAAGCCTACCTGCAGTCTTCCGCATTCGAATTCAATCTGAATTTGAATTTGAAAAAGCCTACCTGTAGTCCTCTGCATTCGAATTCACCCTGAATTTGAATTTGAAAAAGCCTACATGTAGTCTTCTGCATTCGAATTCAATCTGAATGTTAATTTTGAACAACACTACCTGCAGTCTTCCGCATTCGAATTCAATCTGAATCTGAATTTGAACAACCTTACCTGTAGTCTTCTGCATTCGATTGAAATTGCCACGGCATCGTTCTGAGTGCGGTTACTGTCTCAATGTCTTCCAGAGGAACGGAAACACCTGCAGGCAGCAAGTCGTGAGGTTAGGGCATTCAATTGTCTGCCTGCTAAGTTGTTATTCACTAGTCCTGGATCCACTAGTCCTGAAGTCCTTTGCTGGCTGCCTGCTGTACTACCAGGGCCTGCCTCCTCACTTGTTATTCACTGGTCCTGGATTCACTAGTCCTGAATTCACTAGTGCTGGAGTACTTTGCTGGCTGCCTGCTGCACTGCCAGGGCCTGCCTAATCAGTTCTTGTTCACTGGTCCTGGATTCACTAGTCCTGAATTCCTATGCTGGCTGCCTGCTGCACTGCCAGGGCATGCCTGCTCAGTTGTCATTCACTGGTCCTGGAGTCACTAGTCCTGCAGTCCTATACATGGTAACTTTAGCTTAGTCAGACTGCCGGCATCATATGATATCAAATTGCTGTTCCCTAAATATAAGCTACCATGGATAACATCATACAATACCGACATATGATTATTGATTATGCTATACTCCATCGTCGCCGACAACCTGGACGAGCACCTCAAAGCAGTTTGCATCCACAGCCTTTTATATAGGCCACCATGGAATACATCACACAGTATTGACATATGATTATTGATAATGCAACAACACACCGCACACCTGCTAGTTGGAGGGCCTCATCCACAGTCTCTCATATAGGCCACCATGGATAACATCACACGGTATTGACATATGAGAATTGAGAATGCAACAGCACACCACGCACCTGCTAGTTGGAGGGCCTCCAGCATGTCTACTCCATCGTAGCCGACGACCTGGATGAGGGCCTCAAAGCGCTTTGCACTCACAGCCTTCCGCGCACATAACAGCAGAGTCCCGATACCAGCATCTTCCATGGAGAAACTGCTCGTGGTTAAGAAGTGTGGTGAATGGTTAGCACAGCGAATTTGGGGGGTATTAGCCGCCTTTTCCTGTATAAGGGTACAGGGGGGGGCACATAGCAGATGAGTCCCAATACCAACATTGTCCATGGAGAAACTGCTCGTGGTTAAAAAGTGTGGTGAATGGTTAGCACAGCGAATTTGGAGGGTCTTAGCCGCCTTTTCCTGTATAAGGGTACAGGGGGGGGGCACATAGCAGATGAGTCCCAATACCAGCATCTTCCATGGAGAAACTGCTCGTGGTTAAAAAGTGTGGTGAACGGTTAGCACTGCTAATTTAGGGGGTGGGGGGGGTGGGGGTGGGGGCCTTTTCTGTTGAATGGCACAGGGAGGGCGCATTACAGCAGAGTCTCGATACCAACGTTGTCCAGGGAGAAACTGGTTGTGATTGAAAAGTGTGGTGAACGGTTAGCACTGCTAATTTAGGGGGGAGGGGGGGGGGGGGGGCTTTTCTGTTGAAGGGCACAGGGGGGGCGCATTACAGATGAGTAATAAAACCAATACCAACGTTGTCCAGGAGAAACTTCCCGTGGTTTAAAAGTGTTGAGAATGTTTATGCGTGACGCGTGACCGGAGCGTCTGGCATTGCTTTCCTAGCTTGACAAGTGATCGAACATTATGAATAGGTGATTTTACAGGTGATTCATTACTTGATTCAACCCACTAGATGCCGGTTGTAACTTCACGGAGCAGCTGCCCCGTCTTCTTCATGTAAGTTGAGTGGAGCGTCTGGTATTGGTTTCTCAGCACATAGGTGGAGATTACAAATATTAACACCAAAATGGTCATTTAACATGTGATTCGACAGGTGATTGAAATGTGATTCAACCCACCAGATGTTGGCTGTGACCACATGGAGCAGCTGCCCCTTCTTCTTCATGTAAGTTGAGTGGAGCGTCTGGTATTGGTTTATCAGCACTAAGGTGGAGATAACAAATATTAACACCAAAATGGTCATTTAGCATGTGATTCGACAGGTGATTGAAATGTGATTCAACCCACCAGATGTTGGCTGTGACCACACGGAGCAGCTGCCCCTTCTTCTTCATGTAGGGTGAGTGGAGCGTCTGGTATTGGTTTCCCAGCTCGACAGGAGATTAAAACATTATGAATAGGTGATTTAAAAGGTGATTGAAAATGTGATTCAACCCACCAGATGTCTGCAGTAACTTCGTGGAGCAGCTGCCCTTTTTTCTTGATGTACATTGAGTGGAGCGTCTGGTATTGGTTTCTCACCTCGACAGGAGATTTTATTATTATTATGGACATGTGATTCAACAGGTGATTAAAAATGTGATTCGACCCACCAGATGTCTGCAGTAACTTCGTGGAGCAGCTGCCCCTTTTTCTTGATGTAGGTTGAGTGGAGCGTCTGGTATTGATCTCTCAGCTCATAAGTCGAGAGCTTTTGTCCAACCATCTGATGACACCACGCCGTTAGGTCATTGTTGGCTGGCTTAGGCTCAGGATCTTCCACAACAGCGACCACTAAAGTGATCAACAAACTGGACATGCTAGTCCGTATCTTGCTATCGGCTTCTGAAAAGGACGACAAATCCTGCAGATGGTGTTGGTATTAGTGTTGGTGATAGGAGTGGTGTTTGGAGTGGTGTTGGTGTTAGAGGTGTTGGTGGTAGTGCTGGTGTTAGGTCATTGTTGGCTGGCTTAGGCTCAGGATCTTCCACAAATGCATCCACTAATGTGATCAACAACCTGGACATGCTAGTCTGGATCTTGCTATCGGCCTCTGAAAAAGACGACAAATCCTGCCGATGGTGTCAGTGTTGGTGTTAGGAGTGGTTGTAGGAGTTAGGAGATGTTAGGAGAGGTGTTAAAAGTGATTTTTGAAGTGATGCTGACTGGCTTAGGCTCAGGATCTTCCTTACCGACCACTAATATGATCAACAAACTGGACATGCTAGTCCGTATCTTGCTATCCGCCTTTGAAAAGGACGACAAATCCTGCCGATGGTGTTAGTGTTGGTCATAGTGTTAGGAGTGGTTGTAGGAATTAGGAGATGTTAGGAGAGGTGTTAAAAGTGATTTTTGAAGTGATGCTGGCTGGCTTGGGCTCAGGATCTTCAACAACTGCTTCCACTAATCTGATAAACAAACTGGCCATTAGTCTGTATCTTGCTATCGGCCTCTGAAAAGGAAAATCCTGCAGATGGTGGGTGTTAGTGTTAGTGATAGGACTGGTGTTAGGAGTGGTGTAAGGAGTAGTGTTGGTGTTTGTGTTGCTGTTAGGAGTGGTGTTTGGAGTGGTGTTTGGAGTGGTGTTGGTGTTAAAAGCGCTATCGGCCTTAGAAAAGGACGACAAATCCTGCAGATGGTGTTGGTGTTAGTTTTAGTGATAGGACTGGTGTTAGGAGTGGTGTTTGGAGTTGTGATGGTGTTAGTGTTGCTGTTAACAGCGCTATCGGCCTCAGAAAAGGGGGACAAATCCTGCGCTGGTGGTGCTGGTGTTAGTGTTAATAGTGGTTTTTGGACTGGAGATGATTGTCTGTCACTTGCTATCGGCCTCACAAAAGGACGACAAAACCTGCAGATGGTGGGTGACAGTGTTTGTGTTAGGAGTGCTACCAACCTCAGAAAAGGAGGAAACACCCTGCGCTTTGCAGATGGTGCTGGTGGCAGTGTGAGGAGAAGTGTTTGGAGTGGTGTTGGACATGCTTGTCCGTAACTTGCTATCGGCTTCAGAAAAGGATGACAAATCCTGCAGATGGTGTTGGTGTTAGTGTTGGTGTTAATAGTGGTGTTTGGAGTGGTGATGGTATAGAGACATGGCAAACTATGAAAATGGAGACCCAACATAGACTCATAACTAGCAGCCGCAGTCAAGGCGGATCTGATTGTACCCTTAACCATAAAACCTTCAACCCTAAACATACATGGTAAACAATAAAAATAGAGACCCATCCTATCCTAGGCTCAGGCCTAAGTAGTATTTACAGCCAGGGCGGTTCAGATTGTTGGAAAAACCATTACATCATCATCATCATCATCATCATCATCATCATCATCGTCGTCATCGTCATCATCGTCATCATCATCATCATCATCATCATCATCATCATCATCATCATCATCATCATCGTTGTCGTCGTCGTCGTCGTCGTCATCATCATCATCATCGTCATCATATCAGGAAACATCATCATATCATCATCACACATCACTTTTAAATATACGATTTGTTTCTTCCTTATTTGGTGTCTGTCGGTCTCTATGTGCGTCTTCTTGTTCGATTTTTTCTCTTCTCACTTTTGCTTCTGCTTCTCTTACGTCCCGTGGTACGGATAGGTGGGGTGACTTATTAGGGATGCTCGTAGATTTAGAATTGTTGTTTGTGTTGTGTTATGGACTTGAAGTTCAGGTTTGCGTGTCGGCAGCTCAGATGTGTTAGTGGGTCAGTGCTTTCCGTTAGGTTCGCCGCTAGTTTTTCGTTGTTTTCTTGTTCTTCCCTCGTGTTTTTTCGAGCTTCCTGTGTTGCTCCCGCGTCGTGTGGCGTTGTTGTGGTTACGCTTTTTTTCTTCTTTCATCCTTTTTTTTGGTCCCACTTTCTCGCCTTTTCTTCCATAGCCGAGCTGGTATGGGAGATGTTGTTGTTTGCGTAGCCTTCCTGATGATGGTGCGTGGGTTAAGGTGCGGGTTAGGGGGCTTCATTTTGGTCTGGGGGGGGGAGTATGGTGGAGGTGCTCAGGGGCGTATACCATCTCTGTTTCGGCTGTGGGATGTGCTTTCTGGTGAGGTCCATTCTTTTGCGTTTTTTCCCTTTTTGCCTTCCACCTGTTTGGGCGTGGGTTTAGTCCTTCCTTCATGTCCTTTCCACTTTATTTGTGTCCTCCCTTTTTTGGTGTTTGTGCGTTTTTTTCCTTTCACTTGTTACATGAAGCTGCCGGGAGAGTCCAGATTGTGCGCGGAAGGGGGTAATAGTGGGAGGGAGCAGTAGAATCGCGCCTTCTTCGGGGGAGTTGGTCTGGGCTAGTCTGAGGGTGGATGGCCACCATAGCTCCCGCGTTAATTGGAGGGAGTTTGGGTGAGTGGGGCTGGGTAGCCTGCGCTGTGCCCGCCGGGAGGGGTTAGGCTTGAGGGTCTGTTGTTAGTGTCGCTGTAGGGGGGGGTATGGGAGGAGGGCATCATCATCATCATCATCATCATCATCATCGTAGACACTGCAAACTATGAAAATAGAGACCCACTCTAGACTGAGAACTTGCAGCTGCAGTGAGGGCGGTTCCGATTGTAGACGCAGCAAGCAATACAAATCCAGCCTCAGTCTGTAGACCCCACCACCACCCATAACACCACCCACACACCCCTTCACAAACACACATACACACACACCCTAGACTCAGAACTTGCAGCTGCAGTGAGGGCAGATCCGATTGTCGACACAGCAAACAATACAAATCCAGCCTCAGTTCGTAGACCCCCTAACCCCACCCCCACCCACCCATAACACCTTTACTCTCCCCCCACACACACATACATACACATACACACACCCTAGACTCAGAACTTGAAGCTAAAATGGGGTCGGTTCAGATTGTAGACACAGCAAACAATACGAATCCAGCCTCAGTCCGTACCCCCCCCACACACACACCCCCAAGCCACCCACCCACCCATACCCCCCTTCACATACACACACATACACCCACCCTAGATTCAGAACTTGCAGCTGCAGTGAGGGCGGTTCCGATTGTAGACACAGCTCGCCTTGGCCACTGTTGGGGTGATTCATACACAGTACTCAAAATTTTGAGGATTGAGTTGCGTGCGTTGTACTCCTCACACAAGAGGAGCTTGCTAGCGCCATCGAATGCCTGGGTGGACACAAGTGGGGCACAGAGGAGTGGGTGAGGATGCTCTGCTATTAGTTTTGAATGTAAGGGATGCAAGCACTCAAAAGGATCAAAGAGATGCTGATTATGGATCCTGATTACAAATTTGTCTATGATGGAGCACAGCTTTCTACAAAGTTATATTTTATCTACCTGGGATCCCTCTTTGTGGATGGTGACTCAAGCAATCGTGCAAAAGCTGCTTTTTCTAGGATACTCGCTAAGGCCCAAAAGGCACACCACATGCTCCGTAGGCGATGCCATACTATGGAGATATACAATATTGATATTCTCACCCACCTGTTTGATTCTCTTGTACAACCTATCCTGAATTTTGGCTGTGAGGTGTGGGCTGCTTCTATTCTGAACAACACACTTATCTCAAATGACCATGCTTGTGAGAAATGGCATAGAGGTATACTTAAACAAACGTTGGGTGTTTGCCAATCTACTACATCTAATATTATCATGGAAGAGCTGGGTAGAACCCCGTTGTGTTTTGCTTGGCTTAAACAAGCTTTGCGCTTCTGGAACAAGACGATAGATAAAGAACCTGAGGATCTCATTAGAATGGCTCTTGAGGAATCTTTTGATTCCAACACTGGCTGGGTTCATGACTTACGTTGTGCTCTCCACAAGCTAGGATCCAGTAAAAACCTCAACATTTTGGAGGCTGTCGATGTCGAAGGTATTATGTCTGAAGTTTTTGAGTCATGGAGGTTTAAGTACCCAAGTGACACCAATGCAGTCAGAGACATCCCTGATGAGAGAAGAGTTGGCTTTAAACGCTTCCGATACCAGAAATGGTTCGCAGCCAACAGCAATGATGAGACTGGCTTGATTCCCTTTACATCTGCCTTACATAAGCAGGATCAGATTCGTTCTATAGCACAGTTTAGAATGGGTTCCCATTGGCTGAACACAGAAATAATGAGGGTGGTGGATAGAGCACACATCCCTCGTTCAATGAGACACTGTCAAATGTGTGGGTTCCAAAAAACTGAGGATGAAATGCATATGTTTGAGTGCCCTTTTTAGAATGATATTCGCCTCCGCTACCAGAAGCTGTTTACAGATATTTATAGGCATGTCCATGAGGATACCGACTTAACCGTATGGAATGTGGAATTCTGCAATTCCACATTCACCTTTATGAATGGAAATGGCACTAAGACTTTCTGGAGCAACCTAGCCGACTATCTTTCTACTTGTAGAGGAGCAAGACAGGAAGCCCTGGACTGCTTAGTGGCACCGTAATTTATTATCCCTTTTTTTTCTTTTCTTCTTGTGACTTCTCATTTATTAGCTTCTTACCTCCGCCACTGTAAGTGGTTGAGATCTGGGTCCGGCTCTAGGGGGTTTAATACCTACGCCACCAAAACGGTGGTTGGGAGCTTGGTTTGTTTGTCCTCGGCACACCCCTGATGTAATAGGTTTTTTGGCTTTGTGGGTGCTTTTCTTTTTGTTTAAAGCACAGAGTCTCATACACCCTCGCGGTGTCAAGTACGCTTTAACATGTGATGTAATGTAATGTAATGTAATGTAATGTAAAGGGATCCAAGAAATCCACAGAATTAGTATCACGAGGAAAGAGTCTCGTGCGTTATATTCCTCTCTCATGGGCAGCTTGCTAGCTCCATCGAGTGCCTGAGGTAGACAAGCGGAGGACAGAGGTGTGTGTGAGGAGGAACTGCTGTTAGTTTTGTATCGAAGGAATCAAAGGAATGCAAGGAAGGCAAGGAAACCACATAATTAGTATCATGAGGAAAGAGTTGTGTGCGTTGTACTCCTCACTCATGGGCAGCTTGCTAGCTCCATTGGATGCCTGAAAGAGACAAGCGGAGAACAGGTGTGTGTGAGGAGGAACTGCTTTTGAATCTAAGGAATCCAAGAAATACAAAGTATCAAAGGGGTCCAAGGAAGCCAAGGAATTAGTATCACGAGGATAGAGTATTGTGTGTTGCACTCATCACGCATGAGCAGCTTGCTGGCTCCAATGAATGCATGAGGGAGACAAGCGGGGAACAGAGATGTGTGAGAAGGAAGTGCTGTTAGTTTTTAATTGAAGGAATCCAAGAAATACTAAGGATCAAAGGGATCCAAGGAAGCTAAGGAATTAATATCTTGAGGATAGAGTCTTGTGAGTTGTACTCCTCACACACGAGATGCTTGCTGGCTTGAATGAATGCATGAGGGAGACAAGCGGGGAACAGGGGTGTGTGTGAGGAGGAACTGCTATTAGTTTTGAATCTACGGAATGTAAGGAAGGCAAGGAAGGCAGGGAAACCACATAATTAGTATCACGAGGAAAGAGTTGTGTGTGTTGTACTCCTCACTCATGGCCAGCTTGCTAGCTCCATTGAATGCCTGAAAGAGACAAGCGGGGAACAGAGGTGTGTGTGAGAAGGAACTGCTGTTAGTTTTTAATTGAAGGAATCCAAGAAATACAAAGGATCAATGGGATCCAAGGAAGCTAAGGAATTAGTATCTTGAGGATAGAGTCTTGTGAGTTGTACTCCTCACACACGAGATGCTTGCTGGCTCGAATGAATGCATGAGGGAGACAAGCGGGGAACAGGGGTGTGTGTGAGGAGGAACTGCTATTAGTTTTGAATCTACGGAATGTAAGGAAGGCAAGGAAGGCAGGGAAACCACATAATTAGTATCATGAGGAAATAGTTGTGTGCGTTGTACTCCTCACTCATGGCCAGCTTGCTAGCTCCCTCGAATGCCTGAGGGAGACCAGCGGGGAACAGAGGTGTGTGTGAAGAGGAAATACTACTAGTTTTGAATCTAAGGAATGCAAAGGAGGCAAGGAAGGCAAGGGAACCGAGGAATTGGTATCTTGTGGATCTAATTGCATGAGTTGGACCCCTCACGCAAGAGGAGCTTGCTAGATCCATCGGATGCCTGGAGACAAGCTGGGAACAGAGGGGTGTGTGTGAGGAGGAACTGCTATTTAATTTTGAATGCAAGGGTCTGGGTATGGAAGCTATTCAGCTGCTGTATCGTTCAAATAAATGAAGAAAGAAATACAAACACATGAAGACAAAACTCAGTCGCTCACCTGTCTAAAGGTCTGGGTATGGGTATGGAAGCTATTCAGCCGCTGTATCGTACATATAAACGAAGAAAAATACAAACTAATGAAGAAATAAACTATCTCTCACCTGTCTAGAGGTCTGGGTATGGGTATGGAGGCAATTCAGCCGCTGTATCGTACATATAAACGAAGAAAGAAATACAAACACATGAAGAAAAAACTCAGTCTCTCACCTGTCTCAATGTCTCTGTCTGCGTATGGAAGCTATTCAGCTGCTGTATCGCATGGAAGTCCAAGGAGTGCAGGGTGTTGGCTACTCTGCAGAGTATTAAAGCCAGCTTTATACAGCACGGGTCGTTGGTGCGCAACTGGAGGTGAGGTGGGGGTGGGGGTGGGGGTGGGGGGGTTGGGGGGGGGAGTGCAGGGTGTTGGCTACTCGGCAGAGTATTAAAGCCAGCTTTATACAGCACGGGTCGTTGGTGCGCAACTGGAGGTGAGGTGGGGGTGGGGGGTGGGGTGGGGGTGGGTGGGTGGGTGGGGGGGGGGTGGGGGGAGTGAAGGGTGTTGGTTCCTCGACAGATCATAAAAGCTAGATGTATAGCACGGGTCGTTGGTGCGCAACTGGAGGTGGTGGGTGGGGTGAGGTGAGGTTGGGGTGGGTGGTGGGTAGTGGGGTGGGTGGGTGGGTGGTGGTTGGGGGGAGAGAAGGGTGGGAGTGAAGGGTGTTGGCTACTCGGCAGAGAATTAAAGCCAGCTTTAAGCAGCACGGGTCGTTGGTGCGCAACTGGAGGTGGGTGGTGGGGTGGTGGGTGGTGGGTAGGGGGAAGGGGTGGGGGGAAGGGGTGGGGCTGGTGGTGGTGGTGGTGGGTGTGGGGGGAAAGGGTGTTGGCTGTTCGACAGAGTATTCAAGCCAGCTTTATACTGCACGGTTCGTTGGTGCGCAACTGGAGGTGGGGGGTGGTGGGGCTGGTGGGGCTGGTGGTGGTTGTGGTGGTGGTGGTGGTGGGTGTGTGAGGGAAAAGGGTGTTGACTACTCGACAGAGTATTCAAGCCAGCTTTATACTGCACGGGTTGATGGTGCGCAACTGGAGGTGGGTGGTGGGGTGAGGTGGGGTGGTGGGTGGGGGGGTTGAGGGGTTGAGTGGGTGGGGGGTGAGCGGAGGGTTACAGGAGTTGTGGTGGGAGGATTGCATGCATGGTGTGAAATCTTTTGGCTACTCAACAGATCATACAAGATTTATACAGCACGGGTCGTTGGTGCACAACTGGAAGTGTTAGGGGTGTGTGGGTGTGGGTGTGGGTGTGGGTGTGGGTGGGGGGGGGGAGGGTTGGAAGAGGGGTGGGGGAAGGGGGGGGGGGGGGGGGGGGGGGGGGGCTACTTAACACCGATTTAGAGCCAGAATTATTCAGCATGGGTTGTTGGTGCGGAACTAAAGGTCCTGTTACTACACTCTCCTTTGAGCCAGTACAGAACAGCTTGCAGACTGAGCGGACTGCATTCCGCATGTGCACACACACCAAACACAGGCACCCCACACCCCACCAGCTTCGACCTAGCCCCCTACGCACTGCACCCACCTCCCCTTTGACCACGCTCATGACCCAGTATATCACTGACTTCATGAGATACGCACACACCACGCACACCACACCACACCAGCTGTGCCCTAGCCCCCTACACTCTGCACCCACCTCCCCTTTGACCACGCTCTGTACCCAGTACAGCACTGATTTCATGAGAGCCCACATGAAGTCTAGTCCCTCCTACCCACACAGCTTTCAGACTGTGACGACAGCATTCGCATTCGCACACACCACACACCAGACACAGCCACCCCACCCCACACACCACACAGCCACCACACACCCGACACCACACACCACACAAACCCCACACACCACACCACACCATACACACCTCACACGCACCCCACACCACACCAGCTATACCCTAGACTCCGACGCTCTGCACCCATCTCCCCTTTCACCACGCTCTGCACCCAGTACAGCACTGATTTCATAAGAGCCCACATGAAGTCTAGACCCTGCTGCCCACAAAGCTTGCAGACAGTGAGGATATCACTTCGCATACGCATGTGCACACGCCACACACACCACACAGGCACCCCACCAACGTTAACCTACACTCCTACGCTCTGCACCCACCTCCCCTTTAACCGCGCTCATGACGCCCACACAGCTTACAGACTGTGAGGACAGCATCCGCATACGCACACACCCCACACCCCACACAGCCACTACACACACCACCAGCTGTGCCTTAGCCTCCTACGCTCTGCACCCACCTCCCCTTTCACCACGCTCTGCACCCAGTACAGCACTGATTTCATGAGAGCCCACATGAAGTCTAGTCCCTCCTGTCCACACAGCTTGCAGACTGTGACATCACTTCGCATGTGAACACACTGCAAAATGACGGTGTCCAATATCAAGCTTTCCATAGGGAGGGTGTCATCTGCAAGGTACTTGGTAGCCACAAACTGACTGCAAGCCTGTGGGGAGGAAGGGGTGGGGGACACATATGTAGGGTTCGGAGGAGGAGGGGGGGGGGGGGGGGGGGGGGGGAGTTTAACTCTTTAAGCGCTTGCTAGCGCTAAAATAAATTCCGTAATTATAGCACGTCCAGTATCAAGCTTTCCATAGGGAGGGTGTCATCTGCAAGGTACTTGGTAGCCACAAACTGACTGTAAGCCTGTGGGGAGGAAGGGGTGGGGGACATATATGTAGGGTTAGGAGGAGGAGGGGGGGGGGGGGAGTTTAACTCTTTAAGCGCTTGCTAGCGCTAAAATAAATTCCGTAATTATAGCACGTCCAGTATCAAGCTTTCCATAGGGAGGGTGTCATCTGCAAGGTACTTGGTAGCCACAAACTGACTGTAAGCCTGTGGGGAGGAAGGGGTGGGGGACATATATGTAGGGTTAGGAGGAGGAGGGGGGGGGGGGGGGAGTTTAACTCTTTAAGCGCTTGCTAGCGCTAAAATAAATTCCGTAATTATAGCACGTCCAGTATCAAGCTTTCCATAGGGAGGGTGTCATCTGCAACGTACTTGGTGGCCACAAACTGACTATACGCCAGTGGGGAGGAAGGGGTGGGGACATACGCGCAGGGTTAGGAGGGGGGGGGGGGGGGGGGGGGGGGGGGGGGGTATGAGTTTAGCGCTATAAGCGCTTGCTAGCGCTTAAATATATCCCGTAATTATGGCACATCCAGCATCAAGCTTTCCTTAGGGAGGGTGTCATCTGAAAGATGCTTGATGGCCACAAACTGACTATAAGCCTGTGGGTATGAAGGGGGTGGGGACATATATGTAGGGTTAGGAGGAGAGGATGGGGGTGGGGGTGGGGGTAGGAGTTTAGCGTAATCAGCGCTTGCTAGCGCTAAAATAAATCCCGTAATTATAACACGTCCAGTATCAAGCTGTCCATAGGGAGGGTGTCATCTGAAAGATGCTTGATGGCCACAAACTGACTATAAGCCTGTGGGTATGAAGGGGGTGGGGACATATATGTAGGGTTAGGAGGAGAGGATGGGGGTGGGGGTGGGGGGGGGGGAGTTTAGCGCTATCAGCGCTTGCTAGCGCTAAAATAAATCCCGTAATTATAACACGTCCAGTATCAGGCTGTTCATAGGGAGGGTGTCATCTGCAAGGTACTTGGTGGCCACAAACTGACTATAAGCCTGTAAGGAGGAAGGGGTGGGGACATACATGTAGGGTTAGGAGGGGGTGGTTGGGTGTGTGTGTGTGTGTGGGTGGGGGGGGGGGGGGGGGGGGGGAGGGGGGGGGATAGGAGCTAAGCGTTATCAGCGCTAGCTAGTGCTAAAATCAATCCCATAATTATAGCGGTAGTACGAGGTGAAGAGACGAGAAATAGCACAGCGTTGTACGTAGCCCTATGAGCCTGTGGGGAGGAAGGGGGTGGGAACATGTATGTATGGATCGGCTATGTTATATAATATTAGCCAATAAATAATATCATATCATAATAGGGTTGTTTAGAGTTTAGGGTTACCCTTAACCCTAAATTCCGGGGGTGGGGTGGGGGTAGGAGTTTAGCGCTGTAAGCGCTTGCTGGCGCTACAATAAATCCCGTTATTATAGCGCGTCCAGTATCAAGCTTTCCATAGGGAGGGTGTCATTTGCAAGATACTTGGTGGCCACAAACTGACTATACGCCAGTGGGGAGGAAGGGATGGGGACATATGGTTAGGAGGGGGGGGGGGGGGGGGGGGGGTAGGAGTTTTACTAAAATAAATCCCGTTATTATAGCGCGTCCAGTATCAAGCTTTCCATAGGGAGGCTGTCATCTGAAAGATGCTCAATGGCCAAAAACTGACTATAAGCCTGTGGGGAGAAAGGGGTGGAGAGATAGGGGTGGGGAAGGGGTGGGGAGGGGTGGGGAGGGGTGGGGAGAGGTAGGGAGGAAGGGGTGGGTAGGAAGGGGTGGGGAGGAAGGAGTGGGAAAGAAGGGGTGGGGAGGGGTTGGGAGGTAGGGCGTGGGGAGGAAGGAGTGGGGAGGCAGGGGTGCGGAAGGGGCGGTGGGGAGGAAAGGGTGGGGAGGGGTTGGGAGAAAGGGGAGGGAGGGGTGGGAGGGAGGGCGTGGGGAGGAAGGGGTGGGGAAGGGGTGGGGAATGGGTTGGGAGGAAGGGGGGGGAATGGGTTGGGAGGAAGGGGTGGGGAAGGGGTGTGGGGAAGGGGTTGGGAGGAAGGGGTGGGGAATGGGTTGGCGAGGAAGGGGTGGGTAGGGGTTGGGAGAAAAGAGACAGAATAGAGGAAGAAGAAGTGGGGAGGAAGGGGTGGGGAAGGTTGGGAGGAAGGCGGTGGGGAGGAAGGGGTGGGGAATGGGTGGGGAGGAAGGGGTGGGTAGGGGTTTGGGAGAAAGGGCGTGGGGAGGACGGAGTGGGGAGAAAGGGGTGGGGGAAAGGGGTGGGAGGGAGGAAGGGGTGGGGAATGGGTGGGGAGGAAGGGGTGGGTAGGCGGTTGGGAGAGAAAGGGCGTGGGGAGGAAGGGGTGGGAAGGGGTGGGGAAGGGGTCGGGAGGAAGGGGTGGGCGGAAGGGGAGGGGAAGGGTGGGAGGAAGGAGGGGAAGTAGTTGGGAGGAAGGAGTGGGGAGGAAGGGTGGGGAGGACGGGCCGGGAAGGGGTGGGAGGAAGGGGTGGAGATGAAGGGTGTGGAGGAAGGGGTGTGGAGGAAGGGGTGTGGAGGAAGGGGTGTGGAGGAGGGGTGTGGAGGAAGGGGTGTGGAGGAAGGGGTGTGGCGGAAGGGGTGGGAGGAAGGGGCTGTTGGAGGAAGGGGTGGGGAGGAAGGGGTGGGGAAGGGGTGGGGGAGGAAGGGTGGGGAGGGGTTGGGAGGAAGGGGTGTGGAGGAAGGGGTGTTGGGGAGGAAGGGGTGGGGAGGGGTTGGGAGGAAGGGGTTGGGAGAAGGGGTGGGGAGGAAAGGGTGGGAAAGGGGTGGGGAAGTGGGTTGGGGGAAGGGGTGGGAGGAAGGTGGGTAGGAAGGGGTGGGAAGGGGTGGTGTGAGGAATGGGGTTGGGAGGGGTAGGGAGAAAGGCGGTGGGGAGGAAGGGGGCCGGTAGGAAAGGGGTGGGAAGATGGTGGGTAGGAGGGGGTGGGAAGGGGTGGGAGAAAGGGATGGGGAGTCAAGGGGGATGGTAGGAAGGGTGGGGAGGGTGAGGTAGGAAGGGTGGGAGGGGTGGGGAGAGAAGAAAGGGATGGGGGGAAGGGGCTGGGTAGGAAGGGGTGGGGAGGGGTGGTAGGAAGGGGTGGGGAGGGTGGGTAGGAAGGGTGGTAGGAAGGGTGGGGAGGGGTGGGAGAAAGGGGTGGGGAGGAAGGGGTGGGAGGGAAGGAAGGTGGGGGAGAAGGGGTGGGGACGGGTGGGAGGAAAGAAAGGGTGGGGAGGGTGGGATGAATAGGGGAGGGAGGGGGTTGGGGGAGGGCGGGGGAGGAACGGGGTGGGGAAGGGGGTGGGGAATGGGTTGGGAGGAAGGGGTGGGGAATGGGTGGGGAGGGAAGCGGGGTGGGGAAGGGTTGTGGGGAAGGGTTGGGAGGAAGGGTGGGAATGGGTGGGGACAGAGAAGAGGGCGTGGGGTAGGGGTTGGGAGAAAGGACATAAGGAGAAGAAGTGGGGAGGAAGGGAGTGGGGAAGGGGTTGGGAGGAAGGGGTGGGGAGGAAGGGGGTGGGGAGGAGGTGGGGAGGAGGGGTGGGGAAGGGGAGGGGCGGAAGGGGTGGGTAGGGGTTGGGCGAACGAAAAGGGCGTGGGGAGGAGGGAAGAGGGGGGAGGAAAAGGGTGGGAAAGGGGTGGGGAGGGGGTTGGGAGGAAGGGGTGGTGGAGGAAGGGTGGGTAGGAAGGGGTGGGAAGGGGTGGGTATGAAGGGGTGGGAGGGGTAGGGAAGAAAGGGGTGGGGAGAAGGGGGATGGGTGAGGAAGGGTGGGAATGGTGGGTAAGGAAGGGGGCGGAAGGTAATTCGGTGGGGAGAAGGGAGGGTAGGAAGGGGGCTGGGTAGGAAGGGGTGGGGATGGGGGGGTGGGTAGGAAGGGGTGGGGAGGGGTGGGTAGGAAGGGTGGGTAGGAAGGGTGGGTAGGAAGGGGTGGGGAGGGGTGGGAGAAAGGGGTGGGGAGGAAGGGGGCTGGGTAGGAAGGGGTGGGGAAGGGGGTGGGTAGGAAGGGGTGGGGAGGGGGTGGGGAGAAAGGGATGGGGAGGAAGGGGGCTGGGTAGGAAGGGGTGGGGAGGGGTGGGTAGGAAGGGTGGGTAGGAAGGGGTGGGGAGGGGTGGGGAGAAAGGGGTGGGGAGGAAGGGGTGGTGGAGGAAGGGGAGGAAGGGGTGGGGAGGAAGGGGTGGGGAGGGAAGGGAGGAAGGGGGCTGGGGAGGAAGGGGTGGCGAGGAAGGGGTGGGGACGGGTGGGGAGGATGGGTGTGGGGAGGAAGGTGTGGGGAGGAAGGGTGGGGAGGAAGGGGGTGAGGATATATATGGTGAGATGGATCTAATGTGTTCCACAAAGTGACCGTTGGCCGGCGGGTGGCATTGCAGAAAATATGAGGTCGGACATTCACGGACAATTGTATCATACATGCATGCGTGCATGGACGCACATGAACAATTGGCACACACAATTATAGCATACGTGCGTGCATGGACACGAATGAATGATTGGCACACACAATTCTATCATACGCTCGTGCATGGATGTGAATGAATGATTGGCACAGTTAAAGTATTCATACAAGCATGCATGCACATGAATGGTTAGCACAATTATAGTATACATACAAGCAGCATGCAACATGTGAATGATTAGACACACTTAGTATACAAGACAGGCAGCATGCAATGAATGATTAAGCACAATTATAGTATGCATACAAAGCTGCATGCACATGAATGATTAGCACACTTAAGTATACATACAAGATGCATGCCCAGAATGATTAGGCACAATGATAGTAATAACATGACAAGCATGCCTGCACCTGATAAATGATTAGCCCAATTATAGTATCATACAAGCATGCATGCACATGAATGATTAGCACAATTATAGTATACATACAAGCATGCATGCACATGAATGATTAGCACACTTATAGTATTACATTACAAGATGCATGCACATGAATGATTAGCACACTTATAGTATACATACAAGCATGCATGCACATGAATGATTAGCACACTTATAGTATACATACAAGCATGCATGCACATGAATGATTAGCCACCACTGTATTAGTATACAATACAAGCATATGCACATGAATGATTAGCACACTTATAGTATACATACAAGCATGCATGCACATGAATGATTAGCACACTTATAGTATACATACAAGCATGCATGCACATGAATGATTAGCACACTTATAGTATACATACAAGCATGCATGCACATGAATGATTAGCACAATTATAGTATACATACAAGCATGCATGCACATGAATGATTAGCACAACTTATAGTATACATACAAGCATGCATGCACATGAATGATTAGCACACTTATAGTATACATACAAGCATGCATGCACATGAATGATTAGCACACTTATATATACATACAAGCATGCATGCACATGTATGATTAGCACAATTATAGTATACATACAAGCATGCATGCACATGAATGATTAGCACAATTATAGTATACATACAAGCATGCATGCACTTGAATGATTAGCACAATTAATACTATCATTCATGCATTATGTGGTTGGCCCTAGTGCAAGCAAACGACTGGCCCCCTCAACCTCCTGCTTCCTTATAAGGCGTACTATTTATTTATTGTATTCATATATGCATGCACATGGGTCTTTCTTCTACTCTGAAATAGCACGCATGCATGCACATGGGTCTTTCTTCTACTCTGAAATAGCATGCATGCACATGAATTATTGGCGCTCACATTATACCATGCATGCATGCAAATGGGTGCTTATCCTACACAGTATGATCACGCATGCCATTTTCAAATTCGAATTCAAACATGTGGATGTACCACAATAGCTTATGGGGCGATATATATGTGTTCTACTAATCTTGAAGTTGACGCTGTAAAAATACCCATACAATTTGAGAAGGACATGACTCTTTTATTCCACTTTTCCATAATCAATTTTCGGTTATTATCGGTAATAGCCGGCAACCTAGGACAAACACTATCATGCATGCCATGGAAGCACATGAATTGTTGGCACTCACAGTATATCATGCATGCATGCATCCATGCATGCACATATATTATTGGCACTCACATGATATCATGCATGCATGCATTCACATGGGTGCTCATCCTACACAGTACTGTCATGCATGGATGCACATGAATTATTGGCAATCACATTGCAGCATGCATGTACATGAATGACTGTAATACACAATACCATCATGCACATTGGCACCTTCTTGTTTTTGCCCAGCTCCTTTATCCTTCCTCCTTTCAGGGCATCCGACAGCTTGGATGTGTTTCTTTTGGAGTCATGCGCATCGTCGTCCGCGCTTTTACTCGTTATGCAGCCCATTAGGAATAAGGCAAGGAATAAGGAAATGTGGGACGAGAAGATTTGGCGTGGACCAGTGAGGGTCGCGGGCAGGCGTCTTCGGCCTAAGAGTTCCACCAGATTCTATGCGATAGTTCCTTCATCCTGATCTACGCTGCTGCTTTTTATAAATGACTTCGACTAGAGGCTCCACGACTACGGCCCAGGACAGTGTGTACACTTTTTATTTTTCCCGCAACGGCACAAACGAGTACGAAATACGCTGCTGGTGGCGTGGGCTCGATCAGACTTCTACCATCAGAGCAGCGGCAGGGGCTGGGGCTAAAAAAAATAAGCTCGTCTAGAGCTAGGGGGCTTTAAAAAAGTAGGCGAGGCGTGGGCTGGATCCGACGTGGAATGAGTGCAAGGGAGTGGGGCGGGGGGGGAGTGGGGCGGGGGGGAAAGGAGTGGTCGTCGTAGTCTTAGAAGTAGCAGTGGGACTAGCTGGAAATGGCCGGGAGACACCACGAGTAGGCGATTTGATCTTCACAAACTGTCGGGTGGGGCTAGATACGTAACGTATGTTGGAACGGGTTGGAAGCTGCTGGGAGGCGTCGTCTGTCGTGTGCGTGTGGGCGTGTGGCAGGGGCGTGTGGTATCGTCCAGCCTAGGTCGGCCCCCTGGGTCGGCCCCCCGGGTGTTATCACGTTCTGCAACGTGCTGGCGCCGTAGTTATACAAAAGCTGAAGTTGTCACAACGCAAATAATGACACGCCTTGTCGATTTTGTGTGTCGGCAGTGAAATGAAGGCATTAGTTTTTATGTTTTTTGTACGACGGTAGTTTTATGCAGGGTTTTATCTCGGTTGTATGCCTTATTTACGCCACTTGCTTTACGGTTCTGCGTCAGTGGTCGGAAACGGAAGCGAGAATTGGGGACGTCAGGATGTGGTATATGAATACCTTGTAACACGGAGTGTCTTGTAACTGGAAGCCTAAGAAATGATCTCAGGAGTTTAGACGGCCCTAATAGTCAGAAGCACGGCTTAAGACTCCCTTCCCGCTTCCAGCGCGTCTAGACCCTAATGGAACCCTCGTTTTAGGTATTCCCGAGTAGCTGATCAGACACTGATCAGTAGGTCAATTCGCTCGGTTTCAACTGCCTACAGAAGTCGTTCGTCATCTGTCGGAAAGTCGTCACTACCGCGTGGCAACTCAGTGGGAGGATCGTTATCCACCACAATTCCCCCTTCTCTAGCCCTAGCCTTCTCCTGAAGTCTAGTACTCTTTCGAATGAGAAACTCATCAGGGGTTACAGTCGCATAATCCCTGTGAGTAGGTTTTTTAACCGTTTTAGGTTTCGGGTCGTTAGCACCTATCACGGGTCGTACCCGAGAAGGGTGTTGTCTCCAATACAAATCGATTTGTTCAGAGCACATAGGTAACAACTCTTCTTCGAGTTCCCAAGAGTGAACATGGTCTGAGTGTAACCATTGTACATAGTAATACACCGTACCAGACTGTATCTTGTGATCAACAACGTTGCTAATCTCGTAGATAGGTTCACCGCATGTGCGTAACAATTCCGGATTTGGTCTAATAAACCCAGTCCCGTCGGATAGGTATTCTTTGACAAGAGATACGTGAAACGTTGGATGAATCTTCCATCCTTCGGGGAGGGATAGAGTCACTGCATTGGTCTCCCCCCTCTTTTGGATAGTGTGAGAGATTTCGTAGGGACCAACGAATCTGGGCATGAGCTTCCGAGTCATACCAGGCCAGTATTTGATGTTCTTCGAGTTCAACAAAACTTCCTGACCGTGAGTATACTTCACCGGTCGACGGTGCAAGTCTGCATACGTTTTTTGACGATCCTTCGCGGATTTAAGCGCTGCCTTGGCCGTGTCATATGCGTTATTCATATGCTCGACCCAGGACAGGGCTGGTTGATGTGCCGTAGCGATGACATCATCTGATGGTTGTAGTGCCACTCGAGGGTATCTACCGTACAGCAACCGAAACGGAAAATCTCGAATGCTTCTGTTGTACGAGTTGTTGATGGCGAATTGTGCATTCGGCAAAAGACTGGCCCAATTTTTCTGATTCGCAGAGGAAAAATGGCGAAGAATGTCTTCGAGAACACTGTTCATACGTTCTGTTTGACCATCTGTTTGTGGGTGAAATGCAGTCGACATTCCAGGTCGGATGGCGCACAGAGTTAAGAGTGTTTGCCAAAATTTACTAGTGAACTTAACATCGCGATCAGAGATGATGGAAAGCGGATGGCCTCGTTCGCTGAGCACGCGCTCGTGGAACAGGGTAGCAATCTTTTCAGCATCGTCTGTCGTTTTGCATGGGATAAGTTTGACCATCTTCGTAAGGCGATCAACGATCACGTAGATCTGATCAAAACCATTCGATTTCAGTAGCCCAACGATGAAGTCCATGGACAGGGAATCGAAGGGGGCGGTCGGAATCGAAAGGGGTTGAAGGTTACCCTGCGGGTTCTGATGTGAAATTTTTACCCGTTGGCAAGAATCACAGTGGCGTACGTAATCAACGACATCGAGTCGCATGGCAGGCCACCAATAGTAGCGTGCAACAGATCGAAAAGTTCGGTCGATGCCTCCATGTCCACTTCGTTGGGTATCGTGGAAAGCAAACAAAATCCGAGCTTTGAGCGAATTACCATTTGGTACAACGATCTGCGACTCAGATGCTGCTCGTATGGATTTGCCGGTGCCAACCCAGAAACCATCTGCCCGTTTGGAGAGGTACTTGGTATTGTGCGGATTATCGAACCACAAGTCTTCCGTGTAACCATGCAGAATATCTGGGGCTATTTCGCGCATGTGGAGTGGGTCATTTGCGGACAGCCTCTGAATGAACAAAGCCGTAGCCTCTGAGAAGGCTGGATTCCTACTCAGAGGGTCAGCTACGTTAGTACGGCCCGCGATATGAGCCCACTTCATGTTCGTGAAGCGCGGAGAAAAACTCAAGATATCGTGCCTGCTTTCTGCTCAGCATGGGCTGATTTGCAAGGTAGACGAGGGGTTCGTGGTCGGTGTCAAGTTCGAACTTGCCAGTGCAACCTTCGAGGTAGCATCGCCATTCTTTCAAGGCCAAGTACACTGCGAGTAATTCTTGCTCGCCCGTGGAGTAGTTTCGTTCAGCGCTTGAGAATTTGTGAGAGTGGTACGCGATGGGTCGCCCATCTTGCATGAGAACGCCCCCTGTACCAACGACAGAAGCATCGGTTACCGCCCGATAGTCCTTCGCTGGGTCAGGGTGTGCAAGCAAAGGAGCCTTCGTAAGACTTTCTTTGATGCCGAGGAATGCCTCCTGGCAGGCTTGGGTCCAAACATTTTGAAATGCAGGTCCCTTGAGCCCTGCCTGTCGTTTTCCGAGTGGTTTCGGACTTGGTGTCACCGTCGGTGATTTTGTCAGTCCTGGCGGTTTCAATTTCGGTGAAATCGGTGCTGGCCTGTCTGTTAGATTCGAAATCTGGATTAGAGGGGCTGCGAGCGTCGAGTAACCTTGGATAAACTTTCTGAAAAGTTAGAGAGTCCTAGGAACTGCTGAACTTCCTTCGAGGAGGTAGGTGTGGGCCAATCTGCAACTACTTTCACCTTCGTTTCGTTGACTCGGACGCCTTCACCGGAGAGCACATGCCCTAGGTATTTGACTTCCGGTCTATAGAAGAAACACTTTTCTCGTTTAAGAAAGAGGTGGTTATCTTCAAGACGTTGTAACACAATTCGAATGTGTTTTTCGTGTTCTTCATCATTACTGCTGTAGATGAGAATATCATCCAAGTAAATGACGACGAATTTTCCAATTAAATCTCTGAACACGGTGTTCATGACTTTTGTAAAGGCCGAGGGTGCATTTGCTAGCCCAAAAGGGAGAACCTTGAATTCATAGAGTCCCATCGGGGTTATGAACGCAGTTTTCGGGACGTCTGAATCATGTAACCGTATGTTGTGGTATGCATTACGTAAATCCAGATTTGAGAACACACGAGCTCCTCGAACTGAGTCAAACAGATCGTCAATTCGTGGGAGGGGATAGCGATTTGGTACCGTGACCTTGTTCAATTTACGATAGTCGATAGCCATCCTCCAAGAGCCATCGGGTTTGGCGATGAAAAGGACTGGTGCGCCCCACGGGCTCGAGCTAGGGCTGATGTAGCCTTTGGCCAACAAGTCTTTAACTTGGTTTTGGACCTCTAGCAGTTCTGCGGGGGACAACCGGTGTCCTCGAGAGAATTGTGGGGATGCCGCCTCCGTGAGGGGGCATACGAATGGGGTGTCAGCCCTAAGGTCAGAAATCTTGTCCGCCGGGGCGAAGACCTTTTTAAAGTCCGTTTCGCAACCCGAGATTATCCGTTCGTGTTTCGTTTGTTGCACCGTGTTTGCTTGTGCTGCCGTTACTCGAATTGTAAAGGCATCGTCGTCTTGGTCCACTGATGTGACTAGGACTTCGAAACAATTGAGTTTTTGTTTTGATTTGCGGATAAACTTTTTAAGTGCTCTGTTAGACAGGACTCCTAGCGTTTTTCGCTGTGCTGTGTCAAAAAATTCGATACGTGCCAAAGTATAAGCAACCAATTCCTTGATGGAGAGAGGTTCCGACTCGAGTCGGGTGGAGTTCAGTTCGACTGCTACTCTACGTTTATGCTTTTTAGCTATTTTGAAACTGGCTCTGAGACGTGTCTCTTCAAAACCAATGCAGCACCCCGTCTGCATCATCCAACTTCTTCCGAGAAGTGCGGTGGTGCCGGGCCCTAGCGTAGGGAAGACATAAGCAGATTTAATTTCTGACCTATGTTTGCCTAAGTTCAGGACAAAACTCGTTCTCGTAGTAGTGAGGACTTGGGATCCATCAGCTACCCGCACCATGACTGGTGAGCCCGTAAAGGTGGCTAAACCTGCCCTAGCATAGAATTCTGCGTCTACGAAGACAGAGTCTGCTCCACTGTCAATGACAACTTTGCCAGATACCCCCGATAGGGTGGCCTCAAAGTGTGCGGTAGCTTGGTCTGCGTGGACACAAGCTGTTGTGCAAGCAGATATGCATGGAATGGCAGGAGGCGGGGGCAGGGTCGGAAGGCAAGGAGGGGATGTGGTCTGTGCAGTAGATGGTGTTACACAGATAGTAGGGGACGGAAACTGAAACAGAACATCCCTATCTATGTCTACAAGCAGACCTACATCCTACTTCCTAACGGTAGGGCAGCTAGGGCACTTGGAGGGGGCAGTGGCTGTAGCGGCCGTGCGCTTCGTACCACACTTGTAACATAAGTTACCCTCCTTAGCTAGTTTAATAGCAATAATAACATTTAACATTTTGGAGGCTGTCGATGTCGAAGGTATTATGTCTGAAGTTTTTGAGTCATGGAGGTTTAAGTACCCAAGTGACACCAATGCAGTTAGAGACATCCCTGATGAGAGAAGGGTTGGCTTTAAACGCCTCCGATACCAAAAATGGTTCGCAGCCAACAGCAATGATGAGAATGGCTTGATTCCCTTTACATCCGCCTTACATAAGCAGGATCAGATTCGTTCTATAGCACAGTTTAGAATGGGTTCCCATTGGCTGAACACAGAAAGAATGAGGGTGGTGGATAGAGCACACATCCCTCGCTCAATGAGACACTGTCAAATGTGTGGGTTCCAAAAAACTGAGGATGAAATGCATATGTTTGAGTGCCCTTTTTATAATGATATTCGCCTCCGCTACCAGAATCTGTTTACAGATATTTATAGGCATGTCCATGAGGATACCGACTTAACCGTATGGAATGTGGAATTCTGCGATTCCACATTCAGAACCTTTATGAATGGAAATGGCACTAAGTCTTTTTGGAGCAACCTAGCCGACTATCTTTCTACTTGTAAAAGAGCAAGACAGGAAGCCCTGGACTGCTTAGTGGCACCGTAATTTATTATCCCTTTTTTTTCTTCTTGAGACTTCTCATTTGTTAGCTTCTTACCTCCGCCACTGTAAGTGGTTGAGATCTGGGTCCTGCTCTAAGGGGTTTAATACCTACGCCACCAAAACGGTGGTTGGGAGTTTGGTTTGTTTGTCCTCGACACACCCCTGATGTAATGGGGTTTTTTGCTTTGTGGGTGCTTTTTCTTTTTGTTTAAAGCACAGAGTCTCATACACCCTCGCGGTGTCAAGTAGACTTTAACATGTAATGTAATGTAATGTAATAGCATCCGGTGTCCAGGGCTGACCGTCAGCCTGCTTCCACTTATGCTTTTCAGCAAATTGTAGCTGTCCCGCAGGGCTGGAAAAGGGCGGCGGGCCCGTTGCAGCTGGAGTCTGGGCCGTGCCCTTCTTGTGCTTGTGCTGGGTGGACCCCTCGTGAGGTCCACCAGGCCGTTTGCCTTTTGCCTGGACGTACATGGCCGAGGTAGGGGTTGGTGTTTTGGTGGCAGCAAGTTCAGTTTCAAAGGCAGCAGCATGTTCGACAAGCTCGTCTAAAGAGGAAAATCGGCCTCCTTGTGCAGCAGTACGTATGCGGCATCGTGCCTCGATGGTTGGAATCAGACCAAACCGAAACAGAACTAGCTGATCATCCAATTGCATACCCCCGCCAATGCGCACTTCGTTTTGGAAAGCCATAGCGTAATGCCTAACCGTCGAGGTCTGCCGAATCGAGTTGGCATGCAGCCGTTGGCGTGCATTGATGTCGTCGTCAGCATGGCAGGGGTCATAGAAGTTTAGGAACTGAGTTTTTATCTCAGCCCACGTAATGGCCGGTGACGCGGTCATAAGGTGGTCTAGCCACTCGGCAGCTACCCCACCAAAGAAGTTTGGTATGTTGGATGGTACTAACATATGGTGCAACGTGCAATATGACTCTAGCAACTTCCACCAAATCCTACCCCTCGGGAGCTTCTTATCTTCTACCCCAGTCCAAAGGGATGGACGTTCATACTTGCCAACTAAGGGCCTCGGGACCAAGGGCAAAACATGTGACTCTACCTTAGCTGCCGCAGCTTGTAGCTCAGCCACTTTGGCCTTGGCCTCCAGCTGCTCAATCTGGGCACGTAGAGCAATTAAAGCGTCCGAATGAGGTCCAGCGGGAGGGCCAACAGCGGGCGGTCCTGCAGCGGGCGCTTCAGCAGCGGGCTGGCCAGCAGCAGGCGATCCATCAGCAGGGGGGCCCGCAGGCAGTCCAGCTGTGGGGGCCGCGGGTTGTCCAGCGGGGGCGGGGGGCGTTGCAGGCGATCCAGCAGCGGGGCCATCCGGTGGTCCAGCGGGGGCGGGGGGCGTTGCAGGCGATCCAGCAGCGGGGCACTCAGGTGGTCCAGCGGGGGGCGTTTGCTGGGCCTTCAGGAGAGCGGAAACTCGAAGTGTCTCCTGTTCGGCATCCCTCATTCGCATTTGGAGCCGAGCCATCTCCTCAAGGTGCTTGGATGCGGTGGCCTCGGCCTCGTCATGGTGAAGAAGTTCGAGGCTAGCGATCACCCTGTCCTTCTCCACGAGGGCAACGTGCGCGGCAGCCTTGCCAAGCGGCGTAGAGTCAGGCCTTGTGGCGACCTTCTTGCCATTGACTTTGACAGCCATCCGCGCTTCCTTCAGCTCCTTCTCGGTAGCTGAAAGGTCGGGAGGCGAAGGTGCCGGCCCTCCAGCGCCTTTTCTTTTCTCCTTGGAGAGCTTGTGCAGCTCCCAAGCCTTGACTTGCTGGACGAGCTCCTCGTGGTCCATGTCGTCAACATCCGGGACCTCAGAAGGTGGAGCCGCAGCAGCTTGGGCTGAAGAAGAGGCCATACTCGGTGATGGTGGGCTCGAGGGGACGTCGGGGGTGGGGAGTAAAGCGAGTGGCGCGGTTTGAAAGCGCGACCAGGCTCCGAAACCAATTGTGGTATATGAATACCTTGTAACACGGAGTGTCTTGTAACTGGAAGCCTAAGAAATGATCTCAGGAGTTTAGACGGCCCTAAGAGTCAGAAGCACGGCTCAAGAATCCCTTCCCGCTTCCAGCGCGTCTAGACCCTAATGGAACCCTCGTTTTAGGTATTCCCGAGTAGCTGATCAGACACTGATCAGTAGGTCAATTCGCTCGGTTTCAACTGCCTACAGAAGTCGTTCGTCATCTGTCGGAAAGTCGTCACCACCGCGTGGCAACTCAGTGGGAGGATCGTTATCCACCACACAGGAACAAGGGGGAAAGGATGGCGCGGTGAACAGATCGAGTGCGTGAATTCAGTGCAGGGGTGGAGTTCCTGGTCGGAGGTGTATAGTCCAGCAATGGTGCATGTAATAGAGAGTGAACATGGTCACGCTGGGCGACAGACCTGCCCCAAAGTGGGCTGTAAAGCGCTGTACAGTGGGCGTCTGGGCGAAAGGCCCGAAGCTGGTGGAAGCTGCGAGGAAGCGGCCTTGTGATAAAAATGGGCGCGGCGGTCACGCTGGGCGACGCAAGACGATACACGCGCGCATACGCGTCCCCCGCCCCCTGTACGCGCATGTACGCGCCTGCAAACCTCTGCCTGCAACGCGTAGACGGTTGCCGGTTGGCCGCTGACCCAGGAGGTTAGGAAGTCCAGGGGATGTATACAGTCAGCACCCAGGCCCAATTTGAAAATAGCTGGAGACGCCTCGTTCTCGTTTCACAGCGCACACCCCTGGTTCTCGCAATCCTGCTCACAATGCTGCAGTAGCCACGTTTAGCCACGACCTCCTTTGTGCACACAGAAAGCAGGGCATAGTAAGAAGCGCTTCTATACTCGCGGTACCGCCAAAAATCTCCTCCCCTGATTTGAACCCGCAAGACTGTTGGGATACGTCGCGAAGAGATTATTTTGTTGACTTGTCGAGTTCCCAGTCCACGCCAACCAGCAAGAGTGCATTTTCCGCACCCAGCGTTCTCGTCCCAAGCACGTCAATATTTATGAGCGACAACTAACCTTGCTATGGTTATACCTCTTCGTCTCATTCCAGACAAGACAGTCTGACCTCGTACTCACTCGAAGCTCCTACTCAACATCTGCTTCTGTCCCCCACTTCCCCACCTTGTCGCCCCATCCCCGAGCGCCTTAACCACCATCGACAAGAAGCGCGCCAGCAGCGTTCTCTATTTCTTACCCTCCCATGCACACGAATTATCGGGGCCTCGTTTTTCTGCCTTGTTCAACTTCGACTCGAGCTACCATTTCCCCCCTTACCAGAGCATCCCTGGAGACGATGTTACAGCTTGTATGCACTTCAACTTCTCCGGAAATGGATAGGAGGAGGAATGACTATGCCCTAGCCAGGTATAGAAATGTAGATGTACCACAGTTGCTGGCTTGGGGAGCTGCCTAGAAGCTGCTTGGAAAAGCCATAAAGAAAAGCTCTGCTTTAGTGATCTGGCATGTGCATATTTACCATACCGGTGTCCACTTATCGCATGTCTTCATGGATCCCCTGCTTAACCTACTTCCATGCCTCATATACAACCCACCCCCCACTCTATCTCTGCACGCAGGTCAGCAGCTCTGGGTTTGGCAAAACAGGCTTAGGACTGTCATACAGCATCCGCCCAGGGCTAGGGGATTTTAATCTGGAAAGAAAAGCTGCGGCTTACTTAAAACCATGTCAGCCAAGAAGGACTTAGATAACCAACCAGACAATCCTGACATTCTCCACAACATCTTGAGAATTAGTCCTACATCCAGCCTCACTGACAAGCGTATCGGAGCACGGGAACTGAAGGCTCTAGCATTGGAAGATAGGTACAAGGTTGTTACCTATGCCAGTGTCATCCCCAACCTGGTAGCCTTGTTGTCGCCTGAGTTACCACACGACATACATGAGGATGTAGCACGGGCGCTTGCCTCTCTAGCTTTTCATAACCTTGACACCCAGGGTATGGTGGCTGCTGCGTGTGGCATCCCTCCCTTGGTTGCATTGTTGTCTGCCAACACTCCAGCAGGTGTGCAAGAGGAGGCAGCAAAGGCTCTTGCACATATAGTTGCCAACAATGCTGGCAACAAACGCAAGTTGGCATCTGCTGGTGCCATCCCTCCCTTGATTGCATTGTTGTCCGCCAACACTCCAGCTGGTGTGAAAGAGGAGGCAGCATGTGCTCTAGGACATCTAGTTGGCAATAATGCCAGTAACCAAGGCAAGGTGGCTGCTGCTGGTGCCATCCCTCTCTTGATTGCAATGTTGTCCACCAGCAATCCAGCTTGTGTGCAGGAGGCAGCAGCAAGTGCTCTTGCATATCTAGTTGGAAACAACCCTGACAACCAGGGCATAGTGGCATTTGCTGGTGCCATCCCTCCCTTGGTTGCATTGTTATCCGCCAGCACTCCAGGAGTTGTACTGTATCATGCAGCAAATGCTATTTCAAATCTAGTTAACAGCAATACTAGAAACCAGGGCAACGTGGCTGCTGCCGGTGCAATTCCGTCCTTGGTTGCATTGTTGTCCGCCAACACTCCACACTGTGTGCAAGAGGTGATAGGAGGTGCTCTTGCACAACTATCTCACAACAACTGTGACAACCAGGTCAAGGTGGTATCTGCTGACGGCATTCCCCCCCTGGTGGGTTTGCTGTCTGCCACAAGCTCTCCTGTTTTGCAGCTGCAGTTAGTGGAGTCTCTGTTGCATGCCGATGCCATCTCTCCCTTGGTGGGACTGATGACTAATCCTTGCACGGCTGCTCCTGTATTTTTGGCTGCATCATCGCTTATCACGACATTCTTGTCTGAATTTCGTGCTTGTGTAATGTTTACATCCTTTCTCCCTTTGTTGGCCTTGTTGCGAGTCGATTCTCAAGAGCATGTGCTGTTTGGGACTTCAAGTGTTCTAAGCGATCTCGCTTCTATTAGTCTGAGCATCCAGAGAGAGCTGGCCGCGGCTGGTATCATTCTTCCTCTACTGGCAGTACAGGCTGCCAGAAGCATCCCACCTGAGGTGCAAGAGAAGCTGGAAATGGTCCATGTGTTATTGCAGGACGTGTGCTCGTGCCCGTATTGCGTATCCAAGAGTCTGAGTGGGCAGCCTTCAAGTGATGGTAGTTCAACATCTGCGCTTGAACATCCCGGGGCCACCACCTCTGTTGCGGAGACTGTGGACTCAGACAAGCTTATGCAGGTGAGAGCTCGTGGTATGTTGATGGCAGGGTGATGGTGTGGGAGGGGATGAGGGAGATGGGGGCAGGCGTGACAATGGTGATGGGCATGGTGGGAAGTTGACACCAGTGGTGGTGGTGGTGACAACAGTGCAGGTGACAGTGGTGATGGTGCTGCTGCTGCTGACACAATGATGGTGGTTGTGATGGGTTTGTGGACCTGAATATGGCTCTTACTACCAGGAGGGCTGAGCATGATGTGTTCCTTAATCTGGTGCTGATCCTGATAGTTTATCAAACGAAGCACTCATCACGTCGTATAGAGTTGTGGTAAGGTGTAGGTAAGCGCTGATTAAGATATGTACATGCACATCCACAAGGAAATGTAGAAATCTGTTCACTCTTGCTTTCACTGCGTTCACCCCAGGAATTGTTGGAAGAGGAAGAGAGGGAGAAAGCTATGAAGGAGACCAAGGCTAAATCCAAGAAAGGGAAGAAGCAGCGGCTGAAGGAGAAGAAGAAAAATAAGAAGGGGAAGGATGCAGAGAAGAATCCGATTCAGCAATCTCCAGGGGAGGGTGGTGGGAGTGGTGGCGTGGAGCCAAGTGGGGGTGATGATGATGATGAAGAGCTGTGTGTTGTGTGTTTGGATAGGCAGCGAGATGTGTTATTGCAGCCCTGCGGCCATATTATCCTGTGCTCCCGCTGCTGTGATGAGGTGTTGGCGAAGTCATCAGTTTGCCCCATTTGTCGCGCCCGGGTGTTAGAGCATGTGGTGCTGGAGAAGTGAGTGAGGCAACCATACAGGTCAACCTCATTGCTTTTCTTTTCGGCTACGAGCAGAAGCTTCTAGTTAGCTCCCCTGACTGGCTATTAAGCCAAAGCTAATACAACTCAGTGCATCTGGAAGCTGACGTAACCAACTGTCCATAACTGTTGAAATCTTTGGGCTTAGCTCGATTGAATGACTAGCTCAGGGAGCTGCCTAGAAGCTGCTGCTCGTAGCCGAAAGGAAAATCCTTGTAGGTTACCCTAGCCCAGTGATTTTTTTTCAAATCTGAAAGTGGTTTTTCCCTAGCTTTATGGTTTTAGGCCTCCTCCAGGGACAGCGTTTTAGTGTTTTTATGATTTTTAGGGGGGGGGGGGGGGGGGGGGGGGGGGGGGGTGGTAGCGATAATTTCGCTGAAATGGGGACGAAACTATATATAGCAGGGGAAAAAATCCTTGCAGGTTACCCTAGCTCCCAATATGCAAGAATGGCACTAGATCTGTTTGTAGTGAGCTGAACAGGACTTTTGCTACGGATTTAGAAACCAGGATGGGACCGCTCGTTTGGATTTTGATCCCCGCTGTCACTAGGGTTTAATTGTGTCGTACCGTGTTGCTGCCTTCGTGGCATCTGAGATCCGAACAAGGGCGTGACCGACCTTGTGTTGGACCAGGGGATCCGCTTGGGATGGGGATGGGGAGCTCCGTCGAGCCCTGCTGTCACTAGGGTTGTTTTGTATGCGGTGTGCGTAACCTTGTTGCTGCCCTCGTGGCTGTTCTTGCGGAATGTGTGTCTCGTATACTGCGCTTGTGACGTGGCGTGACGTGACTGCCAATGAGAGTGAGGTGACGTGACTGCATCTGAGCATGACGAGTGAGGGTGACGTGACGTAATATACATGTGGCGTGGTGCGCATGCAACTTAGCACCGAACCCTTGGGCCTGCAGCGCACCTGTTTTGCTCTTCCGGCAGTACGCTTGATGTATTGAAGACGCTACCCATGGAGAGGTGTTTAAATCAAATATACTGTATCAAGCTGGGGTGTGGGAAACTATTTGTATTGACTAAACTGCACAGGGCCTGTTTTGGGGGGTTCTATAATTATGGTCTGTGGCAGTAGGAGCGCCACAAGCGAAGTCAGGAAGGGTCGGTGTGCGGGTATCGAGAAGTGGTAGCGGTTAAATTAGGGTGTAAGAGGTCGATTGCGAAAATCTTGTGAAATTATGTGGATCCTTTTCTGGGGTCCCTCCTTCCCACCCCCACCCACTACACACACACACAACTTTTTCCAGGTATTTCCAGGGTATTTCTAACTTGTTCTGGGTTGTGTACAGGGACCCACTTACTGGGTGAAATAGAAAATAACTCCCAAGGGGTCACGTATCTGGGATATACCGGTACAAACACACTTTGACAGTTTCAGATTTTGACTGAATTGCATGTGTTGCACCTGTTTCCATACAGTTTTTGACAGGGACGTGCGTGATTTCACGCACAGTTGAGGGCCTTTTGCGTGTGTGTTGTAACCTCTCGGAGGGCTTTAAACAACCCTTGTTCGGGCCATGGATTCTATGCATGATGAAGTGATTACAATCGTTAAGAGCAGAGAGGTGCGCAGGCATTAAGGAGCAAGTAGCAAGGCACCTCGAGGAGGGTTAGGTATGATCTAACCTCAGTACACGCCAGCGGTAAAACTAGCTGGCGTGGTCACAGTCACAAGCTGACTGGACATGGTGGACACGTGGCCTCTAGCAGATACCTACGTGTGACACAAGTTACAGCATACGGTATTAGCCGTACTATAACTAGGGATCGGCAATATGATATAATGTCATCATGTGATATCATATGATGCCGGCGGTTTGACTAGATAACTTTGGCCTGGGGCATCAAATCATATGATCTGTGTATGATATCATATGATATCATACTCGTATTTGGTCAACATCATATGATTTGCCGTTCCCTAACTGTAACAATGGGGTTGCTACTGAGGCACCATCAACGATTGTAATGAGTTTGGCTCAATGGCCTCGTATGATGCCTGTTGGCCATCACCGCTATATACAAAAATGGAAAAGGAAAAAATCATTTGTTCGCGTTTACATTTGTTTTTACTAACGAAGACGGCGAGCAGCCAAATTGCTGGCTGAATCTACGTAACCAAGTTCAGGTTCAAGTTCACCGCTATATGTTATGCTGGAGAACCCCCTGAAGCACACGTCCATACTCCACAGTATGAATTAAAAGTATTACATAGTCTATCAGCCTCGTCTATGCAGGTGGAGTCAACGGGGGCAGGGTACTCCAAACGGACCCCAGGGGTTGCGTCCTGAGACGCACCCTAATTCAGTAGGTTGCGTCCTGGGACGCACCCAATCTGGTATGTTGCGTCCTAAGACACAGTCAAGAGTTTAGGCTGTGTCCTACTATCAACTGGACCCGTTGTCCACGGCAATGGAGTGGTGGCGGGCCAATCAACTGATGGGTGAGACGCAACCGCCATCCTGAACCTGCGTCTGGGACGCAACGAACCCTCCCATGTTGCGTCTGCGACGCAACGGACCCTCCCCATGTTGCGTCCTGCGACGCAGGACGCTGCGTCCTGCACTACCCTGAACGGGGGTAGTGTAAACGTTACTTCACCACACTATTGAGGTCATAATACAATCAGATGGATACAAATATGACTTGTTACGGAGGGAATGTGTAACCCTTGGAAGACTGGTGCTGGGGTGGGGTCTCAAACTCCTCCATCGCATATTCGCACGACTGTCTTCACGTAGTAACATGATCCGATGATGCAAATTAATGTCCTCCCGCCCCCCCCCCCCCCCACCCCCATTCTCTATCTCTGGCGAATGGTAGTACAAACCGGAGGAACCACCCAGACGCATAATGAAACACCTCGACCTGGAACCTGGACACATTTTTAAACAGTCTTATCAGCTAAATAAGCTCCCTGTTTTCCGTAGGTATCGCAGGGGGGGACTTGGTATTGGAAGACGGTGAGCATCCAGGAGTTGGATGAATAACCATGTACCGTAACAATCAAATCCAACAAGTAAACATAAAAAGGTAATGATAACGCCTGGTGGGGCGTGGTGTCAAGGGAGACCGTCGTACGCGGGTAGGGAGCGGTCTCCTACCTCAACTGGACAAGCTACCATCGCAGTTGACGACGACCTGCCACGCCAAGAGCGCCCGAAGGGGGAGTCGAACCCCCGACTCTTCGTTCCTTAGCAATCTGGTCTACCATTAGACCATTGTAATCGCTAAAGAGGCTAACACATTGATTACATTCCTATGTAACTACATTCGTTGACAGGGAGTGTGGTGCAAGCAAGTACAGTGAAGATGCCAGCCACCTAGAGTAAACTGGTCTTGGCTTCGCACAGCAGCTGCTAGTCAGCTCCCCTGGTTGGCCGGTACCAATTTAACATATATAAACCAGCCCAGTGCAATTGGAAGCTGCCTTTATCCCGCTTAGTTTCTTGCTGATAATCCGAGGGGGTGGGGGGTGAGGGGGAAAAAAAGTTGGCAAAACCTCAATTTGCTTGTCTTACATGTTCACAGAGTGTGTTATTTGGGTTACATAGTCTGCCCAGGCTAGCTGTAAAATCATGTACAAATTCAATCCCGTCCATGAACAGAGATGGGCTGGATAAAAAATCGTTGCCAAGCGAGGAATGGGGCAAAACTAAATCACCAGACACCATGCAACCCCATGCCTAAAAATCGTTCAGTTGGCTGAGCAGCCTACACCCCCCCCTGGCTCAAGAACCCACTTGGAGGCAATTATATCATCCCACAAGAATAATTAGAGGGGTCAAGGTAAGGTGCATACAGCTTTAAAAGGCCTATCCATTGGTGCTGCAACCATGACCATGAACCATATGTGGAGCAAGAAAAAGCAAATCAGACGATATATTCAGCGTATCAACCAATCACCTACCCAGCGTTGCTCTAGGTTTGACTAATTGGCAAGCCAGAGGAGCTGCCTACAAGCTGCTCCTCGTAGCCGAAAATAAAAGCTATGCCGACACTCACTACTTAGCCTGCATCATCCTGATAACTCAGCCAATACCCCAATTTCTAAGAGTGAAGGAAAGCTGATTTTATCAGCTTCCAGATGCACTGCGTTGCTTTAGGTTTGACTGGTTTGCAAGCCAGAGCAGCTGCCTACAAGCTGCTCCTCGTAGCCAAAAATAAAAGCCATGCCGACACTCCCTACTTAGCCTGCATCATCCTGATGAACTCATCACGCTCAATCTTGCCAGTGTTGTTAGGGTCGCTCTCTTTGCACAAGTCCTCCAACTCCTGCGCGCACCAAGACATACACATTTCAGATGGAAGACAACCTCTGGCACTACGTCAGACATACACATTTCAGGTGGAAGACACGCTCTGGCACTATGTTGGACACATATCAGATGGACACGCTCTGGCACTGTGTCCGTACACACTTCAGATGGAAGACAAGCTCTAGCTCCACGTCAGGCAGACACATTATCAGATGGAGGACAAGCTCTGGCACTCTGTCCGAACATATTTCAGATGGACATATTTCAGATGGAAGACAACCTCTGGCACTATGCCCGGACACATTTCAGATGAACACATCCTGACACTATGTCCAAACAAATTTCAGATGGACACATTTCAGATGGAAGACAAGCTCTGGCACTATGTCCGGACACATTTCAGATGAACACATCCAGACACTATGTCCGAACATATTTCAGATGGACACATTTCTGATGGAAGACAAGCTCTGGCACTATGTCCGGACACATTTCAGATGAACACATCCTGGCACTATGTCCGAACATATTTCAGATGGACACATTTCTGATGGAAGACAAGCTCTGGCACTACGTCCGGACACATTTCAGATGAACACATCCTGGCACTATGTCCGAACATATTTCAGATGGACAATCTCTGGCAATATGCCCGGACAAATTTCAGATGGAAGAAAAGCTCTAGCACTACATTGGACAGACACATTTCAGATGGAAAAGCTCAGGGCAACCAAATTCAACAATGACATCGCTCAATCAAGCACCCCTCACCCACGCCACTTAACCGAGGGCAACCACAAAACCACTCCAATAGTGGACATCAAACAAGACATTGCCAATCAAGACCCCTCACCACGCCACTAACTCAGGGCAACCACACACTCCAATAGCTAGGACATAAACCAATGATATTGCTCCCAATCAAGCACCCTCACCAGCGCCACTAACCTCCAGGGGCAAAACCACCAACACTCACCAATAGCTAGGACCCATGTCAAACAATGACATTGCATTGCTCAATCAAAGAACCCCTCACCCACGGCCACTAACATAAGGGGGCAACCACAACACTCATAGCTTAGGAATTCAACAATGACATGCTCCATCAAGCACCCACCCCCCCCCCCCTCACCCAAGCCCCTAACTCAGGGCAACCACAACCGAACTCCAAATAGAGGACATCAACAATGAGCTGGCTGTCAATCATAGCACCCCTCAGCCCACGCACTATCCCCTAACCTCAGGCAACCACACAACATCTCCAATAGCTAGGACATCAACAATGACATTGCTCAATCAAGCACCCCTTCCACCCACGCCACTAACCCTAGGGCAACCACAACACTCCATAAGCTAGGACATCAACAAATGACATTGCTCAATCAAGCACCCCTCACCCACGCCCACTAACCTGGGCAACCACAACACTCCAATAGCTGGACAATCAACAATGACATTGCTCAATTCAAGCACCCTCAACCACGCCACTACCCTCAGGGCAACCACAACACTCCAATAGCTAGGACCATTCAACAATGACATTGTCAATCAAGCACCCTCACCCACGCCACTAACCTCAGGGCAAACCACAAACACTCCAATAGCTAGGACATCAACAATGACATTGCTCACTCAAGCACCCATCACCCACGCCACTAACCTCAGGGCAACCACAACACTCCAATTAGCTAGGACCTCAACAATGAACATGTCAATTTCAAATACAAGCAGCCACTCACCCACGCCACATAACTTTCAGAGGCACACACACTCCATATAGCTTAGGACAATCAACAATGGACATTGCTCAATTCAAGCCACCCCTCACCCACGCACTAACCTCAGGGCAACCACAACACTCCAATAAGCGAGGACATTCAACAATTGACAGTGGCTTCTCTCAAGCACCCCTCAACCCACCACTAACCTCAGGGCAACCCACAACACTCCAATAGGCTAGGACTCACATGACAGCTCCATCAAGCACCCTCACCCCGCCAACTAACCTCGGCAACCACAACACCTCCAATAGCTAGACCTCAACACAATGACACTTGCTCAATCAAGCACCAACCCCTCACCCACGCCACTAACCTCAGGCAAAACCAAACACTCCAATAGCTAGGAAATCAACCATGACATTGCTCATCACACCCTAACCCTCCCCCACGCCACTAACCTCCGGTCAACCACAACACTCCAATAGCTAGGACATCAACAATGACATTGCTCAATCAAGCACCCCTCACCCACGCCACTAACCTCAGGGCAACCACAACACTCCAATAGCTAGGACATCAACAATGACATTGCTCAATCAAGCACCCCTCACCCACGCCACTAACCTCAGGGCAACCACAACACTCCAATAGCTAGGACATCAACAATGACATCGCTCAATCGAGCACCCCTCACCTCAGGGCAACAGCACCACTCCAATAGCTAGGACATCAGCAATGACATTGATCAATCAAGCACCCTACAGACCACTCACTTCAAAGCAACCACAACACCCCAATAGCTAGGACATCAACAATGGCATTGCTCAATCAAGCAACCTCTACCCACACCCGCCACCTCAGGGCAAGAACAACACCCCAATAGCTAGGACATCAACAATGGCATTGCTTAATCAAGCACCCCACACCCACACCCACCACCTCAGGGCAACAACAACACTCCAATAGCTAGGACATCAGCAATGGCATTGATCAATCAAGCACCCCACACACCCCTCACCTCAGGGCTAAGCTTCTCCCCAATGCTGGCCAAGACATGTCGCAACTGGGAGGTGGTGACAAAGCCCTTGTTGTCTGAGTCAAACACCTTCCAGGCAGCTACCAAATCCTTCTCGCTGTCAAACATGGGGATGTCTTTACCCATGGCTACCAGAAACTCTGCGGGAGGCAATCATTTGAATATTATTTTTACTTATAATACCAGTCTTGTCCTCTTGGATTATAGTATGGTATTTGTATTGTTAAATTGCTTGTAAAGGACCCATGGCAACCAGAAACTCTGCGGGAGGCAATCAGTTGAATATTATTTTTACTGATTATCAGTTGAATTTGTCTGAGCCATACACCTTCCAGGCAGCTACCAAATCCTTCTAGCTGCCAAACATGGGGATGTCTTTACTCATGGCAACCAGAAACTCTGCGGGAGGCAATCAGTTGAATATTATTTTTACTTGTTATCAGTTGAATTTATCTGAGTCATACACCTTCCAGGTAGCTACCAACTCCTCCTCGCTGCCAAACATGGGGATGTCTTCACCCATGGCAACCAGAAACTCTGCGGAAGGCAATCAGTTGAATATTATTTTTACTGATAATACCAGTCTTGTGCTTTTGGATTATACCGTACTGGAGCTTAGGGTTCCCGGGGGTCCGGAGACTGTAATTTATTTTTTACTTCCCGGGGGGGGGGGGGGGGGGGGGGGGGGGGGCCAAGAGTTTTTATATCATTCCCGGGGGGGGGGGGGGGGGGGGGGATTTTGAAGCTACATCCCGGGGCAAACATTGGGAATAATGGAGGCATGTATTAAATGACAGAAGAACTGCCAAGTCATTGTATTCCTTTACATATGGTACCGTCTTTTACTATCATACCGACATCACTACCGGTATCATCTACCGGTATTTGTCCATCACACCCACTACCTCAGATTGTGAGAAAACAATTTGCTATGGAAAAATAAATTTGTAGCCCTAGCTCTGCCTTCTCTAATCAGATCATCAGATCTGTTTCTTCTTCTTCTTCAACTTCTTCCCCTTGATGCTCTTCTTTGCCCCCTCATCATCATCAGCTCTAGGCTCTTTTCTAGGCCTGCCCCTCTTCTTGGGGGTCCAGTTGGCTTAGCCTTAGCTGCGGCCTTCCTGCCCTTCTTCCTCAACGTCCTAGCCAACAGCGATGCATTATCAATGTCCCCCATCATGGAAGCAGCCAGATCAGCCAACTCCTCTGCTAACATGGCATCCAGATTGGCCTGAGCTTACATTTCTTCCTCGTCAAGGCGAGTGAACTCAGCGCCCTCATTCACAAAAAGATCTTGCGGTGGAGGTGGAGTTGTTGCATCTCGCATGGCGCGCACAAGTTGTCCCAGGGGCAGGCAATCATCATCTTCCTCATGTTCCTCGAGAGGGGTTCGAGCCACTACTGCCTTGAATCTTCTGATTGCCATCCGAGTCCTTCAACACATTCACGATCTTCACTACTTGAACATCGGGGCTTTTCTCACCGGCTATTTCGAGATCAGGAGTGTCAGATTCGACTATTACAAGATCAGACGTGTCAACTTCGGCCTCCATGTTGAAGGCGGAGCAGGAGCAACAATTTCAGACGATGGGAGCGAAGAGTTGCGAAGCGGGAGGAGGAACCCCTTGAAATATGTATTGGCAATCAGGCAGTACTGCCCCAATTCTAGTTCCTGGGTGCTGGTGCTGATCTGAGGCCGACCCCATTTTTTAATCGTACCGCGGGGCGGCAAAAAATATTATTTTCGCATCGCGAATGCAGGTTTGCGGGGGGTGGGGGGGTGGGGGGGGGGCAAAAACGATAATTATTCGGGAACCCTAACATTTCTGCGGTAGTATGGTATTTTTATTGTTTAATTGTTCGTAAAGGACCCATGGCAATCAGAAACTCTGCAGAAGGCAATCAGTTGAAAAGTATTTTTTTTACTGATAATACCAGTTTTGTACTTCAGGTTTTTGGTATGGTATTTGTACTGTTTAATTTTTCGTATAGGTTCAAGATATGACATATTAAACCTGTTATTATTGAGCTACCACCATGGTCCAAATGCATAGATTACACACATATTTGTATTTCATTCACCCTAGGCTGGGCAGGGTTGATTAATGGCCCAGCCTCCGACGCAACGACTTCGAAGCGGGAGTTGGAGACCCGCTGCTTGAAGATAGCGGGGGTTTCTTGCGTCTACCAATATGAGCAGCATTATGTTGCTGCCTGGTTCAAGAGCCCCTTGTGATCTTTCTATAGTGCGGCCCCCGATGCAACGGCTTTGACCTTGGAAATTCAAGACCCGCTGCTTGAAGATAGCGGGGGTTTCTCGCGTCCAGAAATATGAGCAGCATTATGTTGCTGCTAGGTTCAAGAGCCCCTTGTGATCTTTCTATCGTCCGGCCCCCGATGCAATGGCTATAACGTTGGGAGTTTGACACCCGCTGCTTCAAGATAGCGGGGGTTTCTCGCATCCAGAAATATGAGCAGCATTATGTTGCTGCTAGGTTCAAGAGCCTCTTGTGATCTTTCTATGGTACGGCCCCCGACACTATGGCTTCGACGTTGAGAGTTTGAGACCTGCTGCCGGAAGATAGCGGGGGGTTTCTTGCGTCAACAAGTATGACGGCACTATGTTGCTGCCATGTTCACGAGCCCCTTGTGATCTTTCTACATCTTTTTAGAAAGAGAGAAAGAAAGATTACAAGGGGCTCATGTCGGAGCAGTGAAACAAGACCGCCCTGAAGTCGGACTCAAGAAACCACCCGCTGTCCTCCAGCAACGGGGCTCTAACTCCTACCTTTTTACTCTAAATAAACAGTTTAAAAATAAGTTTGATATATGAGCCCGTATGAGCATACATTTTATGACAGTGATCCCGGCTAGGTGAATGGTTCAATGGTTTATCATTTTGCTGGACCAAAGAAGGTGCTGGGTTCTAATCCCTTCGGTGCGCTACAATGCTGACGGTCGCTGTCAAACGCCATGGTAGCACTGTCCAGGTAAAGTAGCAGCCCGTTCTCTACCGCCAGGGCTCCCTTAATACCATCTATGCTGGCATGCTTGTTCTGCGTATTCATTTATTTATAGGGTTGGGAAGCAAACGTATATTTGTGATTGTCTAAGTCGTATAACGTTTGCATATAAACGTATGAAATATTTTTGCGCTTCTGGAGAAAATACTTTTACATGGGTTTGAAGGTATTGCCGCGTTCCTAATTTCAGTGGCATCACAAATCAACTCACAGAAAAAATATCTGGCAAGTTCAGATTGTTCAACTCACAGAAAAAGAAATCCCGAACAGAAAGCGCGCCGACCAAGGAGCGCGGTGCCGATCTAAGGGAATCATTAAATGCCTGTTGTTCTATTATATAACTGGATTAGCCCGGGATTGGGGGAAACTAATTTAAGTACATAACTGTATTGCAATATTGTCCATCTCCACATTGCACTAGGCTTGCACCATCAATCCTTCAAGCCCACGAAGGAGCATAGCTTCTGGAATGGAAGGCTAGCTGACGCTCGGATGTGTGTGACATCCTGGCTATCTAAATCAAACTTTAGGCCAAATTTGTACACAAATGTGCAAGTTTAATTGTATTGCATATTGTGATAGAGGAGGTCAATAGTTTTCCCATGAGCTATTGACCTATTATATAAATCAAAATTGAATGAAAACCAAGAAAGTGAAGTGCCGGGCTGCGTGCTGTACTTCACAAAGTACAGAATATATGTTATAAAACGTATGCAACATTGATTCGAGAAAATATACAGCGTATTTATACGTATCGACGTATATTATACGTTTACGTGTCGACTCAACCCTATTTATTCATGCTTCCATGCGTGGGATGGTTGTCTGCGCAAATGCATGCCACATGCACCTGAATAGACAGATGATCAGATCTGACCCCCCCGCCCCCCCCCCCCCCCCCCCCTCCCCCCGGGCCAGCCAGGCAGGGCGGCTCTTCGGGCCACCTACCCAAATCGCTACCAGGATCCCAACCATAATTAGATGTTCATTTAGGTGCACTGGTAGAGTATGATAGATCCTGAAAATGCATGTAGTGGTCCTGTGTGCCAAAATATGCATATAAGCCAGCTGCGTGCCTGAGTGGACATGCTTGAGGCCATGCATGCACGTAACGTGCTTGTGGCTTTCATGCATTTGTGGCATGGGTTGCCATAGTTTGACTGTGTTGTCAGCCAACCTACGGACAAGTCCTCCCATTTGGCTCTGCCAAAATATATTTTTTGCTGTGTTCAGATATTAGGAAGGAGAGTATATTTGCGTACGAACTAAAGAATAGTAGGGAGACCCCCCCGGACGCTGTGCAGCGGGATTTTACTTGTTTCAGTAGTGTTGACCGTTCGGTATAATTTCTTGGTGAGCAGCTCCCTACTCTAGGTTAATCAATGCATGGAATCCTTACTTCGTCATCCACTTCACATCCAACATTTCTGTGATCTTTGACCCCCAATCCAATCCTCTGAATACTCAACAGAACAATTGCATGCCCCACCACTCCACACCAAACTTAATTTGCCTCATCCCCAATATCCCTGCAATACCCTGCCAATACCCCCCCCCCCCCCCCCCCCCCCCCCCCCCCCCTCACACACACACACGCACACACACCAGTAATCAATGCCCTAGCCTCCAGAACCTGATCTCACCATTGAAGTCCAATGAGCCACGGCCCTCGGGGTCGATCTGGGTAGAGGAGAGCCGGTGAGGAGGGTTAGGAAGGATTGGGTGGTCATACCGCTCATGGGAACGAAGCTGAGATGGATACGAAGCTTAATAGCCCAGAAAGCAAGGAAGCAAAGATAGACAAGAAGCTTCTATCAAGACTCTAACCTACCTCGGCCACGATGGTCTTGATCTGGGCCTCGGTAGGGCTCTTGCCTACAGCTCGCATCACTGTTCCCAAGTCCTTTGCTAGAATGGAGCCTGCGGGGAGTGGTGGAAGTGCGAGTTTAGCAAAGGGCGAGGTGGAAAGAAAAAGCAAGCGAGCTATGCAAGCTCGTGGGAACAAGGATGGGGTCAATAGGAAAATGCCACCCGCTTGTCAGCAAGGAAGGCGGTGGGAATGCATTAACATTAAGCTAGGAGGGTTGGGGACATATTTGGGAATCGAGGCGCTGGCTTGAAACATTTTCTGAATATTCAGAGCCGGTTGGACATGAACGGCGACAATAAAATCTCAGGTGGCAAATTACAGCTGTTAGTCCAATTTTGTTGTTAGAGGCGAAGAAGCGGTGCGTGTAGCTTCCCTAAGGCGATCTATATCCCCGGGTCGCAAGGAGAAAGCTATCATTTCAGCCATTCGGGTTGTTTTGCAATACAATTGAGACACAAGATCTAATGCAACTACAGGAAGCGAAGCTCACCATCTCCGGACTTGCTAAATAGCTGAAAGGCTTCTTTCAGCTCAGCGACGCGATCTGCGGAGAATTGCGAGGCCATGGCTGTTCGTAGAGACTAAACTTAACGCAAACAAGGTTCAGGAATCGAAGTATGATTTTCGAAGCGTTCAGGCAAGAGTCAAATCCGCAGAGTTTGAATTCCTGCAGCAGTTTGGCGCAGGAGGCAAAAGCTAACTAGGGCTAGGGCGGGCTTCGGGCCACAATTCACCCGAATTCACCCAGGCCCGGGGCGAGTCTAGCCCCAGACTCGCGCTGCCTGTCACGCCTGGCTGGCTGCACAGCTGTCACTCATGGCATCAAGCCACCATCCACCATCCGCCACGTTCTGCTCGTTTCTGCACTGACCGACATACTATCAATTCACCCAATCAACAATCGCATAGGAGCGGTATCGCGAACAAGCACCCAGTCCTTCGAATCTGAAACCTCGGACTCTGCCACCACCTAGGCCAAGCCAAGCCAAATCTATCCCCATCTCGCATCTGTCAGTCGCCATCCATCGATCGCCATCCATGCAATTCTGCCCCTAATGCAATTGCGAGTTGAAGCTACGAAATCCACCCCAGGCCGAGCATTCATAGTCATACAGCTGCGCCATATAGCGCAACTGGCGGCCAAGCAACCCTAACCAAGGCAACAACCATGCACCATGGGCTTGCATGCAGGAGTCATGTGCTCGTGGGGAATGTCAGAGGGGTCAGAGGAAGAAAGGTAACACATGCATTCCATGTGAATATACACACAATACACATGCATGTGTATTGTGTGTGTATGTATGTGTTAGTTAGTGTGTTAGGGTATTTGTGTGTAAGCGTATTTTTGTGTTCGTGTTTGTGTGTCAGTGTATTTGTTACTCCTAGCCACCTCCTACCACATGAAGGTGGATAATACAAGTGCCAGACTAGAGGACACACCTGATGCTACCAGCGCTCCCCCTCCCATTCCAAGTGCCGGGTTGAAGGGCACACCTAAAACGACCTATAGCCTCCTATAACCACCTATAACCACTCATAACCCCCTAAAACCACCTATAACCACTCATAACCACCTATAACCGCCCCTCTCCTCCTCTAGGTGGTTATTCCATTTGCCAGACTAGAGGACACACCTGAAGCTATCAGCGCCCCCCCCTCCCAGCCTGTCAATCCACCTCCCCTGCCTGTGGTTCCACCACGAGGAAGGAAGCGTAGCCTACCTACAGTCTCCCCCACAGAGGCACCCAGCAGCACTCCCCAACAGAATGCCTCAACATTAGCTTCAGCAGTAGCAGTAGCACCAGCACCAGCAGCAGCAGTAGCACCAGCAGCAGCAGCAGCAGCTCAAGTACCAGTAGTAGCAGCGCCAGCAGCAGCAGCAGCAGCGGCAGCAGCTCAAGTACCAGCACCAGCGCCAGCGCTAGCACCAGCACCAGCACCAGCACTAACACGAGCAGCGATCAAACAAGCCTTATCTGGATCAGGCAGACTACCACGTGTGGGCAAAGCCAAGATGAAAGTATCCCCACCCCTATCCCTGTCTTCCGAATCCCCCTCTCTCCTATCACCAGCAAGCCCTACTCCCCGGGAGTCAGCAGCCAAAACAAAGGTATCCCCAACCATATCCCTGTCGACCGAATCGCCCTCTCTCCTATCACCAGCAAGCCCTACACCCCGAAAGGCAGCAGCCAAAACAAAGGTATCCCCACCCCTATCCCCGTCAACCGAATCGCCCTCTCTCCTATCGCCAGCAAGCCCTACACCCCGGAAGTCAGCAGCCAAGACGAAGGTATCCACACCCTTATCTCTGCCTACCGACTCGCCCTCACTCCTATTGCCAGCAATCCCTACAACCCGAAAGGCAGCAGCCAAAACAAAGGCAGATCCTTTTTCACCCCCACCGACATCTTCTTCCTCAGCACACACCCCTCTGCCATCGTCCACAAGCCCTACATCCCCCAAGTCTTCGGCCCAGACCACGTCAGACACTCTGCCATCCTCAGCCTCCTCTCCATCCGACCCTTCCCGCTTGAATCCGTTTGCTAAGACCAACTCACCCCCCCCTTCACCTCCATCCTCAGCAACACACTCTGCTGCTTCTGCTACTGATACTGCTCCTACTGCTGCTGCTCCTGCTGCTGCTGCTGCTCCTGCTCCTGCTCCTGCTGCTGCTGCTGCTGCTGCTGCTGCTGCTGCTGCTGCTGCTGCTGCTGCTGCTACTGCTAGTGCTCCTGCTCCTGCTGCTGCTGCTGCTACTGCTACTGCTGCCGTTGCTGCTGCTACTTCTACTGCTAGTGCTCCTGCTCCTACGCCTGCTACTGCTGCTGCTCCTGCCCCTGCTACTGCTGCTATGGCCCATGCCTCCACAAACAAGCTTGCGAGTTTGGGTTCTCCTCTTCCATCAGCTCCTGCTGGCGTCCCCAGTGGGTCCGGAGGATCAGCACCTGAGACAAATACAGACACTGCACCCTCTAAAAAGCCTATGCCTCCTCCTAAAAAGACCTTGGCAGAGACCAAGGCGGAACTGCGGCAACGATTGATGGGGGCCTTGAAGCTGACTAAACAGGAGGCCCAACCAATTGTCTCAGCAGCCATGCCACAGGTAGGCAAGGGTTGCAAGGGTGGGTGGGTGGAGTTTAGTGTGTGTGTGGGTTGCAAGGGATGCAAAGGGCGCTGGGGGGAGGGGTGTGTGGGGTGGGGTTGGGTGAGGGCCTTGAAGCTGACGACACAGGAAGCCCAGCCAATTGTCTCAGCAGCCATGCCACAGGTAGGCAAGGGTTGCAAGGGTGGGTGTGTGGAGTATAGTGTGTGTGTGGGTTGCAGGGGATGCAAGTGGGGCTGGGGGGAGGGGTGTGTGGGGTGGGGTGGGGAAGGGGCCTGGAAGCTGACGACACAGGAGGCCAAGCCAATTGTCTCAGCAGCCATGCCACAGGTAGGCAAGGGTTGCAAGGGTGGGTGGGTGGAGTATGGTGTGTGTGTGGGTTGCAAGGGATGCAAGGGGGGCTGGGGGGAAGGGTGTGTGGGGTGGGGTGGTGTGGGGGCATTGAAGCTGACGACACAGGAAGCCCAGCCAATTGTCTCAGCAGCCATGCCACAGGTAGGCAAGGGTTGCAAGGGTGGGTGTGTGGAGTATAGTGTGTGTGTGGGTTGCAGGGGATGCAAGGGGCGCTGGGGGGAGGGGTGTGTGGGGTGGGGTGGGGTGGGGGCCTGGAAGCTGACGACACAGGAAGCCCAGCCAATTGTCTCAGCAGCCATGCCACAGGTAGGCAAGGGTTGCAAGGGTGTGTGTGTGCAGTATAGTGTGTGTGTGGGTTGCAGGGGATGCAAGGGGCGCTGGGGGGAAGGGTGTGTGGGGTGGGGTGGGGTGGGGGCCTGGAAGCTGACGACACAGGAGGCCAAGCCAATTGTCTCAGCAGCCATGCCACAGGTAGGCAAGGGTTGCAAGGGTGGGTGTGTGGAGTATAGTGTGTGTGTGGGTTGCAGGGGATGCAAGTGGGGCTGGGGGGAGGGGTGTGTGGGGTGGGGTGGGGTGGGGGCCTGGAAGCTGACGACACAGGAAGCCCAGCCAATTGTCTCAGCAGCCATGCCACAGGTAGGCAAGGGTTGCAAGGGTGGGTGGGTGGAGTATGGTGTGTGTGTGGGTTGCAAGGGATGCAAGGGGGGCTGGGGGGAAGGGTGTGTGGGGTGGGGTGGCGTGGGGGCATTGAAGCTGACGACACAGGAGGCCAAGCCAATTGTCTCAGCAGCCATGCTACAGGTAGGTAAGGGTTGCAAGGAAAGCATGAGGGGCTGGGAGGAATGTGTGGGTTGTGTGTGTGTGTGTGGGTGTGGGTGTGGGTGGGTGGGTGGGTGGGGTGGGTGGGGGGGAGGGGAGGGGCCTTGAAGCTGACAAAACAGGAAGCCAAGCAAATTTTCTCAGCAGCCATGCCACAGCTGGGCAAGGGTTTTATGGCATGCAAGGGGGGCTGAGGGGAAGTGTGTGTGGTGTGTGTGTGTGTGGGGGGGGGGGGGGGGGGGGGGGGGGGGGAGGTGCCTTAGAGCTGACAAAACAGGAAGCCAAGCCAATTGTATAAGCAGTCATGCCACAGGTAGGCAAGGGTTGCATGGGATGCTAGATGGGCTGGGGGGGAGGGTGTGTGGTGTGCGTGTGGGGGGGTGGGGTGGGGGTGGGTGGGGTGGGGTGGGGTGGGGTGGGGGGCATGTGGTTGGGTGTTTTGGTTTGAAATATGGAATTTTGCAGTGTTATGCAATAGACAGTATGCTTGAGGTTATCACGGGGTGCAAGGGGGGGGGGGGGGGGGGCTGTGGGGGTGTGGGTGGGGTGGGGTGGTGCTGTGGGGGTGGGGGTGGGGGTGGGTGGGGTGGGGTGGGGGGAGGGGGCTGTGGGTGTCCAGAAATCCCAGACATATACACCCGGCCTGTAACCCCTCACAGGATACGAGTGCGTCGGATGCACCACCCCACCCCACCCCATCCCACTCCACACCACACCACACCCTGACCTGTAACCCCTCACAGGATACGAGTGCGTCGGATGCACCACCCCACCCCACCCCATCCCACTCCACCCCACACCACACCCTGACCTGTAACCCCTCACAGGATACGAGTGCGTCGGATGCACCACCCCACCCCACCCCATCCCACTCCACACCACACCACACCCTGACCTGTAACCCCTCACAGGATACGAGTGCGTCGGATGCACCACCCCACCCCACCCCATCCCACTTCACACCACACCACACCCTGACCTGTAAACCCTCACAGGATGCGACTGCGTCGGATGACCCACCCCACCCCACACCACACCACCTTACCCCACCCTGAACTGAACTGAACTGAACTGAACTGAACTGTAACCCCTGACAGGATACAACTGCATCGGATGCCCTACCCCACCCCACCCCACCCCACCCCACCCCACCCCACCCCACCCCACCCCACCCCACCCCACCCCATCCCCACCCCACCCCACCCTACCCCACCCCACCCTACCCTACCCCACCCCACCCCACCCTACCCCACCCTACCCTGGCCTGTAACCCCGACCTGACCTGTAACCCCTCACAGGATACAACTGTAGCAGATGCTGCGTTTGCGGCCAGGTGGAAGGCAAGGCAGGAGGCCTTAGCAGCAGAAGCTAAGAGGAAGTTGGAGGAAGCCAACAAGAAGCCAGCAGCCCCTGTAGTCCCCCACCTGAAGCAGCAGCAGGACGGGAAGTGGATCATGGTGGGCTATGAAAACGATTTGCGGGCGATGGCAAGGGCGGTTCCGGAGCTGCAGCAGCGACTGCTGGGTGGAATAAAAGCAGAGCAGGTTAGCAGGAATGGTCGTCTTGTGTTGTTCTCCTACAATTGGGATCATTTATAACCCCAAACAATAAAAAAAGTAAAAAACAAAAAAAAGAAACAAAAAAATAAAAAAAACAAAAAAACAAAACCAAAAATAAAAAAAAAAAAACAAAAAAAAAAAAAACAAAAAAAAAAAAAAAAAGAAAAAAAAAAAAAAAAAACCAAAAAAAAAAAAAAAAAAAAAAAAAAAAAAGAAAAAAAAAAACACACCCCCCCCACCAAACACTTCACACACACAAAACAATATACAATCAACAAATGAAAGATAAAGGAGAGCAGTTGGAGGAATGGTCGTCTTGAGTTGTTATCCCCAGTGTGCCACACATCATATCCACCTTCCCCCAACCCCCCACCCCCCCCCCCAAACACTCACACACACACAACCAATATACCATCACATACTGACATATACAAGTAGAGCAGGTTAGCAGGAATGGTCGTCTTGTGTTGTTCTCCTACAAGTGTGCCACCATCATATCCCCTCCCCCCCCCCCCCAAACACTCACACACGCACACACAACCAATATACCATCACACACCGACATATAAAAGGAGAGCAGGTTAGCAGGAATGGTCGTCTTGAGTTGTTCTCCTACAAGTGTGCCACCATCATATCCCCTCCCCCCCCCCCCCCCCTTCTTCCCCCCCCCCAAAAGCACACACACACCACTACCAATCTACCATCACACACTGACACATGAAAGTAAAGCAATTAAACAGGAATGATCTTCTTGTGTTGTTCTCCTACAATTGTCCCTTATACCCCCACCCCCACCCCCTCCCCAAACACACAGACACACACAAACCACCACCACCACCATCACTACCAATCTACCATCACACACTGACATATGAAAGCAGAGCAGGTGAGCAGTAATGGTCTTTTGTGTTACAGACACACGCATGCACCACCACCACCACCACCATCACTACCAATCTACCATCACACATCAACGCAAAGCAGGTAAGCAGAAATGGTTTTATTGTATTGTTCCCCTCCGAATGCGTCACCTTTGTACCCCTCCCCCCCCCCCCCCCCCCCAACACACACACACAGAAACAAACACACACAAACACGCACGCACGCACTACCACCACCATCACTACCAATCTACCATCACACACTGACACATGAAAGCAAAGCAGGTAAGCAGAAATGGTTTTCTTGTATTGTTCCCCTTCGACTGCGTCACCTTTGCACCCCTTACCCACCCACCCACCCACCCACACCCATCCACACCCACACACACATACACACACAAACACACACACAAACACACACACACATTAATGCAAATCATCGCAGATTAAATCAAATATATGAAACAACTTGAATCAACCTCGGGTAGCTTGTGAAAAAGTGTTTATGGAGCTTTACAGCACATCATATGAAATGCATGAAAATTAAGTCAAATTAACCCAAATAAATTTGAACAACTTGATTCAATCTCTGGTAGCTTGTGAAAAATTGTTTATGGAGCTTTACAGCACATCATATTAAATGCATGCAAATTAAGTCAAATAAACCCAAATCAATTTGAACAACTTGATTCAATCTCCGGTAGCTTGTGAAAAAGTGTTTATGGAGCTTTACAGCACATCATATTAAATGCATGCAAATTAAGTCAAATTAACCTAAATCAATTTGAACAACTTGATTCAATCTCCAGTAGCTTGTGAAAAAGTGTTTATGGAGCTATACAGCACATCAGTGCAAATGCATGCAAATTAAGTCAAATTAACCCAAATAAATTTGAACAACTTGATTCAACCTCGGGTAGCTTGTGAAAAAGTGTCTATGGAGCTATACAGCACATCATATCAAATGCATGCAAATTAAGTCAAATTAACCCAAATCAATTTGAACAACTTGATTCAACCTCGGGTAGCTTGTGAAAAAGTGTCTATGGAGCTATACAGCACATCATATCAAATGCATGCAAATTAAGTCAAATTAACCCAAATCAATTTGAACAACTTGATTCAATCTTCGGTAGCTTGTGAAAAAGTGTTTATAGAGCCATAAGGCACATCAGTGCAAATGCATGCAAATTAAGTCAAATTAACCCAAATCAATTTGAACAACTTGATTCAATCTCCGGTAGCTTGTGAAAAAGTGTTTATGGAGCTATACATCACATCAGTGCAAATCATATAAAATGCATGCAAATTAAGTCAAATTAACTCAAATCAATTTGAACAACTTGAATCAAATTCAGAATGCTGGTGAAAACGTGTTCATGGAGCTATACAGCACATCAATGCAATTTTTCTCAAATAAATTCAAATAAACTCAAATTGACTCAAAAAACTCTAATCAACTATATTTGACTCTAATAAACTGAAATGAACTCTGATTGACTCTAAGAAACTCAAAGAAACTTAAAGAAATTGAAAGAAACATAAAGAAACTCAAAGAAACTCAAAGAAACTCAAATAAACTCGAATAAACTCAAAGAAACTCAAAGAAACTCAAAGAAACTCAAAGAAACTCAAACAACTCGAATCAATCTCAGTATGCTGGTGAAAAAGTGTTTATGGAGCTTACAGCACATGAATGCAAATGTTCTCAATTTTTCTCAAAATTAACGAAACTTTCCTCAAATTATCTCAAATCAACTTGAATCAAATTTGGATGCTGGTGAGATCAGGTGTATGGAAATACAGCACAAGAATGCAAATTATCACAAATCAAGTCAAATTAACTCAAACAACTTGAATCAAATTCAGGATGCTGGCGAAAAAGTGTTTATGGACATTTATGGCTCAGGAAACGTCCGACAACTCCAAAACGAGGGAGCTGTACTGCTGGCTCTGAGGGCTGAAACCCAGGGTGTCCTGTACCGCTCTCGTGTGTGGCGTTTCAGCACAGCACCAGAGAAAGGGAAAAGCTCAGGATTGCCCTACAACCGATTTAAGCAGGGGGACAGTGTGATCGTGGCACCCTACACTCCGTCCAGGAAAGGTGAGGGGGTGGGGTGAAAGCGAGCTCTTCCCTGGTCCTTCCAAGGTGCGATGAGTTTGTTGGTGTTAATTGAGTGTGTTTGTAGGCTGGAGGATATGGGTTTTAGTGTGTGTGGGGGGTGGGGGTGTAGTGGGGTCGTCTGTTCCCTGGTCCTTCCAAGGTGCAATGATATATGGTTATGTATGTTCCAGTCAAAGGGTAGCTGTACCGCTCTAGTGTGTAGTGTGTCAGCACAGCACCAGAGAACGGGAAAAGGTCGGGATCGCCCTACAACCGATTTAATCAGGGGGACAGTGTGATCGTGGCACCCTACACTCTGTCCAGGAAAGGTGAGAGGGTGGGCAAGATATATGGTTATGTATGTTCCAGTCAAAAGGTAGCTGTACCACTCTAGTGTGCAGTGTGTCAGCACAGCAGCAGAGAAAGGGAAAATCTCGGGATTGCCCTACAACCGATTTAAGCAGGGGGACAGTGTGATCGTGGCACCCTACACTTCATCCAAGAAAGATGAGGGGGTGGGCAAGATGTATGGTTATGTATGTTCCGATCCAGGTGTAGCTGTACAGCTCTCGTGTATTGTGTGTCAGCACAGCAGCAGAAAAAAGGAAAAGCTCGGGATAGCCGTACAACTGGGTTGAGCAGGGGGACAGTGTGGTCCTGGCACCCTACACTCCATCCAAGAAAGGTGAGGGGGTAGTCAAGATATATGGTTATGTATGTTCCTATCCAGGTGTAGCTGTACCACTCTTGTGTGCAGTGTGTCAGCACAACAGCAGAAAAAGAGAAAAGCTCGGGTTAGCCTTATAATCGAATTTGGCAGGGGGCAGTGTGATTGTGGCACTAAACACTCCGTCCTGGAAAGGTGAGAGGGTGGGCAAGATATATGTTATCTTAGTTTAACTCCAGCCTGGCAGGGGTAGCTGTACCGCTCTTGTGTGTAGTGTGTCTGCACAGCAGCAGAGAAAGGGAAAAGCCTGGGATAGCCGTATAATCGAATTTAGCAGCTGGACAGTGTAATCGTGGCACCCTACACTGCATCAAAAAAGTGTGAGGGGGTGGGCAAGAGATGTAGTGTGTGTGTGGTACAGTACAGGTATACAAGTAGGCAGTACACAAAGCTCAGGGTTGTATCCACGTAGGCAGTACAAAATCGCTGTAGTCGGGGTTGCCCTACAATCAATTTAAGCTGGGGGACAATGTCGTGGCACCCAACACCCCATCCAAAAAGGTGACGGGGTGGGCAAGATATGTACTGTGTGTGTGATTCAGTACAGGTATCCAAGTAGGCAGTACAAAAATGTACCAACCTTGCATTATTATCCAGATCGAGTCTAGGCAACCAGGAGACTCCAATCCAAACATGTTCTTTCCAACACACACACACACACACACACACACACTTGCAGTGCCAAGAGGGGGAAACAATGACGCAAGCAGCAGTGTCAGCGCTGATGATGATGGAGTGGGCCAGCCTGAGAGAAAGACCTTGACCCAGGCATCGCAACTAATGCAATGCAATGTAATGTAATGTAATGTAATAACCCTGCACTGCGTTCCTCTCCCGTGTAGTGCCAAGAGGGGGAAACATTGACGCAGGCAGCAGTGTCAGCGCTGATGATGATGGAGTGGGCCAGCCTGAGAGAAAGATCTCGGCCCAGGCATCACAACTAATGGACGCATGTGTGCTTGAAGTAAAGAAGGGCCACCTTCTGATCACCCTTGATGATGGCGCTAGCGATAGGCTCGAGGAGGCTTGCCTGGACAAGGTAATGCGGGTGTCAGGGGTGGATGGGTGCGGGTGGTTGGGTGCGGGTGGGTGGGTGTCAGGGGTGCGTGAGGTGAAGAAGGGGCACGTGCTGATCACCCTTGATGATGGCGCTAGTGATAGGCTTGAGGAAGCTTGCCTGGACAAGGTAATGCGGGTGTCAGGGGTGGATGGGTGCGGGTGGTTGGGTGCGGGTGGGTCGGTGTCAGGGGTGCGTGAGGTGAAGAAGGGGCACGTGCTGATCACCCTTGATGATGGCGCTAGCGATAGGCTCGAGGAGGCTTGCCTGGACAAGGTAATGCGGGTGTCTGGGGTGGATGGGTGCGGGTGGTTGGGTGCGGGTGGGTGGGTGTCAGGGGTGCGTGAGGTGAAGAAGGGGCACGTGCTGATCACCCTTGATGATGGCGCTAGTGATAGGCTTGAGGAAGCTTGCCTGGACAAGGTAATGCGGGTGTCAGGGGTGGATGGGTGCGGGTGGTTGGGTGCGGGTGGGTGGGTGTCAGGGGTGCGTGAGGTGAAGAAGGGGCACGTGCTGATCACCCTTGATGATGGCGCTAGTGATAGGCTTGAGGAAGCTTGCCTGGACAAGGTAATGCGGGTGTCTGGTGTGGGTGGGTAGGTGTGGGTGGGTGTCAGGTGTCAGGTGTGGGTGAGGTGAAGAAGGGCCATGTGCTGATCACCCTTGATGATGGCGCTAATGATAGGCTCGAGGAGACTTGCCTGGACAAGGTGATGCGGGTGTCTGGTGTGGGTGGGTGGGTGGGTGGGTGTGGGTGTCAGGTGTCAGGTGTGGGTGAGGTGAAGAAGGGCCACATTCTGATCACCCTTGATGATGGCACTAGTGATATGCTCGAGGAAGCTTGCCTGGACAAGGTAATGCGGGTGTTAGGTGTGTGTGGGTGGGTGTCAGGGGTCAGGTGTGAATGAGGTGAAGAAGGGCCATGTGCTGGTCATCCTTGATGATGGCGCTAGTGATAGGCTTGTTGAAGCTTGCCTGGACAAGGTAATGCGGGTGTCAGGTGTGGGTTGATGGGTGTGGGTGCGGGTGGGTGGGTGGGTGGGGTGTCAGGTGTTGGGTGTGGGTGAGGTGAAGAAGGGCCACGTGCTGATCACCCTTGATGATGGCGCTAGTGGTAGGCTCGAGGAGGCTTGCCTGGACAAGGTACTGCGGGTGTCAGGTGTGGGTTGGTGGGTGTGCTTGGGTGTGGGTGGGTAGGTGTGGGTGGTTGGGTGTCATTCGGGTGTGGGTGAGGTGAAGAAGGGCCACGTGCTGATCACCCTTGATGATGGCGCTAGTGGTAGGCTCGAGGAGGCTTGCCTGGACAAGGTACTGCGGGTGTCAGGTGTGGGTTGGTGGGTGTGCTTGGGTGTGGGTGGGTAGGTGTGGGTGGTTGGGTGTCATTCGGGTGTGGGTGAGGTGAAGAAGGGCCACGTGCTGATCACCCCTGATGATGGCCCTTGTGATAGGCTGGAGGAGGCTAGCCTGAACAAGGTAATGCGGGTGTCAGGTTTCGGGTGTTACAATGTAATGCTGGTGCTAGGTGTCAGGTGTGGGGTGTGACAAGGTAATGCGGGTGTCAGGTGTCGGGTGTTACAATGTAATGCTGGTGCCAGGTGTCAGGTGTGGGGTGTGACAAGGTAATGCGGGTGTCAGGTGTCGGGTGTTACAAGGTAATGCTGGTGTCATGTGTCGGTGTAAATATGTGTGGTGTAAATATCACCTCATTTAAAAAACCAGGTGTCCCCTTCAACCCTAAACTCGGAACCCTGAACCTATCCTTCACGCAGAGACCATTGTGGCAAATTAACCTTTTCACGACCCGGCGTTTTCACGACCCGGCGTTTTCACGACCCTTTTCACAACCCGGCGTTTTCACGACCCTTTTCACGACCCTTTTCACGACCCTTTTCACGACCCTTTTCACGACCCGGCGTTTTCACGACCCGGCGTTTTCACGACCCTTTTCACGACCCTTTTCACGACCCTTTTCACGACCCGGCGTTTTCACGACCCGGCAAATTAATCTTTCCACGACCCGGCGTAGTTTCTCCGTGGCTCTCCTTTTTTGTAAATGCAAGAGCAGACCTTTGCCTCTAAAGGCAGTGCCTTGTGCCTCAAAGTTTGAAGGCACAAGAAAGCTGAGCAGCTTTCTTTGAAGGGCACCCGCCCAAGGAGCACTATGGCGGATCGACCAATCCTTCCGTGACCCAACTAATTCCACTCTCCGCCGCACTCATACAATGACCTACTTTGCTTTGTACAGTTGTTTTTACTTACAACCTTTCTTTATCACTCGCCTAGGGAACGCTGTGGCAAATTGACCAGTCCTTCCACGACCCCACTACTTCTTCTCTCCGCAGTACTCATGAAATTAAGTACTCTATGTATTGTGTACAGTTGTTTTTACTAACAACCTTTATTTGTCACTCTCCCAGGGAGCGCTGTGGCGAATTGACCCCACTACTTCTACTCTCCGCTGCACTCATAAAACGAGCTACTTGTCGTTTTGTACAGTTGTTTTTACTCATAATCAGGTCATAACCTTTATGTATCACTCTTCCAGGAAGCGCTGTGACGAATTGACCAATCCTTCCGGTACCCCACTTCTTCTTCTCTCCGCAGCACTCATGAAATTAAGTACTCTATGTATCACTCTTCCAGGAAGCGCTGTGACGAATTGACCAATCCTTCCGTTACCCCACTTCTTCATCTCTCCACGGCACTCATAAAATGAACTACTTTGCTTTGAACAGTTATTTTACTCACAACCTTTACTTATCACTCTCCCAGGGAGCGCTGTGGTGAATAAACCAATCTGTCTGTGACCCCACTACTGAGAGGCGTGTGGAGGCACTTGAGAGATTGAATCTATTTACTTTGCTTTGAACAGTTATTTTACTCACAACCTTTACTTATCACTCTCCCAGGGAGCGCTGTGGTGAATAAACCAATCTGTCTGTGACCCCACTACTGAGAGGCGTGTGGAGGCACTTGATAGATTGAATCTATTTACTTTGCTTTGAACAGTTATTTTACTCACAACCTTTACTTATCACTCTCCCAGGGAGCGCTGTGTGGGATTAACCAATCTGTCTGTGACCCCACTACTGAGAGGCACTTGAGAGATTGAATCTATTTACTTTGCTTTGTACAGTTGCTTTACTCACAACCAAGTCATAACCTTTATTTGTCACTCTTCCAGCCCAGGGAGCGCTGTGGCAAAATTGACCAATCCTTCCACAACCCCACTACTTCTTCTCCCCGCTGCACTCATAAAATGATCTACTTCATTTATCACTCTCCCAGGGAGCGCTTTGTGGCAAATTGACCAATCCTTCCATGACCCCACTACTTTTATTCTCTGCAGCACTCATAAAATAAGCTGCTTTGCTGTGTACAGAGGTTTTTACTAACAACCTTTATTTGTCACTCTCCCAGGGAGCGCTGTGGCGAATTGACCAATCCTTCCACGACCCCACCACTTCTCTGCGCAGCACTCATAGAATAAACTACTTTGCTTTGAACAGTTATTTTTACTAACGACCTTTATTTGTCACTCTCCTAGGGAGCACTGTGGCGAATTGACCAATCCTTCCGTGACCCAACTTCAGAGAGGCGTGTGGAGGCAGTTGAGAGATTGAATTCATTCACAGATCCTCGGTCCCCGACGGAAGTTCTCGTGCGATGCGTGATAGGTACGACTGTGCTCTTTTCATTTGTTTAGAACATGTCTGTGCTATAGAACATGTCTGCGATGAATTGTATATATCAAGGTTTGTGTTGGGCAAGTCCCTTTAGCTTATTTCGGTTGGATTGCCGAACAGCAACAGCATTGCGGTTCAAATCTTGTTAATATTAGATGGCTTGGCCAACTAATATGAACTAATATGAACTAATATTAACTAACATGGCCGTTCCCTAACTCTACCCAGTTGGATCGCCAAACAGCAAAAGCATTACGGTTCAAATCTTGCCAATATTAGACGGCTCGGCTACTAATCTTAACTAACATTCACTAATATAATTCATTCACCAATATGTACTGACATAGCCATTCCCTGACTCTACCCAGTTGGATCGCCGGACAGAAGAAGCATCGCGGTTCAAATCTTGCCAATATTAGACGGCTCCGCTAATCTTAACTAACATCCACTAATAGCATTCATTCACCAATATGTGCTAACATAGCTGTTCCCTAACTATACCCAGTTGGGTCGTCGAACAGCAAGAGCATTGCGGTTCAAATCTTGTGAATTGTAGATGGCTTGGCCAACTTATATTAACTAACGTTCACTACTATTAACTAACATAGGCGTTCCCTAACTCTACCCAGTTGGCTCGCCAAACAGCATAAGCATCGCGGTTCAAATCTTGCCAATATAAGACGGCTCGGCTACTAATATTATCTAACATTCACTCATATGATTCATTCACTAATATGCACTAACATAGCCATTCCCTAACTCTACCCAGTTGGATCGCCGAACAGCAAGAGCATCGCCGCACAGCTAATGACCATCCCAATTTAACCCCAAACCTAAACTCTAAACCCTGAACCCTGAACCCTGATTCACTCTACCCAGTTGGGTCGCCGAACGGCATGAGTATCGCGGCACAGCTAATGACCATCCCAGTAATGACCATCCTAGTTAAACCCAAACCCTAAACTCTAGTTCCTGAGCCCTGAACCCTGATCCATTCTACCCAGTTGGGTCGCCGAACGGCATGAGTATCGCGGCACAGCTAATGACCATCCTAGTTAAACCCAAACCCTAAAATCTAGTTCCTGAACCCTAAGCCCTGATCCATTCTACCCAGTTGGGTCGCCGAACAGCAAGAGCATCTTGGCACAGATAATTACCATCTCAGTTTAACCCAAATCCTAAACTCTAAACCCTGAACCCTGAACCCTGAACCCTGAACCCTGATGCACTCTACCCAGTTGGGTCGCCAAACAGCAAGAGCATCGCCGCACAGATAAAAACCATCAAAGTTTAACCCAAACTCTTAACCCCGTACCCTGAACCCTGAACCCTGAACTCAGATCCACTCTACCCAGTTGGGTCGCCAAACAGCAAGAGCGTAGCGGCACAGCTAATTACCATCTCAGGTAAACCCAAACCCTAAACTCTAAACCCTGAACCCTGAACCCTGGACCCTGGACCCTGGACCCTGATCCACACTACCCAGTTGGGTCGCCAAACAGCAAGAGCATCGCTGCACAGATAAAAACCATCAAAATTTAACCCAAACTCTTAAACCCGTACCCTGAACCCTGAACCGTGAACCCTGGACTCAGATCCACTCTACCCAGTTGGACCGCCGAACTGCAAGAGCATCCCGGCACAGCTAATGACCATCTCAGTTAAATCCAAACCCCAAACTCTAAACCCTGAACCCTGAACCCTGATCCACACTACCCAGTTGGGTCGCCAAACAGCAAGATTATCGCCGCACAGCGTCCCTTGTGGGTTCAAGACGCTGACTGGTGTGAGGACATCCGTGCTGCTCTTAAAGGCCACCCCAACCTCAACAACTCGCAACGTCGAGCTGCAGCAAACGCCGTGGTGAGAGGGAAGTAGAAGGGGAGGAGGGGGGGAAGGGGGTGATAATATACTTGGCACAGCATCCCGTATGGATTCAATACACTGCCTGGTGTGAAGACATGTTAATGTCGTGTACATGTGTACTTTGTAGTGGTACATGTGTGCTTTGTACTACATGTGTACTTTGTAGCGGTACATGTGTGCTTTGTACTACATGTGTACTTTGTAGTGGTACATGTGAACTTTGTAGTGGTACATGTGTGCTTTGTACTGCATGTGTACTTTGTAGTGGTACATGTGTACTTTGTAGTGGTACATGTGTGCTTTGTACTAACGCCATGGTGAGAGGGAAGAAGAAGGGGAGGAGGAGGAGAGAAGGGTGGGGAGTGGGGGAGGGGAGGAAGGACAGGGTGTGTGTGTATGTTGGGGGGTGGGGGAGAAGGGTGAAAGTATACATCTGACAGAGTAATGAATGGATTAATTAGTGCCTGGAGTGAGTACATAAGTGCTGCTATTGCAAGCAAACTCCACATCAACAATTAACTTTGTCAAGCAGCAGATAATGAGGTGGTGAGAGGGAGGAAGAAGGGGAAGGAGGGGAAGAAGAAGGGAGGAGGAGGGGAGATAGGGGGGGGGGGGGGGGGGGGATAGATAATGGGGGGGGAGAAAGGGAGGAGGAGGGAGAGAGGGGGGGGAGGGGGGAAGGAAAATAAGGGGAGGAGGAGGGAGGGAGAGGGGGGAGGGCGGGGGATAGATAATGGGGGGGGGAAGAATGGAGGAGGAGGAGAGAGGGGGGGGGAGGGGGGAGAGAAAAAGACGAAGGGGAGGGAGAAGAGGAAGGGAAGACAAGGGGGAGGAGGAAGTAAAGAAGGGGGGGGGGATGAGAAGGGGGGGTAAGGGGAGAAGGGGAGAGGGAGGGAAGAAGGAGGGGGAGGGAGAAAGATGGGAGGAAGGGCTGGGGGCAGCAGGTGAACAAATGCGTGTGATAGAGTAATGGACAGATCAATTAGTGCCTGGAGTGAGTACATAAGGACTGCTCTGAACGGCCGGCGCCACCTCAAGAACTCGCAGCATCGAGCAGCAGCTCATCCTGTGGTGAGAATGAGGAAGAAGGGCAGAGGGGAGGAGGGGGAGACGAAGGGGGTCAGGCAGAAAGAAGGGGGGGGGGGGGGGGGGGGGGGGGGGGGAGAGAGAGAAGGGAAGAGGCGTTGGAAGGAAGAAGAAGAGGAAGGAGGGAGAGAGAAGGGGGAGGGAGGAAGGGGAGGGAAGAAGAAGGGGGGGGAGGGGAGGAAGGGGGAAAAAAGGGGGGGGGGAGGTAAGGGGAGAAAGGGAGAGGGAGGGAAGAAGAAGAAGGGGGGAGGGAGAAGGGGGGGAGGAAGGGCTGGGGGTAGCTGGTAAAATATGTGTGTGATAGAGTAATAGAGGGATACATTAGTGCCTGGAGTGAGTACATAAGTGCTGCTCTGAACGGCCGACACCACCTCGTTAACTCGCAGCGTTCAGCAGCAGCACACAGCAGCACAGCACAGGCCAGCACAGCACAGCACGGCACAGCACGGCACAGCACAGCAGCACACAGCAGCACAGCACAGGCCAGCACAGCACAGCACGACACAGCACAGCACAGCACAGCAGCACACAGCAGCTCGTGCTGTGGTGAGAGGGAGGAGGAAGGGCAGGAGGGGAGGAGGGGAAGAAAAAGAGGAGGAGGGAGAGAGTTGGGGGTAGGGAGGAAAGGAAGGGAAGAAGAAGGGGGGGAGGGAGATAGAAAGGGAGAGTAAGGGAAGAAGAAGGGGGGGGGGGGGGAGATAGAAAGGGAGGAGGGGAAGAAGAAGGGGGGAAGGAGATAGAAAGGAAGGAAGGAAGAAGAAGGGGAGGAGGGAGAGAGAGGGGGGGGGAGGAAGGGAAGAAGCAGGGGGGGGTAGGGGGGGATTAAGGGGGGCAGCTGGTGCAAATATACTTGTGAATATCTGCAAATGGGTGAATGAATGGGTGCACTAGTGCCTGGTGTGTGTGGTGGTGGGGAGGAGCGTATGTGTGGCGTATCTGTTCTGCTTTTCCTAGCCATTGCCACCTCAGCAGATGACACGATCTAGCAGCAGCTAATGCTGTGGACAGAGAGGAGGGAGAGGAGATGGAGGGAGAGGGATGGGACGAGGAGCAGATGGGAGGGAGAGAGTGGGGAGGAGGGGCAGAGGAGAAGTCACCAGGAAATACATACTTAAATTTGAGTGTATGGATGGATGGATGGATGGATGGATGGATGGATGGATGCATAAACATAATACCTTGGGGGGAATAATTGGGTGGTTGGCCCTAGTGCAAGCAAATGGGCTGGCCCCCTCAACCCCACGCCTCGTAATAAGGTTTATAAAGTATGTATGCATTTATTTATTCACTACCTTCAGCATGTAGCAGGACAACACTCACCCCCCCTCCAACATGTGTGTACCTTCAGCATGTAGCAGGACAACACTCACCCCCCCTCCAACATGTGTGTACCTTCAGCATGTAGCAGCACATCATTCGTCCCCCCACCAGCAGGTTCGTACCTTCAGCATGTAGCAGTACAACGCTCACCCCCCCCCACACACACACCACCACCACCAGGTCCGTACCTTCACTTTGTGGCAGTACAGCGCTCAACCCCCCCCCCCCCCCCCCCCCAACAACAACAACAACAACAGGTTTGTCCCTTCAGCATGCAGCAGTACAGCCCCCCCCCCCACACACACCCCACACACACACCCCCACACACACACCCCACCACCACCAACAGGTTTGTACCTTCAGCATGTAGCAGTACAACGCCCCCCCACCACCACCACCACCACCACCCACAACACCAACAACAGGTTCGTACCTTCACTTTGTGGCAAGGCCCGCCTGGGACCGGCAAAACGCGAACCCTGTTGGCCCTAGTTGGAGTGCTGGTCCAGACGGCATCTCGCAGTGCAGCTAGGTGGAAGGAGATGGGGACCATTCTCGCGTGTGGCGACACCAATGCTGCAGTAGACAACCTTGTCGAGGGATTGCACAAACAAGGGCTTCGTGTGGTTCGCGTTGGGCAGCCTGCTAAGGTTAGTCTGTTGATTGTTGGAGATGTGTTAGAGATACTTGTGTGATGTACTGACACCAATGCTGCAGTGGACAAGCTTGTACAGGGATTTTTACAAACAAGGGCTTCGCGTGGTTTGCGTTGGGCAGCCAGCCAAGGTATGCATGTTTGAGTGTAAGAGGTATTTGTAGGGTGTGGCGACACCAATGCTGCAGTGGACAACCTTGTCGAGGGATTGCACAAACAAGGGCTTCGAGTGGTTTGAGTTGGGCAGCCAGCCAAGGTAAGTCTGTTGATTGTTGGAGGTGTGTTGTGAGAGATACTTATGTGATGTACTGACACCAATGCTACAGTGGACAACCTTGTAGAAGGATTGCACAAACAAGGGCTTCGAGTGGTTCGCGTTGGGCAGCCAGCCAAGGTAAGTCTGTTGAGTGTTAGAGCCGTGTTAAACCCCAAACCCTAAAACCCTAGACCCTAAACCCTAAGAGTTACTTTTATATAACACATAATATGTAGACTGTTATAGATACTTGAATGACGTGACGACACCAATGCTGCAGTGGACAACCTTGTAGAAGGATTGCACAAACAAGGGCTTCGAGTGGTTCGCGTTGGGCAGCCAGCCAAGGTAAGTCTGTTGAGTGTTAGAGCCGTGTTAAACCCCAAACCCTAAAACCCTAGACCCTAAACCCTAAGAGTTACTTTTATATAACGCATAATATGTAGACTGTTAAAGATACTTGAATGAGGTGACGACACCAATGCTGCAGTGGACAAGCTTGTATAGGGATTGCACAAACAAGGGCTTCGAGTGGTTCTTGTTGGACAGCCAGCCAAGTCAAGTCTATTGAGTGTAAGAGCTGTGTTTTTAGGTGGGAGGGTTACTTTTAGATAACGCATACTTTGTAGACTGTTAGAGAAACTTGAATGATGTGCCGAAACCAACGCTACCGTTGACAATCGTGTTGAGTTATTGCACAGACAAGGGCTTCGAGTGGTTTGTGTTGGGCAGCCAGCCAAGGTAAGTCTGTTGGTGCTGTGTTAGAGCCGTGTTAAACCCCAAACCCTAAAACCTAAACCCTTAACCCTAAACCCTAAGAGTCACTTTTATATCACGCATAATATGTAGACTTTTATAAATACCTGAATGACGTGGCGACACCAATGTTGCCGTCGACAACCTTGTACACAAAGGGGGTGCAAAAAGGGGGGTGCAGGTGGTTCATGTAGTGCAGCCAGCCAAGGTAAGTCTGTTGAGTGTTAGAGCCGTGTTTTAAGAGGTACTTTTATATAACGCATACTATGTAGACTGTTATAGATACTTGAATGACGTGGCGGCACCAATGCTGTCGCTGACTACCTCGTGTAGGGGTTGCAAAAAGGGGGGTTCAAGTGGTTTTGTCGCGCGCGAGTATCTCACTCTCGATACATTGGCAAAAGACACTGAAAGCCAACCAAAAACAGACAAAAACAAAGCACGAACCCCAAACCCATACTGACTGACAGGTGCGTGAGTCGTGGACCACCTTGTGTAGGGGTTACAAAAAGGGGGGTTCAAGTGGTGTTGCCGCGCGCGAGTATCTCACCCTCGATACAGTGGCAGAAGACACCAAAAACCACCCTTAAACGGACACAAACAAAGCACAAACCCCAAACCCATACTGGCTGACAGGTGCGTGAGTCGTTGACACCCGTGTGTAGGGGTTGATTACATTTTTGGGCGCGTTGAGTCAAAAACACCTCCTCGCATGCTGTGTACCACTTTAGAAGTGCGCAATCTTCGTCTCTGTAATCGGGTGGGTGTGGTCGCATTTGCATTTCATATTTACTTGGCCGCCCGGCTCATGGCGCCTTCTTTCTTTGTCTCCAATTTCACATGCGAGCACCATGTGCTAGCTGAAGCCACTGCAAATTTACATGCGAGCATCATGTGCCAGCTGAAGCCACTTCAATTTCACAAGCGAGCACCATGTGCCAGCTGAAGCCACTTCAATTTCACATGCGAGCACCATGTGCCAGCTGAAGCCACTGCAAATTTCACATGCGAGCACCATGTGCCAGCTGAAGCCACTGCAAATTTCACATGCGAGCACCATGTGCCAGCTGAAGCCACTGCAAGTTTAATGGTTGCATAAAGGGGGGTTCAAGTAGTTCGTGTGCGCAAGTCTCTACGCCATGTGCGCAAGTCTCTACGCCATCTCACTCTCAATACATTGGAAGAAGGCACTGAAACCCAAACATGAAACGCAAAAAAACAAACCAAAACCCTAAACCAAAACCAAAACCCAAACCCCCCAAAAAACAAACCCAAACCTTCAACTCAAACCGCAAACCCAAACTGCCTGGTGCGCAAGTCTCTACGCCATCTCACTCTCAATACATTGGCAGAAGGCACTGAAACCCAAACATGAAACGCAAAAAAAAAAAAAAAAAAAAACTAAACCAAAACCAAAACCCAAACCCCAAAAAACAAACCCAAACTTTCAACTCAAGCCCCAAACCCAAACTGACTGGTGCGCAAGTCTCTACGCCATCTCACTCTCAATACATTGGCAGAAGGCACTGAAACCCAAACATGAAACGCAAAAAAACAAACCCAAACCCTAAACTAAAACCAAAAACCAAGCCCCAAAAAACAAACCCAAAACTTAAACTCAAACCCCAAACCCAAACTGACTGGTGCGCAAGTCTCTACGCCATCTCTCTCTCAATACATTGGCAGAAGGCACTGAAACCCAATTTTAAAACCCAAACTTAAAACAGGTCCCAAGGAACAGACCCTAAACCCAAACCCTGAACCCAAACCCCGAACCCAAACTGACTGGTGCGCGAATCTCTTCGTCATCTCACTCTCGATGCCTTGGCGGAAGGCACTGAAACCCAATTTTAAAACCCAAACTTAAAACAGGTCCCAAGGAGCAGACCCTAAACCCAAACCCTGAACCCAAACCCCGAACTCAAACTGACAGGTGCGCGAATCTCTTCGTCATCTCACTCTCGATGCCTTGGCGGAAGGCACTGAAACCCAATTTTAAAACCCAAACTTAAAACCCAAGGAACAGACCCTTAACCCAAACCCTGAACCCAAACCCCGAACTCAAACTGACAGGTGCGCGAATCTCTTCGTCATCTCACTCTCGATGCCTTGGCGGAAAAAACAGCTACTGGTAAACTGGCTGTGAGGATGAAGCAATCAGCACGCGACAAATTGGAGAGGCTGAAGGGGTGGGTTCAAACTGAAGACAAGACGGGGTGGACTGGTGGGGGTGGGGCAGGGTGGGGTGGGGTAGGATGGGCTGGTGGGCTGGGGTAGGGCGGGGTGGGCTGGGCTGGGTGGGGGGTTGGGCGGGGTTACAGTGTGCTGGGCTGGGCTGGGCTGGGCTGGGACACTTTGGCTGAAGAGATGGCTACTGGTAAACTGGCTGTGAGGATGAAGCAATTAACATGAGACAAGGTGGAGAGGCTGAAGGGGTGGGTTCAGACTGGAGGGGTTGGGGTGGGGGGATGGGGCGGGTGGGCTAGGTTGGACTGGGCTGGGCTGGGCTGGGGTGGGATGCCTTGGCCGAAGAGATGGCTACTGGTAAACTGGCTGTGAGGATGAAGCAATTAACATGAGACAAGGTGGAGAGGCTGAAGGGGTGGGTTCAGACTGGAGGGGTTGGGGTGGGGGGATGGGGCGGGTGGGCTAGGTTGGACTGGGCTGGGCTGGGCTGGGGGTGGGATGCCTTGGCCGAAGAGATGGCTACTGGTAAACTGGCTGTGAGGATGAAGCAATCAGCACGCGACAAATTGGGGAAGCTGAAGGGGTGGGTTCAGACTGAAGACTAGAGGGACTGGGCTGGTGGGGGTGGGCTAGGCTGGACTGGGCTGGGCTGGGGTGGGATGCTTTGGCTGAAGAGATGGCTACTGATAAACTGGCTGTGAGGATGAAGCAATCAGCACGAGACAAATTGGAGAAGCTGAAGGGGTGGGTTCAGACTGAAGACCAGAGGGACTGGGCTGGTGGGGGTGGGCTAGGTTGGACTGGGCTGGGCTGGGGTGGGGTGGGATGCCTTGGCCGAAGAGATGGCTACTGGTAAACTGGCTGTGAGGATGAAGCAATCAGCACGCGACAAATTGGAGAAGCTGAAGGGGTGGGTTCAGACTGAAGACTAGAGGGACTGGGCTGGTGGGGGTGGGCTGGTTTTGGGTGGGCTGACTGGGCTGGGCTGGGGTGGGATGCTTTGGCTGAAGAGATGGCTACTGGTAAACTGGCTGTGAAGTTGAAGCAATCAGCACGCGACAAATTGGAGAAGCTGAAGGGGTGGGTTCAGACTGAAGACCAGAGGGACTGGGCTGGTTTGGGTGGGCTAGGCTGGACTGGGCTGGGCTGGGGTTGGGGTGGATGCTTTGGCTGAAGAGATGGCTACTGATAAACTGGCTGTGAGGATGAAGCAATCAGCACGAGACAAGGTGGAGAGGCTGAAGGGGTGGGTTCAGACTGGAGGGGTTGGGGTGGGGGGATGGGGCGGGTGGGTTCAGACTGATGTATGGATGTGTGTGGGGTGGTGTTGGTGTTGGTGGTCGGACTGGATGGGGTGGGGGGATGGGATGGGTTCAGACTGGAGGGGTGGTGGGGGTGGGGGTTCAGACTCAAGGGGTGGTGTGTGGTGTGTGGGGGGAGTGTGGGGGGGGAAGGGGGGGGGGGGGGGTAGAATCAGGAGGGTGGTTGTGTATGTGTGGGGGTGGGGAAGGGGGGGGGGGGGGGGGGGGGGTTCAGACTAGGGGTGGTTTCTGTGTGGCTGTGGGGGGGGATAGGGGGGGGGGGGGGGGGGGGGGGGGTTCAGAACTCAAGGGGTGGTGTTGTGTGTGTGGGGGGGCGGGGTGGGGGGGGGGGGGGGGATTCAGACTCAAGGGGTGGTGTTTGTGTTGTGTGGTGTGTTGTGTGGGGGGGGTCAGATCAGGGGTGAGATGGTGTGTGGGGAGGGGGGGGGGGGTGGGGTTTCAGACTAGGGTTCAGACTCAAGGGGTGGTGTGGTTGTGGGGGGGGGAGGGGTTCAGACTCAAGGGGTGGTGTGTGTGTGGGGGGGGGTGAAGGGGGGGGGGGGGGGGAGGGTTCAGACTCAAGGGGTGGTGTTGGTTAGTGAGGGGGGGTGGGCGGTGGGGGGGGTGGGGGGGGGGTCAGACTAAGGGGTGGTGTGTGTGTGTGATGGGGGGGGGGGGGGGGGAGGGGTTCAGAATCAAGGGGTGGTGTGTGGGGGGGGGGGGGGGAAAGGGGGGGGGGGGGGAGAGGGTCAGACTCAAGGGGTGGCGTGTGTGTGTGTTGGGGGGGGGGGCGGGGGGGGTCGGTCAGACCTCAAGGGGTGTGTGTGTGGGGGGGGGGGGGGGGGTGTGGTGGGGTGGGGGGGGGGGGGTCAGAACAAGGGGTGGTGTGTGTTGTTTTTGTTTCGTTGGGGGGGGGGGGTGGGGGGGGGGGGTGGGTCTCAGGACTCAAGGTGGTGGGTGTGTGGTGTGTGTGTGGGGGGGGGTGGGGGTGGGGGGGGTCAGACAGATGGGGTGGGGGGGGTCAGAATCAATGGGGTTGGTGTGTGTGTGTGGTGGTGGTGGTGGTGGTGGTGGGGTTCGACTCAAAGGGGTGGGGGGTGTGCGGGTGGGGGGTCGTGGTGTGGGGTGGGGGGTTCAGATCAAGGGGTGGTGGGTGTGTGAGTGTCTGTGGGTGGTGGGGGGGGTTCAGACTCACAGGTGGTGGTGGTGTGGGTGGGGGGGGGGGGGGGGTCCAGAAGCAAGGGATGTGCTGTGGGGTGTGTGGGGTGGGGGCGGGGGGGGGGGGGGGGGGTGGTCAGAACAAGGGGTGGTGGGGTGGGTGGTCGGTGGGGTGGTGGTGTGGTGGGTTCAGACTCAACGGGGTGGGGGGGTGGGGTTGGGGGTGGGGTGGGGGTTCAGACTGATAGGGGTGGGGTTGGGGGGGGGGGGTGGGGGGGGGGGGTTCAGACTCAAGGGTGTTGGTGGTGTGGGTGTGTGGGGTGGGGTGGGGTGGGGGGGGGGGGGGGGGGGGAACTGGCACTAGGATGGCGTGGGGGGTTATTAAGGCCACAAGTGTGAGGTTGTTTGTCGTTAGTGTTGTCAAGTAACTCCATTGATGAATGTGAGCTTCTCCCCACCACCACCACCACCCCATGCAGACACAGACAGACACTGATAGACGGGAACAGGCAGACACACAGACAGACAGGCAGTCACACATCGAGAGGGTACACACACCACACACATGAGACACCACAGCAGGGACAATACATGCATCTACAGACACAGACACAGACATACACACACAGACAGACGCACAAACACAGACACAGACACCCCAAAACACACGCAAACAAACACATGCTTACACAAACAAACACATGCATACACAAACAAACACATGCATACACAAACAAACTTATGCATACACAAACAAACACATGCATACACAAACAAAATCATGCATACACAAACAAAATCATGCATACACAAACAAACACATGCTTACACAAACAAACACATGCATACACAAACAAACACATGCATACACAAACAAACACATGCATACACAAACACAGACAGACACGTACACACACACCACCACCACACTCACAGGGACCTGTACACCAAGGGGCTGGAGCAAGGATTGGTGTGAGCCTCGTACATTAAATAGCACACACACGCAGCCCCCCATTCACCACATCACTGGTCCCCCCCCCCTCCCCCCCCCCCCCCACACCCCCCTACCACACCACCAACACCACCACCATCCACCCACCACCAACCCCCACCACACACACCACCACCACACTCACAGGGAGCTGTACACCAAGGGGCTGGAGCAAGGATCGGTGTGCGCCTCGTACATTAGATAGCACACACACGCAGCCCCCCATTCACCACAATCACTGGTCCCCCCCCCTCCCCCCCCCCCAAACACACACACACGCACACATACACACACACACACACTCAGGGACCGTACACCAAGGGGCTGGATCAAGGATCCGTGCGAGCCGTGTACATGAGGGAGAAGAAACGAGCCCCCCACTCACCACAAGCACTGCCCCCCCACCACCACCACCACCACCTACAACCACCACCACCACTGCACACACACACACACACACACACACACACACACACACACAACACACAGGCCCCACAACACCCACAGTGGACCTGTACACCAAGGGCCTGGATCAAGGCTCTGTACGAGCCGTGCACATGAGGGAGAAGAAATGAAAAAAACGAGGGACCCACTCACCACAGCAACAGCCCCCCCCCCCACCCCCCCCCCCCCCCCCCCCCCCCCCCCCCCCCTACCACCACCACCCCCACCACCACCACCCACCCACCACTTACACATACAGGGAGCTGTACACCAAGGGGCTGGAGCAAGGATTGGTGTGAGCCTCGTACATTAGATAGCACACAAACGCAGCCCCCCATTCACCACAATCAACTGGTCCCCACCCCACCTCCCCCCCCACCCCACCCCCACCCCCCCCCCCCCAAACACACACACACGCACACAGGCACACACACACAGGCACACACACACACACACATACACACACACACAGGGACCTGTACACCAAGGGGCTGGATCAAGGATCAGTGCGAGCCGTGTACATGAGGGAGAAGAAACGAGCGCAGGATGAAATCTCTGCTGCTGATGATATTCTGAAGAATGAGTCGACCAAGGTTATGAACAACGCTCAGGTGGGAGGGGAGGAAGGGTGTGTATGTGTATGTGTATGTGTGTGTGATTGTAGGCCAGGGTGCATAAGGCAGGAGGGGAGGGGGTGCGGGAGGGATCAGGTGGGGAGGGAGAAGGGTTGCTGTAGTATGTTATGTGTGTGTGATTGTGAGGGCCAGGGTTGCATAAGGCAGGAGCGGGGGGGAGGGGGGGTGCGGGAGGGATCAAGGGGTGGGGGGAGGAAGGGTGTGTATTGTATTGTGTGTGTGATTGTAGGCCAGGGATGCATGAATTAGGAAGTGAGGGGAGGGGAGGTGGATGGGAGGGAGGGACGAAAGGGGACAGGGGGCGGCGGGGAGTCAGTGCAGGAGGAAGAAAGAAGTGTAAGGAAGGGGGGTGAGGAGGGAGTAGGACGGTGGGGGGAGGCTGCGGGCATGGGGAGGGAGAAAGAGGAGGGACGAAAGGAAGGGCAGTAGGCGGGGGGGGGGAGGGAGGGAAGAGGGGAGAAGGACGGGGGGCGCAAGAAGGGGAGGGGGGGGACGAGAAGGGACGAGGCGAAGAAAGGAAAGGAGGGTGGGGGAGGAGGGAGGGGAGGGACAGGAGGGAGGGGGAGGGGGGCCGGGGGAAGCGGCAAAGGGGAGGGGCGAGAATATGGGGAGAGGAGAACACGGATGAACGGGGGTGTGGGGGGAGGGGAACGCGAAATGTGGGGGGAGGGGGAGGGGGAAGGAGGTGAGGGAGGGAGCAAGCGCGGGATGAGATCTCAGCTGCTGATGATATCATAAAGAATGAGTTAGTGAAGATTATGAACAATGCTCAGTTGAGGGTGGGAGGGAAGGGGAAGAAGAAAGAAAGCCCCCCCCCCCCCCACACACACACACACACACACACGCTTCCCTCTCTGCAGGTTGTGTGCGCCACCTGTACTGGCGCCGGCAGGAACACACACACCTACCTCCTATACACACACACCTACCTACCCACCCTCCTACACACCCACACACCTACCCACCCTCCTACACCCCAACACACTACATACCCACCTACCCACCCACCCACCCCACCCACCCACCCACACCCACTCTCACGCACCCACCCACCTACCCACCCTCCTACACACCCACCCCCCTACCCCACACACACCACCTGCACACTCTCACAATCTCACACACACGCACACACGCACAAACACACACTCGCTTTCCTCTCCAGGTTTTTCGCGCCACCTGTACCGGCGCCGGCACTGGTTCCCTCCAGGGACGTGGTCTTCCGCATGGTGGTGGTCGATGAGGCAACACAAGCAACATAACCGGCTACACCCCCCTCCCCCCTACACACACACACGCACACACACACACCACACACCACACACCCGCTTCCCTGCCTGCAGGTTGTGTTCGCCACCTGTACCGGCGCCGGCACTGGTTCCCTCCAGGGACGCGTCTTCCGCATGGTGGTCGTCGATGAGGCAACACAAGCAACAGAACCGGCTATACCCCCCTCCCCCATACCACACCACACGCACACACCACCACCACACACACACACCCCGCTTCCCTGCCTGCAGGTTGTGTGCGCCACCTGTACTGGCGCCGGCAGGTACACACACACCTACCCCCTATACACACACACACCTACCTACCCACACACCTACACACCCTCCTACACACCCACCCCCCTACCCCCACACACACCCACCTGCACACTCTCACAATCTCACACACACACACACACACACACACACACACACACACACACACACACACACTCGCTTCCCTCTCCAGGTTGTGTGCGCCACCTGTACCGGCGCCGGCACTGGTTCCCTCCAGGGACGCGTCTTCCGCATGGTGGTGGTCGATGAGGCAACACAAGCAACAGAACCGGCTACACTGGTGCCCCTGACCCGTGGTGTGCAGTGTGTGATCATGGCAGGGGACCCCAAGCAGCTACCTCCCACGGTAACAAACTGAATATCTCTTTATTGATCTAATTATATTAATGTATGTATAATTTATGTATATTATTTGTTTGTTTTCACTGTTTAATTTGCTGCGCCTGACCCGTGGTGTGCAGTGTGTGATCATGGCAGGGGACCCCAAGCAGCTACCCCCCACGGTAACAAATTGAGAACTCTTTATTGATCTAATTATATTAATGTATGTATAATTTATGTATATTATTTGTATGTTTTCACTGTTTAATTCCCTGCGCCTGACCCGTGAAGTGCAGTGTGTCATCATGGCAGGGGACCCCAAGCAGCTACCCCCACGGTAACAAACTGAATATCTTTTTATTGATCTAATTATATTAATGTATGTATAATTTATGTATATTATTTGTTTGTTTTCACTGTTTAATTCGCTGCGCCTCACCCGTGGAGTGCGGTGTGTGATCATGGCAGGGGACCCCAAGCAGCTACCCCCCACGGTAACAAACTGAATATCTCTTTATTGATCTAATTATATTAATGTATGTATAATTTATGTATATTATTTGTATGTTTTCACTGTTTACTTCCCTGCGCCTGACCCGTGGAGTGCAGTGTGTGATCATGGCAGGGGACCCCAAGCAGCTACCCCCACGGTAACAAACTGAATATCTCTTTATTGATCTAATTATATTAATGTATGTATAATTTATGTATATTATTTGTTTGTTTTCACTGTTTAATTCGCTGCGCCTCACCCGTGGAGTGCGGTGTGTGATCATGGCAGGGGACCCCAAGCAGCTACCCCCCACGGTAACAAACTGAATATCTCTTTATTGATCTAATTATATTAATGTATGTATAATTTATGTATATTATTTGTATGTTTTCACTGTTTACTTCCCTGCGCCTGACCCGTGGAGTGCAGTGTGTGATCATGGCAGGGGACCCCAAGCAGCTACCCCCACGGTAACAAACTGAATATCTCTTTATTGATCTAATTATATTAATGTATGTATAATTTATGTATATTATTTGTATGTTTTCACTGTTTAATTCGCTGCGCCTCACCCGTGGAGTGCGGTGTGTGATCATGGCAGGGGACCCCAAGCAGCTACCTCCTACGGTTACAAACTGCATATTCAGATGACTTGACTCAGATACCTTACAGGCTGCTTCACATTTTCCTTAATACATATTTAAATTTGGGCAAGCCCAATAGCCCCAAGGGACTTAGGAAAATCAGCGTTAGCAGGCTTCATCATTGTCATACTTGAGTTTGCACAAGTTAAGGGGCCTGCTTGCTGGGCATAACGACACTGCAATAGAGGCCCAGCGCATCTTCAAATGGGGCCCCTTTCGGTAGGTGTGCAGTAACTATTTTAGGGTCTGAGCTTTCCCTAAGTGCTTGTTCTTTGGAGGTGTTCCTTGTTCCCAAGTGGGGAGCTGGATCCTTCCTCAGACTGCACTTGTACTTGCTGCAGTACCTTACAATAAGTATACTGCACCGTCTACTTAGCTTGTATGTCCAGACCTGACAGGTCTGTCTTTGGGCTACTACCAAAAGAGTCGCTACTGTCAAATAATAACAGAGTTGCTTCCCCTGGGAGGCTCTGGTAGCTTCTGAAGATGGGGAACTCTTGTGGAGACAGAGGGAAGGTGGTGGGGACGATAAAATTGGCACTAAGCCGAGCGCTTACAGAAGGTTAAGCAAAATGGTGCTACCTTCTGGAAGCGCTAGGATTAAATACCGGCAGGACTCTGTAAGGCGGAATGATGTGCGGTTCACGGTACTTCCGGTTTCACCTTGGGGTTTAGTATTTGAAAATTCGTGTTGCGTCTGTGGTATCCGTGTCGGTCCTCAGAATACGTCATTTCTCACACTACGGTGTGGGAAATATGGCATCTATTTATCTATCTGATTGTATTTATTTGTTTATTTATTTATTTATTTATTTATGCATTTTTTAATTTACGTATTTATATATTTATTTACTTTTTTGTTTTTTGCTTATCTATATATATGTATTTAGATTAGTCAGAGATATGTATTTATTTATTCATTTGTTGACTTACGTATTTGTTTATTTATGTATATTACACATCAAATACACAAGGGAACATTCACCCACTTTGCCTAAGGTTGAAGGTAACCCTGTAGCACTGAAAGTGATTCTTGATTCTGCGCCCTTGCAAGTCATCAGTACCAAGCCTCTACTTTGAGCTTCCCCTAGTATGTGACTTGCAAGCATATACCCCCCCCCCCCCCCCCCCCCCGAGCAAATTCACCCACTTTGCCTTGGGTTGAAGGTAACACTGTAGCTCTGAAATAACTTCTTGATTCTGCGCCCTTGCAGTTCATCAGTCCCAAGGCTCTACTTGGGGCTTTCCCTGGTTTGTGACTTGCAAGCATATACCCCCCCCCACCCCCCCCCCCCCCCCCCCCGAGCATATTCACCCACCCACCGGGCGTATACCCACCCATATACCCACCCATATATTTACCCACCCCGAGCATATTCACCCACTTTGCCTTCGGTTGAAGGTAACACTGTGGCACTGAAAGTAATTCTTGATTCTGCGCCCTTGCATGTCATCAGTCCCAAGCCTCTACTTTGAGCTTCCCCTGGTTTGTGTCTTGCAAGCATAAACTCCTCCCCCCCTCCCCCCCCCCCCCCCCCCCCCCCGGAGCATATTCACCCACCCTGCCTTGGGGTGAAGGTAACACTGTGGAACTGAAATAACTTCTTGATTCTGCGCCCTTGCAGGTCATCAGTCCCAAGGCTCTTGATTTTAAGCTATCACTGGAATCTGATATTCATATATTGACACATTTATTCAAGAACTTATTCATATATTTACCCCTGGGGATATTCACCCACTTAACCTCATGCACTGTAATACTAAGAGTCACTTGGCTGTGTGTCTACGCAGGTCATCAGTCCCAAGGCTCTTGATCTATACATCTTAATACTGAGGGTAACTTTGCTGTGTGTCTGCGTAGGTCATCAGTCCCAAGGCTCTTAATTTTGAGCTACCCCTGGACCCTGGTATTAATATATTTACAGAAATATTCATATATTTTCCCTTGGATATCTTCACCCTCTTCACCAAATACACTGTGATACCTAGAGTCACGTGGCTGTGTGTCTGCGTCAGGGTACTACTTCTTGCTACATTGGTCAGCGCTTAAAGCGCACAAACGTCAAATTGGTCAGCGCTTTTTAGTGCAAAAAGCGCAAAAACTGCGCGCTGCGCCCACAGGGAGTTGAAAAAACTGCGCAAAACGCGCAGAGGGGCTTAAAAAGGCAGCGCGGCACCACGCTGCCGCGCGCACTTAGTAGTACCCTGGTCTGTGTAGGTCATCAGTCCCAAGGCGCTTGATTTTGAGCTATCCCTGAACTCTGACATCCATATATTTACATATGCTTTCATATATTTATTCATATTTATTCATATTTATTCATATTTATTCATATTTATTCATATTCATTCATATTCATTCATATTTATTCATATTTATTCATATTTATTCATTTATTTAACCCTGTGAATATTCGCCAACTTAACCAGATACACTGTAATACTAAGAGTCACGTGGCTGTGTGTCTACGCAGGTCATCAGTCCCAAGGCTCTTGATCTATACACCTTAATACTGAGGGTAACTTTGCTGTGTGTCTGCGTAGGTCATCAGTCCCAAGGCTCTTGATCTATACACCTTAATACTGAGGGTAACTTTGCTGTGTGTCTGCGTAGGTCATCAGTCCCAAGGCTCTTGATCTATACACCTTAATACTGAGGGTAACTTTGCTGTGTGTCTGCGTAGGTCATCAGTCCCAAGGCTCTTGATCTATACACCTTAATACTGAGGGTAACTTTGCTGTGTGTCTGCGTAGGTCATCAGTCCCAAGGCTCTTGATTTTGAGCTGGATGTGACTCTCTTTGATCGGGTCTCTGAAAGAGGAGTGGAACCTTTGCTGCTGGACACTCAGTATAGGTAGGGAACATGGTTTTTTGTGTGTGTGTGTGGGTTGTGGGTGGGGGGGGGGGGGGTACTGCGTTTGTGTCGACATGTACTTGTTTTTACTTGTTTTTGTGATTGTGATAGTGATTGTGTTTGAGCTGGATGTGACTCTCCTTGATCGGGTCTCTGAAAGGGGAGTCGAACCTTTGCTGTTGGACACTCAGTTTACGTAGGGAACATGGTTGGTTGTGGGTGGGGGGGGGGTGGGGGGGGGGGGGTGGGGGGGGGGCTACTGCGTTTGTGTAGGCATGTATTTGTTTTTAATTGTTTTTGTGATTGTGATAGTGATTGTGTTTGAGCTGGATGTGACTCTCTTTGATCGGGTCTTTGCTGTTGGATACTCAGTATAGGTAGGGAACATGGGTGTGCTTGTTGTGGTCGTTTATGTGGTTGTTGTGGTTTTTGTTCGTTTTTGTGGATGTTTTTTCTTTTTTGTTTGTGGTTGCTACTGCATTTGTGTTGGCATGTATTTGTTTGCGAGTGTTTTTGTGATTGTGACTGTGACTGTTGATTGTGGTGTATCTGAAAGGGGAGTGGAACCTTTGCTGTTGGACACTCAGTATAGGTAAGGAACATGGCTGTGGTGATTGTGGTTGTTTCTGTGTTTGTGTTGATTATTGTGGCTGTTTTTGTGCGTTTTTGTGGAGGTGGTGAGTTTTTTTGTGGTGGTTGTTTTTTGTGTGTGTGGCGGTCTGTTTTTGTGGTGGTTGTTTTTTGTGTGGGGTTTATTGTGGTGGTTGTTGGGTGATAGAGGTACTGTGGGGGGGATGTGGGGTGTTTTTTGTGGTGGTTGTTTTTGTGTGTGGTGTTTTTTGTGGTGGTTGTTTTTGTGTGTGGTGTTTTTTGTGGTGGTTGTTTTTGTGTGTGTGGTGTTTTTTGTGGTGGTTGTTTTTGTGTGTGGTGTTTTTTGTGGTGGTTGTTTTTGTGTGTAGGGTGTTTTGTGGTGGTTGTTTTTGTGTGTGTGGTGTTTTTTGTGGTGGTTGTTTTTAGTGTGTGGTGTTTTTTTGTGTGGTGTCGTTTCTCTGTTGTGTGGTTGTATTTTTGTAGGTGGATAGAGTTTTTGTGGTGTGGTGTTTTTTGTGTGCTCGGGTGAGGGTTTGTGGGTTGGTGTTTTGTGTGGTGTTTTGTGTTTGTTGGGGTGTTGGAGGGGGGGCGGGGGGAGGGGGGGGGGCGGGGTGGTGTTTTTTGTGGTGGTTTTGTTTTTGTTGTGATGGTGGTTTTTTGTGGTGGTTGTTTTTGTGTGTGTGGTTTTTTGTGGTGGTAGTTTTTGTGTGTGGTGTTTTTTGTGCTTGTGGTTGCTAATGCGTTTGTGTAGGCATGTATTTGCTTGCAATTGTTTGTGTGATTGTGACTCTCTTTTACCAGGTCGCCTCAGAAAGGTGAGTGTAACCTATGCTGCTGGACACTCAGTATTGGTAGGGAACATGTTCTTTGTGTGGGGGGTGGGAGGGTGGGGGAGGCGGTGCTACTGCGTTTGTATAGGCATGCATTTGTTTGCGATTGTTTTTGTGATTATGGTTGTGGTGTGGCAGTGTTGGTGACTTGGTATTAGTGTCTCTGACAGTAGAGTGGAACCTTAGCTGTTGGACACTCAGTCTAGGTAGGGAACATGGGTGTGTGTGTTTCTGTGTTTGTGGTGGTTGTTGTGGTTGTTTTGTGCGTTTTTGTGGAGGTGGCGGTTTTTGTTTTGTGGTGGTGGTGGTGGTGGTGGTGGTTGTATATGTGTGGTGGTGGTGGTGGTGGTAGTGGTAGTGGTGGTTGCAGGTACTGCGTTTGTGTCGGCATGCATTTGTTTGCAGTTTTTTTGTGGTTGTGTTGTGTCGATGTGTTTGTGTTGTGTTGATGTTAGTGTCTCTGACAGTGGAGTGGAGCCTTTGCTCTGGACGCTCAGTATAGGTAGGGAACATGGGTGTGGGTGTGGATGTTTCTGTGTTCGTGGTGGTGGTGGTTGTGATGGCGTTTTTTGTGTGTAGTGGTTGTTGTTTGTGTTTTGTCAATGATCGGGTCTCTGGCAGTCGAATGGATTCTTTACTGATGGACACTCAGTATAGGTAGGGAACATGGGGGTGGGTGGTTCTGTGTTAGTGGTGGTTGCTGTGGTTGTTTTGGTGCGTTTTTGTGGAGTTTTTTTTGTTGTGGTTGCTATTGCGTTTGTGTTTGCATGTCTTTGTTTGCAATTGTTTTGGTGATTGTGTTTGTGTTGATGTTAGTGTCTCTGGCAGTCAAATGAATCCTTTATTGTTGGACACTCAGTATAGGTAGGAAACTTGGGTGTGGTTGCTACTGTGTTCGTGGTTGTTTCACTGTTTGTGGTGGTGGTGGTTGTGGTTGTTTTTGCCACATGATGCATCCCGCCCCTCTCCTCCTGCTACAAGCCAAAGCTGCAAAACTAAAGCATGGGCTAGAGCAGACAAGGCCTGGCCAGAACAGAGCAGCATAACATAGGATAACAAAACATAGCATAGCATAGCATAGCACAACGCAGCACAACTAATGTTCGAATGGTGAACTACATGCACACGGATGCTATATTGGATCTAGATACCAATATAGCATCCGTGTGCATGTACTTCACCATTCTAACAACTAACGCTGAAGTTCATGCCCACAGGATGCATCCCACCACCGAGTCCCCCTCCTCCTACAACCCAAAGCTAAGAAAACAGATCTACACTCGAACAAACCAGGCCTGGCCAGAACAGAGCAGCATAACATAGGATAACAAAACATAACATAGCAAAGCACAGCATAGCATAGCATAGCATAGCATAGCATAGCATAGCATAGCATAGCATAGCATAGCATAGCATAGCATAGCATAGCATAGCACAGCATAACATAGGATAACAAAACACAACACAGCATAGCATAGCATAGCATAGCATAGCATAGCATAGCATAGCATAGCATAGCATAGCATAGCAAAGCATAGCATAGCAAAGCATAGCATAGCATAGCATAGCATAGCACAGCACAGCACAGCATAGCATAGCATAGCACAACACAGCATAGCATAGCATAGCATAGCATAGCATAGCATAGCATAGCATAGCACAACACAGCACAGTATAGCATAGCACAACACAGCACAGTATAGCATAGTATAGCATAGCATAGCATAGCATAGTATAGCATAGCATAGCATAACAAAACATAACATAACATAGCATAGCACAACACAGCACAACTAAGGCTGGAGCTCGGAATTCACCTCCTCCTCCTCCTCCTCCTCCTCCTCACCTTGGTTACACCCAGAGCAGGTACTTGGGAAAGATCTTCGGTTTAGACATTTACCAAACATTTGTGTATGGCTCCAAGAGTTGGTATATGGTTTGATATGGCTTAAACCAACCTGTAGCCAAGAGGAAAGGGTCCTAGTTCCTATCCTCCTCCTCACAAGCCAAAGCTGAAAAACAAAATCATAGGCTAGATCAGACAACACCAGGTCGTAACTGGCGTAACTGGCGCTGAAGCCCACGCACACAGGATGCAGCCCTCCTCCTCTTACAACCCGAAGCTACTAAAACAGAGCTACACTAGAACAGACCAGGTCCTAATGGAACTGGGCACAACACATCACAACACAGCATAACATAAGGCAACACAACGTAACATAGCACAACGCAACATAGCACAACACAGCATAACTAACTCTGAAGCTCACACCCACAGGATGCATCCCTTTATCTCCGAGTTCCCATCCGCCTCCTACTACTCCTACTCCTACTCCTCCTACGCCTCCTACAAGCCAAAACTGCAAAACCAGAGCTACCCTAGAACAGACCAGGTCTGGCTAGAACAGAGCAGCGTAACATAGGATAACAAAACATAGCACAACACAACACAACTCACGCTGAAGCTCATGCCCCCAGGATACCAGGGTACTTCCATTGGCCAAATTGGCCAGCGCTTTAGCGCACTTGAAAGAAAACAAACTGCGTTTTGTAGTGCAAAAAGCGCAAAAAATGCTTGCTGCGCCCACAGGGGGTTACAAAAAAACGCGCAAAACGCGCAGCGGGGCTCAAAAAGGCAGCGCACCAGCACGCAAAAGCGCGCGCTTGGAAGCACCCTGCAGGATACACCCCGCCATCGAGCTCTTCCCTACTCCTACAACCCGAAGGTACAAACACAGAGCTACAATAGAACAGACAAGGCCTGGTCAGAACAGAGCAGCATAGCATAAGATGCCAAAACATAACATAGCATAGCACAACACGACACAACTAACGCTGAGCACCCCTCCCCCAGGATACACCCCACCACCAAGCTACACTCCTCCTCCTGCTTCTTCAACCCTAAGCTGAAGGAATACAAGTAACGATGAAGCTCTTCTAGCTTTAAGGTTCTAGGCCTCCTCCAGGGACAGCGTTTTAGTGCTTTCTGTAGCTTTTTGTAGCTTTCTAGGGCCATTGAGGGCACACAAAAAAAAAACTTTTTTGATAGCGATAATTTCTCTAAAATTGGGTCAAAACTAGCGATCGCTATATATAGCGGAAATAAAAATCCTTGACCCCCACAGGATGCATCCCTTTATTTCCGAGTTCCCATCCGCTTGGTTCCCCTCCTTCACCCCAAAGCTACAAAGCAGAGCTACAATAGAATATACCAGGTTATAACGGAACACTGGACACAACACAACTAACCCTGAACACCATACCCCTAGGATACACCCCACCACCAAGCTCCCCTCCTCTTCCTTCTCCTCCTCCTCCTCCTACTACTACTGCACGAAGCTGCGAAACCAAAGCATGGACTAGAGCAGACAAGTCTTGGGCAGAACAGAGCAGCATAACATAGGATAACAAAACATAACATAGCAATGCACGACACAACACAACACAACACAACACAACTAACACTGAAGCTCACCCCCACAGCATGC
>JACBWV010000045.1:4260485-4392985 GCA_013435795.1 Chlamydomonas sp. ICE-L | reverse complement strand
GGGGGGGGGGGGTGGTGGGGGGGGGGGGGGAGGGGGTGGGGGGGTAGGGGGGGGAGGGGGGGGGGGGGGGTGGGGGTAGGGGTGGGTTATTGACATGAACATGAAGATGGGTAGAGGTGGCATTCAGGTATTTTGGTGTGTTTTGTATGTGTGTGTATGTGTTGTCTCTTTGTATGTGTGGGAATATTTTTAGTTTATGTTTGTATGTGTGCGTGCGTTTGATGTGAATTTGTGTTATTTGTTTGCTTGTATACGTGAATGTAGGTTTGCGTGGGTGTATTTTTGTATGTGTGGTTTGCGTTGTTGATGTTGTATGGTGTGAATGTTTTGATAAACAAACTGCAGAAAGTTTCGATGGCGCGTCGGCCTGCGAGCATAAAAAAAAATGGCAGCAGGAGTGGATCGACGAAGAGCGACACGTGGCAAGGAAGGAAGGAAGTGACTTAGGTACGCGACCGTGGGCTGCGGGTTCAGGCTTCAGCACGGTCAGCGGGATGGATGGATGTGGTTTTGTTGAACGGACAACTGGGTGAAGACTGGGGGCTCCCGCCTCTCAAAGGCGGGGGCCTCCTAAAGGCAAAGAAAAACAATCTTTAGAGAACAACAGCAACAATTACAAGAACAGTCAATCATAAACAAAACCAAAGGAACAATTGAATGTGAACCAACATGAACAACAAAAAACAAAAACAAACAACAACAACAGCGACAGCAACACCCCCCCCCCCCCCCCCCCCCCCCCCCCCCCCCCCCCCCCCCCCCCCCCCCCCCCCCCCCCCCCCCCCCCCCCCCGCAACAAAAATAAGAACAATAACAACAACAAATAAAACAACAACTAGACCAATTACAATGAAGGCATGACTCTGACCATACCCTTGTACGATGTAGATCGTACAACGTAGGCATACCTCTGACCATACCCTTGTACAACGTACAACGAAGGCATGACTCTGACCATATCCTTGGACAAGTACCATCCTTAACGTTAGAATACCTCTGGACCACACCTTGACAAGACAACGAAGGCATGACTCTGACCATACCGTGTTAAACAATACCATTACCACAAAGCAAAAGTCAATGCAAAAGCCCTTTCATGATATACATTGTCTAGTGGTTAGACCACATTACTATGAGGATGACGAGTAGGGGGTTTTACTCCCCTTCGGTCGCTCTTGGCGTGCAGGTCGTTGTCACGCGATGGTAGATGTCAAGTTGGGTAGGAGACCGCTCCCCACGCGTCGAACGTGTTCCTTAAATCACGCCCCACCAGGCGTTATCATTACCAGTACAACGTAGGCATTACTCTGACAACCCTCGCTGTTGCAGGTGGCCATGACCACAAAACACCACCACCACACACCTTACACCACACACCAGCCACCATGACTCCCCCCCCCCCACCCACCCCACCCCCCCCAAAGCTTTTCTTCATAAAGGTTCCTATCATGGTTTGGCAAACGTCCTTTATCCTATTGGGCCTCCTGGACCGGGCATCACATATACATACATAATTATCTACGACAGACAGAAGCAGACAGACAGGACAGCAGACAACAGACAGGAAGACAAGAAAAAACTGACTATGACCATACTTCGCTGTTGCAGTTGTCGTGCCACTTCCTATCGTTCAAGATGTCAAAAAACGGCGGTTGAGTTTGGTGCTTGTTCAGGTTGGTAATAGCAGGTTGTTTTTTTGCATGGCATGGCTCGTTATAGCTTGGTATGTGTTTTTTAGTGTCATCCATAATCAGGCAATGTGTAGCTTTCTTTCTGGCTACGAGCAGCAGCTTCTAGGCAGCTCCTAGGCAGTTGTGAGTGTGCTGCATGATCTGGCATGGTAAAGTTTTATTTTTGGCTACAAGCAGCAGCTTCTAGGCAGCTCCTAGGCAGTGGTGAGTGTGCTGCAGATATCTGGGAATGGTACAAATTCTTTCCCGCTACGAGCGCACCTACTAGGCAGCTCCTAGGCATGGTTAAGTGTTGTTATGTTCAGGCAGGTTATTTTATTATATCCTTTTTGCCACGACGCAAGAGTTCTAGGCAGGCTCTCGGCAGCTAATGCGGTCAGAGTACCAGCAGCAGCTTCTAGGCGGCTTCTAGGCAGATCCGCAGCGGATTGTGGGATTCATGGTCAGACATGGTGTGATGTCATGTGGATGTTTTCAGTGTTATTGAGATGATTTACATGCCGGGCTAGGGGTATTCCAAGGCGCGCGCTTTTGAGCGTGGCGCGCGCCTTTTTGAGCCCACTGGCGTTTGTGAGTTTGTTGCAACCCCTTGTGGGCGCAGCAAAGCATTTTTTGCTCTTTGCACTACAAAGCGCAGTTTTGTTTTTCAGTGCGCTAAAGCGTGGCCAATTTTGGTCAAGGGAAAGTACCATGTATACCTGTTGCCGACGACTGCAACAAGAGTGACCGGAAGGGGGATCGTAACCCGACTCTTATCATAGAGTGATTGGTTACCACTAGACATGTATTATCACTGCAAAGGGGCTCCTTGGACTTCCAACCAATCTTGATAGTTATCTATACTGTTTTATATGGATGTGTTTGTTTGATCTAAGTAGTTTGCATGAGTTGACAAATATCTTTTAATATGTATTTGTTTACCTAAATACCATGGTCGCTTTGTCCAGGTAAAGTAGCAGCCTGAAGTACATCTGTCTTTTGATGCGGATTTTTTTTTGTTTGTGTGTGTGTGTGTGTTGGGTGTTGTTTTTCTGTGTTGGGTGTTGGGTGCTGGTGTTGGGTGTTGGTTTTGTGTGTTGGGTGTTGGTGTTGAGTGTTGGTTTTGGATGCTGGGTGTTGGTTTTGTGTGTTGGTGTTGAGTGTTGGTTTTGGGTGCTGGGTGTTGGTGTTGAGTGTTGGTATTGCGTGCTGGGTGTTGGTGTTGGGTGTTGGGTGTTGGTGTAGAGTGTTGGTATTGCGTGCTGGGTGATGGTGTTGTGTGTTGGTGTTGAGTGTTGGTATTGGGTGCTGGGTGTTGGTTTTGTGTGTTGGGTGTTGGTGTAGAGTGTTGGTATTGCGTGCTGGGTGTTGGTTTTGTGTGTTGGTGTTGGTGTTGAGAGTTGGTATTGGGTGTTGGTGTTGAGTGTTGGGTGTCGGGTCTTTGTGTTGTGTGTTTGTGTTGAGTGTTGGGTGTTAGTTTTGTGTGTTGCGTGTTGGTGTTGGGTGTTGTTTTTTTATGTTGATGTTGAGTGCTGCTGTTGGGTGTTGGTTTTGTGTGTTGTGTGTCGGGTGCTGGGCTCTCCACAGCTCTCACCAGGCCCTTGTAGGGCGTGTCAATATTAAAGCGGTTAATAAATGCGGTGGTTATTTATTGATATGTGTGGTATGTTTGACTTTGTTATGGATTTTGTGTTGGTGTTGTGGTGTTGGGTTTTTTGTGTTGTGTGTTCGGTGTTGGGTGTGGCCTCACAGATTACCAGGCCCTTGCAAGGCGGAAAGAAGTAAAGAAATAGCGGGGGTAAAGAGCGGGGAGGGGAGGTGCGGATATGGTGAGGTAGGGGGGTGGGACTGGGGAGAGGGATTGTGTAGGTGTGGTGGGGGGGGGTCGGGGGGGGGGTAGGGGGGCGGGGGCCGGGGCGTCTACACAGCGCGCGCCAGGCCGGGAAGGCGTGTCAAATAATAAAGCGAAAAGAGCGGGGGTGAAAGAAGCGGGGGGTAGGGGTAAGGGCATTGGATGAAGGGGGGGGCTGTCTGGTGTGACGGGAGGGGGGGTGTTGGTGTCGTTGGGGGTGTGCGGGTGCTGGGGTTGGGGTGGGAGGGGGGGGGCTGGGGGCAGGGGGGCGCGAACAGTAGCTCCGGGCTGGCAAGGCGGCAAATAAGTAAAGAAATAGCGGAAAGAGCGGGGGCGGTGGAAGGCAGGAGATGTGGGGTATTGGGGGACTTTTGGCGAGGGGGGGTTGCGGGTGCTGGGGGGGGTGGGGGCGGGTGGGTGGGACGGGGGTTGGTGGTTGGATGGGGGCGCGTCACCAGCTTCTCCAGGCCCTTGTAGGGCGTCAAATAAATATTATTATCGGTATTTCAAGTCATTGATATTGTGGGCTTTGTATGACTTTTGGATGGATTGTGTGGGTGTTGTTGGTGTGGGTTTCTGGTTGGGATGTTGGTGCTGGGCTCCTCACAGCCCTTCCACAGGCCCTTTGCAAGGGTCAATCCTCTAATGAAACCTGGCCCTTGCAAGGCGTCAAATAATCTAATGAAACCGGTAAATAGCGGTATTTGGAGTCATTGATATTGTGTGGTATTGTTGTGACTTTTGATATGGATTTGTGTTGGGTGTTGGTGTTGGGTTTCTTGTGTTGGGTGTTGGGTGCTGGGTGCTGGGCTCTCCACAGCTCTCACCAGGCCCTTGCAGGCGTCAAATAATCTAATGAAAAGCGGTAAATAGCGGTATTTGGAGTCATTGATATTGTGCGGTATTGTTGTGACTTTTGATATGGATTTGTGTTGGGTGTTGGTGTTGGGTTTCTTGCGTTGGGTGTTGGGTGCTGGGTGGCTGGGTCTCCACGCTCAAAAAAAAGCACCAGCCCTTGGCCAGGGCCGTCAATAATCTAATGAAAAGCGGTAAATAGCGGTATTGGGAGTCATTGATATTGTGCAGTATTGTTGTGACTTTTGATATGGATTTGTGTTGGGTGTTGGTGTTGGGTTTCTTGTGTTGGGTTCTGGGTGCTGGTATCTCCACCGCTCTCACCAGGTCCTTGCAGGGCGTCAAATAATCAAATAAAAAGCGGTAAATAGCAGTATTGGGAGTCATTGATATTGTGCGGTATTGTTCTGACTTTTGATACACCAGTATTGGTATTTATAATAGTAATGATTTGTGTCTTATAAACTGAAGCTAAATTATCTGCGTTACGATTTTGGGGGGTTCTATTCACCCGTGCTTGTTTCGTAGGCTTAGGGACCGGCGTATCATGTGATATCATACAAATTGCAACATACAATATTGTATATAAATGGTAACTTTGGCCTAGTCAGACTGCCGGTATCACATGATTTCATATGATGACATGATATCACATGATATCATATTGCTGTTCTCTATGTATGATACATGCCTTCATAATAGGTTGGGCAAGTATATTCAGCATTTGTTGCCACCCCTGGAGATGAAGCTCGGGCCGTACACGGCCTGTGTGTGTACGGAGAGGGAGGGCAGCTTTGTTGTTTGTTGGGGGCATACACAGCTTGTGTGTGTGATGTGGTAGGGCAAGGGGGCAGTGGGTGGGTGGGTGGAATGGGTTGGGCAAGTATATTTAGCATTTGGTGCCACCCCTGGAGCCAGCGCTGGAGAGTGTGTTCTCACGCCGCCATGTTTATAGCCTATTTGGCTACCCCTGAACTGCAACAACCTACACGTGCACTGGCATCGTGCACTAGTGTTGTGATTTTTCGAGCACTGGCCTTACTTGCAGATTCTCACGCCCTACAATGGTCAGGTGCGAGCGCTGGAGAGCTTGGTGCGTAATCACGCTGCCACGTTTGATTTACTCGACCTGGCTAGTCAAAACACATACCTTAAGGAAAACGAACAGATAAAATACACATGCTGGCCTTGTTTGCAGATTCTCACGCCCTACAATGGTTAGGTGCGAGCGCTGGAGAGCTTGGTGCGTAATCATGCCAGCAAGTTAGAGGGCCTGGACCTGGCTAGTCAACGCACATACCTTAAGGAAAACGCACACACATACCTTAAGGAAAACGAACAGTTAAAATACACACGCCCTACAATGGTTAGGTGTGAGCGCTGGAGAGTTTGGTGCGTACTCATGCAGACACGTTAGAGGGCCTGGACCTGGCTAGTAAAAACACACACATACAAGAAAAAAAACTGTACATGCTGATACGGAAGGGTACCTTGGACGCCCCTGGGCCATTGGACACAATGGAATGATGAGGAATGATGGAATGATGAGGCGGCACACACCTACACCTAACAAACTATACATGCTGGAACCACCTATTAGTGGTTGGTCGCAGTGCAAGCAGACAGGCTGGACCCATCAACCTCATGCCTCCTAATAATGTGAACTATTTATTTATTTATTGATGCTGGCATTGCTTGCAGCTTTGGACGCCCTAAAAGGGCAAGGTGCGAGCGCCGGAGAGCTTGGTGCGTAATCACGCTGCCACGTTTACTCGACCTGGCTAGTAATACACACTCGCATAAAAGAAAACAAACCGAAACACTACTCACAGTGCACTGGAATAGGTCAAGATCTGAACGCCGTACCAGTGGCCAGGTGTATCGCTGGAAGAGCTTGGTGCGTACGCATGCCTAAATGTTTGAGGACCTGGCTGGTAAAAACACACACATACAAGAAAACAAACTGTTAACATACACATGCTGGCCCTTGCTTGCAGATTCTGACGCCCTATAAGGGCCAGGTGCGAGCGTTGGAGAGCTTGGTGCGTAATCACGCTGCCACGTTTGATTTACTCAACCTGGCTAGTAAAACACACCCATAAAAAAACTGTAAAAATACACATGCTGGCCTTGCTTGCAGATTCTGACGCCCTATAAGGGCCAGGTGCGAGCGCTGGAGAGCTTGGTGCGCACCCATGCCAAAATGTTTGAGGGCCTGGATCTCTCACCATCCAACTGGATGTTACCAGGAGAGAAGCAGATGTCGTCGTTTGACAGTTGTTCGCAACAACCGGTAAGTGAACAGGTGGGGGTGGTAGGTGATGGAAAGGTGGGGAGGTGGGGGTGGTGATGGAAGGTGGGGAAGGTGGGGTCGGTGAGGCAGGGGGGGAGAGTGGGGGTAGGTGATGGACGGTGGGGCAGTGGGGGTCGGTGCCTGGCCGGTGGGTCGGTGGTGGGCGTCGGTGAATGCAAGGTGGGGCCGTGTGGCGTCTGTTCTGGCAGTTGGGGGACGTGGGGGTAGGTGATGGCCAGGTGGGGGACGGTGGGGGTCGTGCTGGCAGTTGGGGGGTCTGTGGGGGCCTGTTCTGTCACGGTGTGGTGCCCGGTGTGGGTTCGGTTGGCCTGTGGGGGTCGGTCTTACCGTGAGGTCCGGTTCTGCCGGGTGTGGGTCAGTTTGATGGAAGGTGGTGGTAGGTGTCGGTCGGTGCTGGAAGGTGGTGTAGGTGGGGCGGCGAACTGATGGAAGTTGGGGTAGGTGGCGTAGTTGGATGCCGGAAGGTGGGGGTACGGTGATGGCAGGGGGTAGGTCTATGGAAGTTGGTTTTATGCTGGAAGGTGTGGTATGTGATGAAGTTGGGGAAGGTGGGCGGTCTTTGATGGAAGGTGTGTAGGTGGCGGTAAATATGGACTTTGGTGGTATGTGGCTGTAGATTACAGGGTGGTTGTAGGGATGGAAGCTTTTTTTAGTGATGGAATCGGTGGTAGTGATGAAGTGTGGTAGGTGATGGAAGGTAGTGGTAGATGGTGGTAGGTGCCGAACTGCAGTTAGATAGGATGGATGTTGCCGTTCTGACAAGTGTTCAAAACAACCAGTAGGTGACAGGGCGGTGGTGGTGGTAAGTGGTGATAGGTGACAGTGTGATGGTGGCAGAATTGTTGATATTTTATTGTTGGTGTGGTAGGGTGTGATAGGTGAAGAGTGGCGGAGTCAGTGTGAATATGTGACAAGTGGTGGTGGCAGAAGCTGGTGATAGGTGATGGTAGGTGGTGGTAGGTGTGAAACTGCAGTTATTATAGGTTGGTTTTCGAAACAAGCGGTAGGAGATGTAATGTCCAGCTAGGTAGATCGGTGTATGGCTACCAGGATAGAGAAGCGGATGTTGTCGTTCTGACATGTTTTAAACAGCTGGTTCGTTACATGTGTTGTGGTGTTGTGGTGTTGTGGTGTAGTTGATTGGAAAGGTGGTGGTGTAAGGTTGATGAAGTGGTGGTAGGTGGCGTAGTATGACAGGGTTGTGTTGGTATGGTGATGAAGTTGATGAAGGTGGTGGTAATGATAACGCCTGGTGGGGGTGGTGTTAAGGGACCCGTCGTACGCGGGTAGGGAGCGGTCCCTCCTACCCTCACTGGCAGCCTACCATCGCGGTTGACGACGACCTGCAAGGTGGTGGTAGGTGACAGGGTGGTGGTGGTAGGTGATGGAAGGTGGTGGTAGGTGATGGAAGGTGGTGTAGTTGCGTGATACAAGGTGGTGGTGGTGGTGATGAGGTGTGGAGGCGGTGGCGGTAGAATGACGGGTGGTGGTGTTAATGTGGCAGGTGGTGGTAGGTGATGGCAGGTGGTGGTAGGTGATGGAAGGTGGTGGTAGGTGATGGAAGGTGGTGGTAGGTGGCTGTAGATGACAGGGTGGTGGTGTTAAGTGATGGCAGGTGGTGGTAGGTGATGGCAGGTGGTGGTAGGTGATGGCAGGTGGTGGTAGGTGATGGAAGGTGGTGGTGGGTGCCAAACTGCAGTTAGATAGGATGGATGTTGTCGTTCTGACAAATGTTTGAAACAGCAGGTTCGTGACAGGGTTGTGGTGGTGGTGGTGGTGGTAGTTGATGGAAGGTGGTGGTGGAAGGTGATGGAAGGTGGTGGTAGGTGGCGGTAGATGACAGGGTGGTGGTGGTAGGTGATGGAAGTATGCGAAGGTGGTGGTATGTGACAAGGGTGTTGTGGTAGGTGCTGGAAGTGTGGTAGGTGATGGAAGTTGGTGGAGGTGGGCGGTAGAATGCAGGGTGTTGTGGTAGTTATGGAAGGTTGGTTGGTAGGTGGCTGTAGATGACATGGTGGTGGTGTTAAGTGATGGCAGGTGGTGGTAGGTGATGGAAGGTGGTGGTAGGTGGCGGTGGGTGCCAAACTGCAGTTAGATAGGATGGATGTTGTCGTTCTGACAAGTGTTTGAAACAAGCGGTAGGTGACAGGGTGGTGGTGGTAAAAAGGTGGGGGGGGGGCAAAAATGGGAATGCTGTTCGCGTTCCTCAGCAAGTGTTTTTGAAATCAGGGTGGTGGTTGGGTCAAGTTCATTCGATAGTTTGGGTTTTCAAAGGCAACCGGATATGTCTCTCTCCGCACACACACAGGATGTGTCAATTACACACACATACACACACAAATACACTCACATACACACACATACACACACAATATTGCCAGGATTTGTCACACACACACACACATACCTTGTCAGGATTTGTCTCACACACACACACACACACACACAGGCACGCACACACCGTGTCAGGCTTTGACTCACACACACACAAACGCACACACACACACACGCTGTGTCAGGCTTTGTCTCACACACACACACACTGTTGCCCTGCCATTCTATCGCATGCATGTTGAAACCCATTGAATTTGTCTCTCTCACACACACTGTTGCCCTGTCATTGTATCCCATGCAGGTCAAAAACCATTGGTTTTGTATCGGACCCTCGCCGCTTGAATGTGGCCATCACCCGCCCCAGGCGTGGCCTAGTTGTCGTGTGTTCCCCAAGCACCTTGTCCTCGAGTGAAGATTGGGCAGCCTTCTTGGATTGGGCTAAAGACAATGTAAGTCACAGCAGACACTGAGATTATGATTTAATTAAGATCCTTACCAGAATCCGTCAATTGTTTCGGGTTCAGTTCATCAGTGCTTTTTCTTTTTAAGCCGAGGTGGGACAGCAGATCCTCAGCTCCTACTGCCGGTTTCCGAGGATTCTGGTTGGCATTATTATTATATTCATATTATTATTATATTTATATTATAATTATATTTATATTATTATATTTATATTATTATTATATTTACATTATTTTTATTATTATGTTTATTATGTTTATTATTATTATTATTATTATTATTATTATTATTATTATTATTATATTACGAGTTATATCTGTTGACACACACACCCTGCCACCCAATTTTCTAGAAGCTCGGAAATTAAGATTCATAACCCGTACGAACCCCATTCCAGAAAGCTGATTGGCTGAGCAACAAGATGGCCATCTTACTTTTGATTTAATTTTAAATTAATTTAATTAATTTAATTTAATTATATTGGAGAATAAAATGATATATGTAGCGCGAACGCGTGGCCCCCGGTGGTAAAACGATTGTTTGGGGTTTAGCTCACCAGTGTTTTTTCTTTTGAAGCCCTTCCTACACGGTTGGGCTAAAGACAATGTAGAACACATCAGACCCGCATTTTGTATATTATGAACATAAGTCCCTCTTTTATGAGTCAACCTGGTATTTTGTTTTTTAAGTTGTGAAAGTACCTATCAAACCAGACATAACCAAACCAGACATAACCAAACCAGACACAACCAACCAGACAGAACCAACCCAACCAACCAAAAGTTGTGAAAGTACCTATCGTTAATGTACCTTTTTTTATATGATGCACATAAGTCCCACTTTTATTCGTCAAGCTGGTGAAATTATTTGTGTAGTTAGGTAGTTTTGATGGCTATATCAATTTAAATGGGTATGTTATTTTATAAAAAAAAAAAAAGATTATAGCGGAGGGAGGGAAAAAATACAACCCCCCCCCCACACCCCAACAAACCAAATGGAACTTGGGAATTAGCTTCAGCCAGCAAGGCAGGAACAAGACAAACACCCCCACCCACCCGTCAACTGAACTTGGTGACTTAGTCCTTAATGCCAGCAAATGGCCCCCACCCCCACCCAACCCGTACAACTGAACTTGGCTACTTAGCTTCCAGCCAGCATGCCGCCCCCACCCCCCACCCGTACAACTCTTGAACTTGGTTAATTAGCGTCAGCCAGCAATGCCGCCCCCCCACACCCCCCCACCCTGTACAACTTGAACTTGGTTACTTAGCTTCAGCCAGCAATGCGCCCCCACACCCCCACCCCACCCGTACAACTGGAACTTGGTTACTTAGCTTCAGCCAGGCAATGCCGAACCCCCACCCCCACCCTGTACAACTGAACTTGGCTTACTTGCTTCAGCCAGCAATGCCGCCCCCCCCCCCCCACCCCACCCGTACAACTTGAACTTGGTTACTTAGCTTCAGCCAGCAATGCCGCCCCCCACCCCCCACCCTGTACAACTTGAACTTGGTTACTTAGCTTCAGCCAGCAATGCCGCCCCCCACCCCCCACCCTGTACAACTTGAACTTGGTTACTTAGCTTCAGCCAGCAATGCGCCCCCCCACCCCCCACCTGTACAACTTGAACTGTGTTATTAGCTTCAGCCAGCAATGCGCCCCCCCCCACCCCACCCTGTACAACTTGAACTTGGTTTTAATTCTTAGCTTCAGCCAGCAGACGCCCCCCACCCCCCACCCGGTTCACAACTTGAACTTGGTTACTTCTTAGCTTCAGCCAGCAATGCCGCCCCCAAACACCCAACCCACCCATACAACTTGAACTTGGTTACGAGCTTCAGCAGCAATGCCGCCCCCACCCCCCACCCCCCAACCGCTACAACTTGAAATGGTTACTTAGCTCAGCAGCAATGCCGCACCCCACCCCCCACCCTGTACAACTTGAAACTTGGTTACTTAGCTCAGCCAGCAATGCCGCCCCCACCACCCCACCCCACCCTATACAACTGAAACTTGGTTACTTTAGCTTAAGCCAAGCAATGCCGCCCCCAACCCCCCACCTGTACAAACTTGAACTTGGTTACTTAGCAGCCTTCACAGCAATTGCGCCCCCCCACCCCCACCCTGTACAACTTGAACTTGGTTTACTTACTTAAGCCAGAATGCCGCCCCCCACCCCCCCACCTTACAACTTGAAACTTGGTGACTTACTTTCAGCCAGCAACTTGCCGCCCCCCACCCCCCACCCCCGTACAACTGAACTTGGTACTTAGCTTCCAGCAATGTGAAGCCCTCCCCACCCCCACCCTGTACAACTTGAACTTGGTTTACTTAGCTTCAGCCAGCATGCCCCCCCCCCACCAAAACCAAAAAAAAATACAACAAAAAACCACAAAACACAACGTGGAATGAGAGCCGCGGAATGGACCAGTGACTGTATAAAATCAGGTAACGGTACTCAGGCTGTATATTTAGGTGCGTAGCAAAGGTTAAGTCGACTTGTTAAAAATTAATTTTTTAAATACCCGTTTTTTATAACCCCGTTTCGCGTTTCCGTACCACTTGAACTGCGTTACTTAGCTTCAGCCAGCAATTGCCGCCCCCCCACCACCCACCCTCGTACAACTTGAACTTGGTTACTTAGCTTCAGCCAGCAATGTGCCGCCCCCCACCCCCCACCCCACCCTGTACATTGACCTTGGTACTTAGCTTCAGCAGCAATGCCGCCCCCCACCCCCACCCTGCTTAAACTTGGTGAAATGGTTACTTAGCTTCAGCCAGCAATGCCGCGCCCACAACCACCCCACCCCCCCCCACCACCCATACAACTTGAACTTGGTTACTTAGCTTCGCCAGCACAATGCCGCACACCACCCCCCCACCCCCCACCCGTACAACTTGAAACTTGGTTTATTAGCTTAGCCAGCAATGCCGCCCCCAACCCCCCCACCCCTGTAACACTTGAACTTGGTTACTAGCTTCAGCCAGCAATGCCGCCCCCCACCCCCCACCCCACCCATACCATACAACTGACTTGCGTGTACTTAGTTTCAGCCAGCAATGCGCCCCCCCACCCCCCACCCTGGACAACTTTGAACTTGGGTTAATTAGCTTCAGCAGCAATGCCGCCCCCCCCACCCCCCCACCTGTACAACTTGAACTTGGTTACTTACGCTTCAGCCAGCAGCGCCCCCCACCCTCCCACCCTTACAACTTGAAACTTGGTTAATTAGCTTCAGCCAGCAAGCCGCCCCCCACCCCCCACCCCCCACCCCCCACCCGTTACACTTGAACTTGGTTTACTTAGCTTCAGCCAGCAATGCCGCCCCCCACCCCCCACACCTGTACAATGGAACTTGGTTACTTAGCTTCAGCAAGCAAGCCGCCCCCCACCCCCCCACCCCACCAATACAACTGAACTTGCGTTACTAGCTCAGCAAGGCAATTTTGCCGACCCCCCACCCCCCACCCCCCACCTGTACAACTTGACGTGGTTACTTAGCTTCAGCAAGCATTGCCGCCCCCCACCCCACACCTGTACAACTTGAAACGTGGTTACTTAAGGCTTCAGCCCAGCAATGCCGCCCCCCACCCCCACCCCACCCATACAACTGAACTGGTTTACTTGCTTCAGCAGCAATGCGCCCCCCACCCCCCACACCCACCCGTACAACGAACTTGGTTACTAGCCTTCAGCCAGCAATGCGCCACCCACCCCCCACCTGTACAATTGAACTTGTTTACTTAGCTTCAGCCAGAGGCAATGCGCCCCCCACCCCCCACCCTGACAACTTAACTTGGTCCTTAGCTCAGCCAGCAATGCCGCCCCCCACCCCCCACCCCACCCCGTTTACTTACACGAACTGGTAATTACTTCAGCCAGCAATGGCCGCCCCCCACCCCCCCACCCTGTACAACTTGAACTTGGTTAATTAGCTTAGCCAAGCAATGCCGCCCCCCTACCCCCCCACCCCACCCGTACTACAAACTTGAACTTGTTACTTAGCTTCAGCCAGCAAGGCCCCCCCCCCCACCCCCCACCCTGTACAACTTCTTGAACTGGTTACTTACTTCAGCAAGCAATGCCGCCCCCACCCCCCACCCCACCCCGTACAACTTGTAAACTTGGTTACTTAGCTTCAGCAGCAATGCCGCCCCCCACCCCCACCGGTACAATTGAAACTGCTTACTTAGCTTCAGCCAGCAATGCCGCCCCCACCCCCCACCCACCCGTACAACTTGAATTGGTTACTACTCAGCCAGCAATGCCGCCCCCCACCCCCCACCCTGTACAACTTGAACTTGGTTACTTAGCTTCAGCCAGCAATGCCGCCCCCCACCCCCCACCCCACCCATACAACTTGAACTTGGTTACTTAGCTTCAGCACGCAATGCCGACCCCCACCCCCCAAACCCCATCCCGTTACAACTTGAACTTGGTTATAGCTTCAGGCCAGCAATGGCCGCCCCCCACCCCCCACCCTGTACAACCTTCTTGAACTTGGTTACTTAGATTCAGCCAGCAAGCCGCCCCCACCCCCACCCCACCCATACAACTTGACTTGGTATTATGGCTTCAGCAGCAATGCCGCCCCCACCCCCCCACCTGTACACTTGAAATTGCGTTACTTAGCTTCAGCCAGCAATTGCCGCCCCCCCACCCCCCACCTGTACAACCGGGTGAATGAAGTGGGCTTGGTAGGGTGGAGGAAATTGTGTGCGGTGGGAGGTGGGGCACAATTGTGGTTGGTGGTCTGACAAGTGTGTGTTTGGAAACTTGTATTAGCTTCACCAGAGCAATGCCGCCCCCACCCTACAAAAAACCCCAAACAACACCCATAAAAATGTGAAGGGTGCTGGTGGTGTGTAAGTGAACTTGGCGAAGATGTAGATGTAAGAACAAGAAATTGAAGCACCCCACCCGTAAACACCACACCAAAACACACCCACCATGTACAACTTGATTGGTTGTGAAAATTGAACTCTGAACTGGTACTTCGCTCAGCCAGCAATGCGCCCCCCAAACCCCCCCACCCTTACAACCTTGAACTTGGTTACTTAGATTAAGACAGCACAATGCCGCCCACAACCCCCACCCCCCTGTACAACTTAACTTGGTTTTACTTAGTTTCAGCAGCAGCAAAGAGCATTGCCGCCCCCCGCCCCCCACCCCCAAACCACCCGAACACACGTGAACTTGGTTACTTAGCTTCAGCCAGCAATGCCGCCACCCACCCCCCACCCTGCTACAACTTAACTGGTTACTTACTTCAGCCAGCAAAATGCCGCACCCAACACCCCACCCCACCACCCCGTACAACTTGAACTTGGTTACTTAGCCTTCAGCCAGCAATGCGCCCCCCACCCCCCACACTGTACAACTTGAAATTGGTTATGAGCTTCAGCCAGCAATGCCGCCCCCCACCCCCCACCCCACCCATACAACTTGAACTTGGTTACTTAGCTTAAGCAAGCAATGCGCCCCCACCCCCCACCCTGTTAACACTTGAAACTTGGTTACTTTAGCTTCAGCAGCCAATGCCCGCCACAACCCCCACCCTGTACAACTTGAACGTGGTTAATTAGCTGTTACCAGCAATGCGCCCCCACCCCCCACCCTGTACAACTGACTTGGTTACTTAGCTTCAGCCAGCAATGCCGCCCCCCGCCCCCCCCCCCCCACCACCCGTACAACTGAACTTGGTTTATTAGCTTCAGCCAGCAATGCCGCCCCCCCACCCCCACCCTGTACAAACGTGAACTTGGTTACTTAGCTTCAGCCAAGCAAGCCGCCCCCCACCCCCCCCCCCCCCCACCCCGTACAACTTGAACTTGGTTACTTAGCTTCAGCCAGCAATGCCGCCCCCCACCCCCCACCCTGTACAACTTGAACTTGGTTACTTAGCTTCAGCCAGCAATGCCGCCCCCCACCCCCCACCCCACCCGTACAACTTGAACTTGGTTACTTAGCTTCAGCCAGCAATGCCGCCCCCACCGCCCACCCCCACCCTGTACAACTTGAACTTGGTTAAGAGCTTCCACAGCAATGCGCCCCCAGCCCCCACCCCCCCCAGTTGCAACTTGAACTTGTTACATAGCTTAGCCAGCAATGCCGCCCCCCGCCCCCCACCCCCACCCAGTTGCAACTTGAACTTGTTACATAGCTTCAGCCAAGCAATGCCGACCCCCCCCCCCACCACCCACCCAGTGCAACTTGAAGTTGGTTACATAGCTCAGCCAGCCAAGCAGCCCCCCCACCCCCCCCACCCCCACCCTGTACAACTTGAACTTGGTTAAATAGCTTAAGCCAGCAATTGCCGCCCCACGCACCCCCACCCCCCACCCCCACCCACCCGTACAACTTGAACTTGGTTACTTAGCTTCAGCCAGCAATGCCGCCCCCCACCCCCCACCCCACCCGTACAACTTGAACTTGGTTACTTAGCTTCAGCCAGCAATGCCGCGCCCCCCACCCCACCATGATACAACTTGAAGTGGTTACTTAGCCTTCAGCCAGCAATGCCGCCCCCACCCCCACCCCAACCACGTACAACTTGAACTTGCGTTACTTAGCTTCAGCCAGCAATGCCGCCCCCACCCCCAACCCACCTGTTGCACTTGAACTGGTTACATAGCTTCAGCCAGCAATCCCCACCCCCCACCACCAACCACCATTGCAACAACTCCGTGGAAGAACATCCTTGCAAGCTGGCGCCAACCCCCCCTGTGCCTAAACATGGTAGGGCTACAGTCAGGGTAGGCCAAATCGGCTTAAAGGGACTAGCAAAACCATTTATAGAAAGGGCTCTAACAACAGAAAAAAGGCATGTGCCACTGTAGCATGAACTCAGGCCCACCCGCGGTGTAATTTTAAACGAATTGTTAGGGGTTCAGTCCACCTGGCTTGAGAGGAACTAGGCAGGTGGTGGCTGTGTTTAGACTAATATACTGCATGGGTGAGCAGCAGAGGTTTCGTGGAGCCGCTTGCAGTCTGATAGGCCAGTTGAACAGAAAGGTGCTAGTTGCTCATACTATACAAGCATGAGCGAAGGGAACCTGCAGGGTGTTTCACACGTCTAGAACTCTAGGATCGGAATGGATTGATGACACGGTAAGCACAAACTTACGGCCCCCGTCGGTAAAACGATCGGTTAGGGGTTCAGTCCACCAGTGCTTCTTCTTTTTAAGCCCTTCCTACTACGGTTGGGCAAGTATGTTTATCCTGTTTGGCCTACCCCTGGGCTTGTAACAACACACACAGTCCAAGAGCCTGCAACTTCCAGATAATGCTCCGGCATGACGCCTCGCTGATCCCACCCTCTGCACCGAACCCACCTCATCATTTCGGTTCACCCGTGCTTTTTCTTTTTAAGCCCTTCCTACTACAGTTGGGCAAGTCCCTTTAGCCTATTTTGCCTACCCCTGGACTGTAACATATATACTGATGAACTGAACAGTATGCTCTATGCTCAGCTGTCTGACAAATGAAATTTTACATTGTTACGCCTTGCCACGGGGTGTGAGATTGAAGGGTGCACCACACACACACACACACACACACACACACACCACACACACACACACACACAACACACACACACACAAATCACACACACACACACACACACACACAACACACACAATGTGATTCCTTGCCACGGGGTGTGAGATTGAAGGAACCTTCCCCTCCTCTTGCACTGGGGAAGGTAACTGTAGGTTTTGCTTACGCAGACCGATACTTCGTCTGAGCTCTGACTACCGCGCGACAGTAGGGAGGAACGCTCTCGGCCTCTTTCAAGGAGGCAGGGAGGAAATCGTGAACCTAGCAACGGGTGCACTGGGCCTGATTATACTACACTAGTAGGGAACGGCATCATGATATCATTTGTTATCATATGATGCCGGCAAACTGTCTAGGCCAAAGTTACCATTTATATACACTGTCATATGATGCAATTTGTATGATTATTTATATGAACCATTATGATTATCATACTCGCCTTTGGCCAACATCCACCCAAGCAAAACACACACACCCACACCACCACTCCACCACCCACCACGCCACCACCCAACCACACCACCCCCCACCACCCACCCACCCAACCACGCGCACCACCCACCAAACCAACCCACCATACACCACCCCCCGCACCACCCACTGCACCCACCCCCCACCACCACCACACACCCACGCACCACCCACCACACCAACATGATGTGCAGGTCCCTATGTACTCGTTATAGCTCCTACCGCATGGTTGGGTACACAAAAAGATAACGCCTGGAGGGGGGTGGTGTTCAGGGGAACCTCCTGTAGGACCAGTTGCAGGGTACTACATTGTCAAATTGGTAAGCGCTCAACGGCACAACGTCAATTGGTCAGCGCTTTTGTATTGCAAAAGCGCAAATAACGAGCGCGGACGGCCAACAGGGGTTGAAAAAAAAAACAGTGTGATGAACCGCGCAGGTGGGCAGTCTTCACAACAGGAGAACAAGATTTTGGCCAAGCTCACAGGTCAAGGTTTTTAATTGTGGGCTGGGTCGCTGTAGTTAATGATAACGCCTTGGTGGGGCCGTTGGGGTAGGGAGCCCGTCGTACGCGGTTGGGGAGCGGTCTCCTACCTCAACTGGACAAGCTACCATCGCGGTTGACAACGACCTGCAACGCCAAGAGCGACCAAAGGGGGAGTCAAACCCCCGACTCTTCATCCTCAAGCAATCTGGTCTACCACTAGACCACTGTGTATCACTGCAAAGGGCTCATCCAGGTTTTTAATTATGTGGCTGGGTAGTAGCAGTCTCCTGAGGAAGAGGAACCCCCTCCTCATCCCAAGCCTTGCGGAACTAACCTCAGGTGATGGTGATGTGGTAGGAGGTGGGCCACCATGGCTGGAGGGTTCGCCATGGCTGGTTGTTAGGAAGCCCCTCCTGAGCCCTGATCTTGGAGAGTGGGTGCTGGTCAGGGCTGTTCAGGACGCTGCATCCTCCGTTGCAGACGCAACGTCCAAGGGTCCGTTGCGTCGCAGGACGCACCGTGTGGAGGGTCCGTTGACCAGGAGGAAGGGTCTGTTGCGTCCAAGGACGCAGGCTATACAATTGGTCGCGCCTCAGTCATCAGAGCTTGGGGTCCTCTTGAAGTACCATGGTAGCAGTCCGTTCTCTACAGCTGTAAGATGGGGCTCCCTTAATTCCACGCCCCACCAGGCGTTATCATTACTTTTAATTATGCCGCTGGGTGGTACCATCGAAGCGTATATCCATTCACCAGAGAGAGAGAGAGAGAGAGAGAGAGAGAGAGAGAGAGAGAAAGAGTTGGTATCTGGCTGGCTTTCTGACTGTTTTTCTTTGGTTCTGAATTAAGATGTTAATGTTGACTTTGTGGCTGGGCCACAATACAATTGTGTAACACCGTTTACCAGAGGGAGAGAGAGGGGGGGGGGGGGGAGGTAATTTGCATCATTGGATCATGCTATAACGTTATTAAGCTGAATAGACAGTTTAATGATTTGTCCAGGTCCAGGTGTGTAATTTTGCGTCTGGGTGGTACCTTTGGTGCGTGGCAGGGTACTTCCAAGCGCGCACTTTTGCGCGCTGGCGCGCTGCCTTTTTGAGCCCCACTGCACGTTTCGCGCAATCTTTTGCAACCCCATGTGGGCGCAGCAATTTTTGCGTTTTTTGCACTACAAAGCGCAGTTTTGTTTTTCAAGTGCGCTAAAGCACTGGCCAATTTGGTCAATGGAAGTACCCTGGTCAAGCTACCGTTCACCAGAGAGAGAGAGGAAATGAAAGAGAGAATGGGGGGAGGGAGGGAGGACAATTAATTTGCATCATCGGATCTTGCTATAACGTCCCAAGGCTTGTATGGCTATCTGGACGTGAACACAAATACAAAGGTGATCCGTGTCCTTACAAGCAGAGTTAACCCTGACCACCCCCTTTGACTTCGACAATTCGTATACTTGTCGGTGTAGAGATGCGGACGTTTCTATAATCGGTATGAGATCGAACCATGGTTTCCGTGGTTATCACACGGGGGGAGTATTGTATTCTGCAGACGATTAGATGCCGAATTGTCGGTTGAAGTTGGACTCGTTTGCATGACTCCAGCCAGTAATTTGGCTGCTCACCGTCTTTGGCAATGAACAATGAGCAGGAATTGCCGGCGTATAGAACCTTGTAACAATTCCTCCTGACTACCCCAGGTTGCCCCTGACTAAGCTACAGAGACTGGTCGCTAGTGATTAAGGCTTCGGTGACCGGAGTTTGAGCCCCGCTGCCGGAAGACGGCGGGTGGTTTTCTCGAGTCCGACTTTAGGGCGGTGTTGTTTCACTGCTAGGACATGAGCCCCTTGTAACCTTAGTGATTATGTACACCGTGTTGTGTTAAATCCCAATCAAGGATATGTACTTGCGTGGTGGCAATGGTAGAGCACATGTAAGCATGGCTTGCGCGTAGCATGGTTTGCAGGTTTGTTCAAGGGTACTCTCAATCTACGTAGGGCCAACAAGGGTTATATACAGTTAGCACAAGGGTTGATATGGCATTTAAACGGTTGTTTTTTCTGGTCCATATTTCAGCCACTGACACATAATTAGGGCTGTCAATACCGTACGGTATTTTCAATTACCATACGATATATCGTGATATACCGTACGGTATCGATACAGTTCGGTATTTTTATACCCTGTTTTGGGAAAATCAGTATAAGACCAAGGGGATATAACAGGAAATACCGTTTACACGTCCATACACTTAAAATCAAGCCAAATGGACCAATAATGAGGGAGATAGAAAAACACGCTACTATCGTGGTCTATTACCGTACGATATATCGTGATATATCGTACGGTATAAATTCCCTGACCCAGACTCAGGTGCTTCTGACGAGAATCCAACTTCCGACCTGCCGAGTCGCAAGCCCAAGCCAAAGCCGATTTGGACCAAACACGATATATCGTGTTTACCATACGATGGATCCCAAAAATACCGTACGCTGGAACTTTATTGCCGTACGATATATCGTACGGTACACGGTAAAATACATACTGGGCGATATAAAGCTTGACAGCCCTACAAATAATACTTGAACTTGAACTTGGTTACATAGCTTCAGCCAGCAATTTGGCTGCTCGCCGTCTTCGGCAGTAAAACAATTATTACCAGGAAAATGTAAACTCGAACAAATCATTTGTTTTTCCATTTTTTCCATTTTGCATTTGACACATAATACGGTATGGACGTGGACACGTCTTTAAACTCTTTACATCCATCTGAATAGTTTATGTATTCTGTATTCTCGTGGTGTGGTGTAGTAGCGTTTGTACTTCGTACTATGTATGAATGTATACATATGGTCAAGAATATTTCGATCAGAATGCTTAGATTTTGATTGATTCGTTTTTGTATTTGTGATCAAGATGGCGAGCAGCCAAATTGCTGGCTGGAGCTATGTAACCAAGTTTAGATTACCTACGTTTACTCTACCTGCAGACAATGACCAACCCGAGCACTGTTGGTTATAAACCGGTATACAAACGTGCCAAAACGTGTAACCACCAGGGTACTTCAAATGGCCGAATTGGCCAGCGCTATAGCGCATTTGAAAACAAAAAAAATGCGCTTTGTAGTGCAAAAAGCGCAGAGATTGCTTGCTGCGCCCACAGGGGGTTGCAAAAAATTGCGCTTAAAGCGCAGAGGGGGTCAAAAAGTCAGCGCTCAAAAGCGCGCTTCGAATTACCCTGGTAACCACATCTGGCCCTGGCTACCCCCCCCACCCCCCCCCCCCCCCCCCCCCCCCCCCCCCCCCCCCCCAAAGGCCGCTCATTTTACGCAGGACATCTGAACGACCAAAGGCCGGATTTCCCCCCGCTAGGGCCCGAATTAACTATCGTAGCCCCTAATTTGCCCCTAACGTGGCCCTGAATTGACCATTGTGAGCCCTTAACTAGCCGTTACTCGGCCTTTAATTGGCCCTTACATGGACATTATAGAGAAAAGGGTCCACAGAATTCCAGGAGATTTTCGGCATCGACCGCTAACACTTCCTGATAAACACGCACTGGCCCCGCCAGACTTTTTATGGCGTTTCGCATTGTGTCAGCGTAAGCTGTTCCATTCCCTCATAACTCCGACACCTTGGTGCATATCTAAAAATACCCTCATTAAGTTTGCTTTGATAGGGTGTACAAAGTGACTATGTGTTACAATCCAGGGGTAGGCCAAATAGGCCAAAGGGACTTGCCCAACCATGATAGGAAGGGCTTAAAAAGTGATTATACGGACCATGTAATCTAGAGGCCTGAAGGGTGGAAAAAAGGGTGCGCGACAAGGGGTGCGGAATGGAAGGGTGCCATTAAGCTTGGAATATGTTACAGTTGCCGTCAAGGGCAGCATCTAAGAGCAGGAAATATGTCGTTCAGGAGGGTTCCATTCCATGGGAAACCCTACCGAGAGGTCTATAGGGGCCAGGGCAGGGTACTACTTCTTGCCAAAGTGGTCAGCGCTTAAAGCACACAAACGTCAAATTGGTCAGCGCTTTTTAGTGCAAAAGCGCAAAAACTGCACGCTGTGCCTACAGGGGGTTGAAAAACTGCGCGAAACGTGCAGAGGGGCTCAAAAAGGCCGCGCGGCACCGCGCTGCCGCGCGCGCTTGGTAGTACCCTGGGCCAGGGTACTTCAGGAGGACCCCCAGCTCTGCTGCCTGCGACGCAACCAATTGTATAGCCAGTGTCCTGCGACGCAACGGACCCTTCCTTCTGGTCAACGGACCCTCCCCGCGTTGCGTCTTGCGACGCACCAGACCTTTTTGACGTTGCGTCTGCGACGGAGGACGCAGCGTCCTGAACAACCCCGGTGGTATAGGCTATGACTCACTGGTCATAGCGAGTCATATCATAGCAAGTGCCAATTGAATGATGGCAGGGTGCCAATTAAAAAAATATATATGATTATATATATACGATTATATATATGATTATATATATGATTTAATATATAATGTTAGAGCGGTGCTACAATGGAGGTTTATAATATTTTTAAGGAGATAACTTCAGGGGGGGCGTGGTGTTAAGGGGACCCTCCGTATGCCACAGCTAGGGAAAGTCACCATGGCAGACATAGCAAGTGTCACGCCCCAGACGGGTTATTCTCTTGAGGTAATGCAAATAGAAACAAGTATCTAGTACATCGCTCCCATGTACTACAAGTATCTAGTACATCGCTCCCATGTACTACAAGTATCTAGTACATCGCTCCCATGTGTTACAGTTCAGGGGTAGGCCAAATAGGCGAAAGGGACTTGCCCAACCGTGACTGGGAGTGCAATCAAGAAATAGTATTGATGAACTGAACCCCAAACAATCTTTTTACCGAGGGGGGCCCTGAGTTCGTGCTACAGTGATAACTGAATTCTATAATATAATATCGATCCCAACAACATAAGTGCGTTATTTAAATGATGTTGGGCGAAAAATAGTAGTACCGGAAACTAGTACTGGAACCTTAATAGGACTGGAAACAGTTGGGGGGTCTGCTATTTAGACCAGGCGGAAAATTACGTTAAGTGCCCTACACCCGATAACTACATTTTGTCATTTTGGGTAGCTTCAAAAGCGCAGCCAAATTGCTGGCTGAAGCTATGCAACCAAGTTCAAGTTCAAGTTCAAAAGTGCAACTGCCTTTTATGGGTTGCTTCATCAGCGCAACTGCCTCATTTGGGTTGCTTCTAATAGCAACTGCCTTTTATGGGTTGCTTCATCAGCGCAACTGCCTCATTTGGGTTGCTTCTAATAGCAACTGCCTTTTATGGGTTGCTTCATCAGCGCAACTGCCTCATTTGGGTTGCTTCTATCGGCGAACAATGCCTCTTTTGGAGGGGTATGCTTCTAATAGCAACTGCCTTTGAATTGGGTGTATGCTTCATCAGCGCAACTGTGCCCAGAGATGAAGAGAAAAAAACAATGTGGGTTGCTTTCACATAGCAAGACGCCTCATTTGGTTGCTTCAAAAAGCACCAACTGCCTCTTGAAAAACTCTGCGGGCACCTATTAGAAACTACTAGACCTCAGCGCAAACTAGCCATTAATTGATGCGCTTTCTGAGTTTGTAACTACAGGGGCAGCTTTGTTGTTTATTGCAGTAAGCAAGTTAGCAAAGAATCATGATGCCTTCACATCTGAATTTTTCTCATATAATTCAAGCCAGAAGCGACAAATAACATTAATTGCCCTACACACTCTCAGTACTCCATTGAAGTTAGACCAAGGTTACAGTACGTATGGGGTGGGTGGATGTCAGTAGGGGGTGGTTGATGGGTTGGTGGGCGGGTGGTGATGTTGTGGTGGGCGCGTTAGGCGGTCGGTAGTTGGGTTTTTGTTTTCCACCAATGGGGGTGGTTGTGTGGTGGGGGTGGTGATGTTGTGGTGGGGGTTTTCTATTGTGTGCGCTTTGTTTGGGTTTTGTACGGTTTCCCTCCCCCCTGTTGGTCATTATTCTGGCTTTGTTCACGTCGCCAGAGGAAAAAGGGGGCAGAACGCGGCGCGAGGCTCAAAAAGGGACCACAACCATTACAAGGTATCGCAACGTACGGAGCCACGAAACATGACGTAGGAGAGGGAGAAGACCCGGGCGATCAATCGAGCCAGTAAGATCCTAATAAGGGCACAGATCAATTCAAGGCGAACATCGGTCTCACAGAAAGCCACTGGACACGAACCCCCTAATCCCCAGACAATTGAACACAAACATTTCTCTATCTAGAAGAATATTTCTGTCTTGTCCTAAGAAAAGTAATAAAGATAGGTAATGGGTCTCACCTTTCCTTCACCCTTACCCTAACCAGCAGGCCCCCTACTCCGGGCAGGTGATAAATTACGTCAACTGCCATACACACGCTCAGTTCCCCAGTTTAAGCAAGGCAACAAATGATGTCAACTGCCCTACACACACTGAAGTCTGCTTTTGAGGCCAGACGACACATCACGTTAAGTGCCCTACACACGCTGATTTCTGCTTTTGAGGCCAGGCGACAAATTACGTTAAGTGCCCCACACAGGCTGAGGTCTCCATTTCAGGCCAGGCGAGAAAACACGTCAAGTGCCCTTCACACACTGAGGTCTGCTTTTGAGGCCAGACGACACACCACGTTAAGTGCCCTACACACCCTAAGGTCTGCTTTTGAGGCCAGACACCAGTGCACATTCAGTGTCCTCTTAGACCTGCTTTTCAGGCCAGGCGGCACATCACGTTCAGAGCCCTACACAGGCGGTGGTCTCCATTTGAGGCCAGGCGACAAATTATGTCAAGTGCTCTACACACTCTGAAGCCTGCTTTTGAGGACGGCAATGTACATCAAGTGCTCTACACACACTGAGGTCTGCTTTTTAGGCAAGGCGACACTGTACATGAAGTGTCCTAAACTCTGAGGTCTGCTTTTTAGGCAAGGCGACACTGTACATGAAGTGTCCTAAAATCTGAGGTCTGCTTTTTAGGCAAGGCAACAAATTACGTCAAGTGCCCTAAACACACCGAGGTCTGTTTTTGAGGGCAGGCGATGAATTATGTCAAGTGCCCTACACACACTGAGGCCTGCTTTTGAGACCAGGCATATGCTGTTTCAGCAGCATTTGGTTAAGGCTGTTGCTCCTATGTCTTGTCATGCCTGAGAACGCCAAGTGCCCTACACACGCCGAGGTCTGTTTTTTAGGGCAGGTGAGTAATTACGTCAAGTGCCCTACACACACTGAGGTCTGCTGTTGAGTCCAGGCAACATTATAGGTCGAGTGCCCTACACACACCGAGGTCTGTTTTTTTAGGCAAGGCGACACTGTACGTTAAGTGCTCTACACGCACTGAAGTCTGTTTTTGAGCGCAGGTAACGAATTACGTCAAGTGCCCTACGCTCTGAGGCCTGCTTTTGAGCCCAGACAGCAATGTACGTTAAGTGCCCTACACACTCTGCAGTCAGTTTTTTAGGGCAGGTGACGAATTACGTCAAGTGGCCTACGCTCTGAGGCCTGCTTTTGAGTCCAGGCGGCAATGAACGTTAAGTGCCCTACACACTCTCAGGTGTTTGGAAAGTCCAAATCTAAATCATCCACTGAATGGCTATAAGGCCAGGCGACACATAACTCCTATGTCTTGCCATGCCCGAGAACAAAGGCTCCAGAGTAGTCCTGTCTTTGCCTCGAGGGGAGCCTGAATCGGAGGCAAAATATTATGCTAAGTGGCCCCCGCTCTGAAGCCTGCTTCTAAGCCCAGGCATACGCCCATTCAGCAGTATTTGGCAAAGGCTGTTGCTCCAATGTCTTGCCATGCCTGAGAACGCTAAGTGCCCTACACAAACCGAGGTCTGCTTTTGAGGGCAGGTGAGTAATAAAGTTAAGTGCCCTACGCTCTGAGGCCTGCTTCTAAGCCCAGGCATACGCTCATTCAGCAGTATTTGGCGAAGGCTGTTGCTCTAATGTCTTGCCATGCCTGAGAACGCTAAGCGCCCTACGCTAGCTGAGGTCTGTTTTATAGGCCACACGACCCTGTACATGAAGTGTCCTAAACGCTGAGGCCTGCTTTTGAGGCCAGGCGACACATTACCTTCAGTGCCCTTCACACACTGAGGCCTGCTTTTGAGACCAGGCACCTGCTGGTTCAGCAGCACTTAGCGAAGGCTGTTGCTCCTATGTCTTGCCATGCCTGATGAGAACGAAGGTTCCAGAGTAATCCTGTCTTTGCCTCGAGGGGAGCCAGGCTCGGAGGCGACAAATTATCTTCAGTGCCCTACGCTCTGCGGTCTGCTTTTGAGACCAGACATACGCTGTTTCAGCAGCATTTGGCGAAGGCTGTTGCTCCTATGTCTTGCCATGCCTGAGAACGCTAAGTGCCCTACACACACTGAGGTCTGCTTTTGAGGCCAGGCGACACATTACGTCAGGTGCCCCACGCTCAGAGGCCTGCTTTTGAGTCCAGGCGGCAATGAACGTTAAGAGCCCTACACACTCTGCAGTCTCTTTCTTAGGGCAGGTGACGAATGACATCAAGTGGCCTACGCTCTGAGGCCTGCTTCTGAGTCCAGGCGGCAATGAACGTTAAGTGCCCTACACACTCTGCAGTCTGTTTCTTAGGGCAGGTGACGAATGACATCAAGTGGCCTACGCTCTGAGGCCTGCTTTTGAGTCCAGGCGGCAATGAACGTTAAGTGCCCTACACACTCTGCAGTCTGTTTCTTAGGGCAGGTGACGAATTACATCAAGTGGCCTACGCTCTGAGGCCTGCTTTTGAGTCCAGGCGGCAATGAACGTTAAGTGCCCTACACACTCTGCAGTCTCTTTCTTAGGGCAGGTGACGAATTACATCAAGTGGCCTACGCTCTGAGGCCTGCTTCTGAGTCCAGGCAGCAATGAACGTTAAGTGCCCTACACACTCTGCAGTCTGTTTCTTAGGGCAGGTGACGAATTACGTCAAGTGGCCTACGCTCTGAGGCCTGCTTTTGAGTCCAGGCGGCAATGAACGGTAAGTGCCCTACACACTCTGCAGTCTCTTTCTTAGGGCAGGTGACGAATTACGTCAAGTGGCCTACGCTCTGAGGCCTGCTTTTGAGTCCAGGCGGCAATGAACGTTAAGTGCCCTACACACTCTGCAGTCTGTTTCTTAGGGCAGGTGACGAATTACGTCAAGTGGCCTACGCTCTGAGGCCTGCTTTTGAGTCCAGGCGGCAATGAACGTTAAGAGCCCTACACACTCTGCAGTCTGTTTTTTAGGGCAGGTGACGAATTACGTCAAGTCCCCTACGCTCTGAGGCCTGCTTCTGAGACCAGGCATACGCTGGTTCAGCAACATTTGCCGAAGGCTGTTGCTCCTATGTCTTGCCATGCCTGAGAACGAAGGTTCCAGAGTAATCCTGTCTTTGCCTCGAGGGGAGCCGGGCTCCGAGAGGCGGTCGTCAAGAATCTTGCCGCATGACTCCTTCTCACCAGACTGAGCAGTGGATGAAAGGGGTGCAAAGGATGAGTGCGCAAAGCGAGTGGGGGAAGGGTTAGGCAAGAAGGGTGCTGCAACAAAAGCGGTTGTTAATAGGGGGTGTGCAAAGGCGTGTTATTAGGGGGTCGGCAAAGGCGTGTGGCAAAGGGGCGTGTAATGAGGGTGTTGTAAAAGGGGTGCCGGCAAAGGGGTGTGCGAAGGAGTGGTGGAAGGGTATGTGCAAAGGCGAGTGGGGAATGAGGGTTGGCAAAGGGGTGTGCAAAAGGGTTGTTATTAGGGGGGGGGCAAAGGGTTGTATTAGGGGAGGTGCAAAGGGTGTTATTATGAGTGTGTTAAAGCGGATTGGTGGGCAAAGGGTTGTGAAGGGGTGTCGGAAGGAGTGTGGAAGGGTCCGTGTGTGCAAAGGGCGTGTGGAAGGAAGGTGTGGAAGTCGGAAGGGGTGTGGAAGGGGGTGGACAGGGGTGTGGAAGGCTGGTGTGGAAGGTTGGTGTGCAAAGGTGGTGTGGAAAGGGCATGTGGAAGGGGTGTGTGGAAGGAAGGAGGAGATGTGGAGCGGGGTCATTGTGTGCAAAGCCCCGGGGTGGTGGAAGGGTGAGAGAGTGTGTGCGAAGGGAGTTGTGGAAGGGTGTGTGCAAAGGGTGTGATGGAAGGGTGTGTGGAAGGGGTGATGAAGGGGATGTGGAAGGGGGGGTTGTGGAAGGAGAGGCGTGCAAAGGGAGTGTGCGAAGGAGGGTGTGCTGGAAGGGGGTGGAAAGGGTTTGTAGTAAAGCGGGTGTGGAAGGGGGGCTGTGTGGAAGGGTGGCCAGAACCGGGGTGTGGAAGGGCGTGTGCAAAGGCGGTGTGGAAGGGTGTGGGAAGCGGGGTTTTGTGGAAGGGGTGTGCCCAAGGGCGTGTGGAAGGGGGGTAATGGGTGGATATGGGTGTGGGAACGACGGGTGTGGAAAGGTGCTGGAAGGGGAGTGTGTGGAAGGGGTGTAGGAAGGGGTGTGTTGCAAAGGGGTGTGGAAAGCGGGTGTGGATAAGGGGTGTGCAAAGGGGGTGTGGAAGGGGGGCTGCAAAGGGGTGTGGAAGGGGTGTGGCAAGGGGTGTGTGCAAAGGGCGTGTGGAACGGGAGTGTATGGAAGGGGTGTGCAAAGGGTGTGCGAAGGCGGCGTACCAGTGTAAGGAGTGTGGAAGGGGCGTGTGACAAAGGGGTGTGAAGGGGTGTTGGAAGCGGGTGCTGGAAGGGGTGTGAGAAGGGGTGGAGTGTGGAAGGGGTGTGAAAAGGGGCTGTGGAAGGGGTGAGCAAAGGGGTGGGGAACGGTTGATGTGGAAGGGGTGTCTGTGGAAGGGATGTGTGGAAGGGGTTGGAAAGCGTGGTGGAGGATCGTGTGCAAAGCGGTGGGGAAGGGGTTGTGGAAATGCGGGTTGTGGATGTTGGATAAGGGGTGTGGAAGGGGTGCCAGAATAATGGTGTGTGGAAGGCGATGTGTGCGAAGGGGGGGGCAAAGGGTGTGCCAAGCGAGTGTGAAGGGGTGTGTGAGAAGAGGTGTGTGGATGGAAAGCAGGGTGTGAGAACAGGTGTTAGGAAGGCGTGTATGCAATAGCGTGGCTGTGGAAGAAGGTGGGCAAGGGTGTGCAAGGGGGCGCAACGGGCATGTGAAGAGCGTTGTGTGGAAGGGGTGTGCAGCAGGGTGTGCAAAGGGGGCTGTGGAAGGCCCGTGTGTGGAAGGGGTGTTCAAGGGGTGCGGCAATAGGGTGCTGGGAAGGGTGTGTGGAAGGGGGTGTGGAAGGGGTGTGATATAGGGTGTGAAGGGGTGTGCTAAGGGGGTGTGTGGAAAGGGTCCATGTGTGGAAGGCAGGTGTGCGAAGAGAATGTAGCGGCCAAAAGGGTGTCGTAAAGTGGTGACTTTGCAACGGGTGTGGAACAGGGGTGCTGATTGCAAAGGAGGTTGTGGAAGGGAGTGTGTGAGAAGGAGGGTGAGAAGGTGTATTGTGGAGGGGAGTGTGACAAAGGGGTGTGGAAGGGGTAGATGGAAGGGGGGTGTGGAAAAGGGGGTAGGATAAGGGTGTGATAAGAGGGTTGGGAAAGGGGGGTGGAAGGGGTGCTGCGAAAGGGCGTGTCGGGGGAAGGGTCGTAGGGAAGGGGTGATAAGGGGTGTGATAAGCAGAGGGACTGAAAGGCGGGCGTATGGCGCAGGGAGGCAGAGGAGGGGTGTGCCCGAAGGGGTGCACAAAGAGGCGTGTGCAAATGCCGGTCTATCGGACGGGGTGCTGAAGGGAGGTGCAAAGCGTGTGTGCAGTCTATTATGTAGCAGGATAGTGCCTTCTCGCAAAAAAAGGGGGGACGAGCAGTGGTGCGTCAACACGCGTAATGTGAAGGGGGTGCAAGGGGTGTGCAAAAGGGCGTGAATATTAGGGTGTGTGCCAAGGGGTGTTATTAGGGTGTGTGCCAAGGGGTGTTATTAAGCGTGTTTGATTGTCTGTGCCAAGGGTGATTATTCGGGTGTGCTGCCAAGCCGGGTTGTTATTAGGGTGTGTGGCCAAGGATGTTAGGTAGGGTGTGCCTGCCAAGGGGGTGATTATTAGGTGTGTGCAAGCGTGTGTTATTAGGCCGTGATGTGTCTGCCAAGGGGGTGGTTATTAGGGTTTGGCCCGCAAAGGGGTGGAAGGTGTGTTATTAGGTGATGATTGCAAAGGGGTGTTGGAAAGGGGTTGTGTGCGAAGATGTGTTTTTAGGCGGGCCGGCTGGGATGCCAAGGGGTGTGGACGCGGGTGCTGGAAGGCTGTACTATATTAGGAGGGATGAGGTTGTGTGCCAAAGCGGGTGTGGAAGCGGGTGTGGAAGGTGTGTTTATTAGGGCTGTGTGCAAATAGTATGGAAGGTTAGTGTTATTAGGGTTGTGTGAAAAGGGGATGTGAAGGTTGTGTGGAAGAGTGTTTGTTTAGGTGGTATAGTGTGCACAAGGGTGTGGCGGGGTTGGAAGGGTGATGTGTTATTAGGGTGTGTGCAAAGGGGTGTGGAAGGGGTGTGGAAGGTGTGTTATTAGGGTGTGTGCAAAGGAGTATGGAAGGTGTGTTATTAGGGTGTGTGCAAAGGGGTGTGGAAGGTGTGTGGAAGATGTGTTTTTAGGGTGTGTGCAAAGGGGTGTGGACGGGGTGTGGAAGGTGTGTTATTAGGGTGTGTGCAAAGGGGTGTGGAAGGGGTGTGGAAGGTGTGTTATTAGGGTGTGTGCAAAGGAGTATGGAAGGTGTGTTATTAGGGTGGTTGCAAAGGTGATGGTGGAAGGTGTGTTGGAAGATGTGTTTTTTAGGGTTGATTGCAAAGGGGGGTGGGACGGGAGTGTGGAAGGTGGTCATTCGGGGTGGGTGGCAAAGGGGTTGTGGACGGGGTGGTGGAAGGGTGTTATGAGGGTTGGGGCGTGTGCAAAGGAGGTGGAGGTGTGTTATTAGGGTGTGTGCAAGGGGTGTGGAAGGTGTGTGGAAGATGTGTTTTTAGGGTGTGTGCAAAGGGGTGTGGGCGGGGTGTGGAAGGTGTGTTATTAGGGTGTGTGCAAAGGGGTGTGGAAGGGGTGTGGAAGGTGTGTTATTAGGGTGTGGAAAAGGAGTATGGAAGGTGTGTTAGAGGGTGTGTGCAAAGGAGTAATGGCAGGTGTGTATTAGGGTAATGTGTGCAAAGGGTGTGGAAGGGTTGTGGAGGTTATTAGGGTGTGTGCAAAGGGGTGTGGAAGGGGTGTGGAAGGTGTGTTATTAGGGTGTGTGCAAATGGGTGTGGAAGGTATGTTATTAGGGTGTGTGCAAAGGGGTGTGGAAGGGGTGTGGAAGGTGTGTTATTAGGGTGTGTGCAAAGGAGTATGGAAGGTGTGTTATTAGGAAGTGTGCAAAGGGGTGTGGAAGGTGTGTTATTAGGGTGTGTGCAAAGGGGTGTGGAAGGTGTGTTATTAGGGTGTGTGCAAAGGAGTATGGAAGGGTGTATTAGGGTGGTGTGCCCACAGGGGTTGTGGGAGTGTGTTATGAGCGGTGTGTGCCAAGGAGTATGGAAGGTGTGTATTAGGGTGTGTTGCAAAGGGGGTGGGAGGGTGTGTTAGTAGGGTGTGTGCAAAGGGGTGTTATTAGGGGTGTGTGCATAGGGGTGTGGAAGGTAGTTATAGGGTGGTGCCAAAGGGGTGGTGTGAAGGTGTGTTATTAGGGTGTGTGCAAAGGGGTGTGGAAGGTGTGTTATTAGGGTGTGTGCAAAGGAGTATGGAAGGTGTGTTATTAGGGTGTGTGCAAAGGGGTGTGGAAGGTGTGTTATTAGGGATTGTTATTTTTGGGTGTGTGCCAAGGAGTATGGAAGGTGTGTTCTTAGGGGGTGTGTGCACAAGGGGTGTTGGAGGTGTGTTATTAGGGTGGTGCAAGGGGTGTGGAAGGTGTGTTATTAGGGTGTGTGCAAAGGGGTGTGCGAAGGGGTGCTCTTAGGGTGTACAAATGGGTGTGCAAATGGGTGGCAAATGGGTGTGCAAATGGGTGTTATTAGGGGGGGAGCAAAGGGGTGAGGACTGTTATTAGGGATAGGGGACTCTATGTGATGTATGTAAGTACCTTCTCCTTTCTGGCACTGGAATTAAGGGGGCCTGGGAAACTCAATAGCACCTTCTTAAAGGGGTCCTTGTTATTATAGATAGGGAATATGATATAAGGGGGCCTGGGAAACTCAGTAGCACTTTCTTTACGGGGTCCTTGTTATTAGGGATAGGGAATATGATATAAGGGGGCCTGGGAAATTCAAGAGTAATTCTCTAAGGGGGTCCCTTGCTATGAGGGGACCAGATCTTGATGTGATAGATCAGGACTTGATTTTTTTTTTGGGTTTGGATGTGGTATGATAGACTTCACCTAATACGTTTGGACATGAGTATGTACTTTGAAATGACACACCTCATAGTGTTGGGACATGAGTATGTACTTTTGATTTGTAAACACCTCTACGTTTGGACATGAGGATGTACTTTTTATGGTACACACCCTCATACGTTGGACATGAGTATGAACTTTTGATTGTACCCACCTCATCGTTTGGACATGAGTATGTACTTTTTGATGTACACACCTCATACGTTTGGACATGAGTATGTACTTTTTGATGTACACACCTCATACGTTTGGACATGAGTATGTACTTTTTGATGTACACACCTCATACGTTTGGACATGAGTATGTACTTTTTGATGTACACACCTCATACGTGTTGGAATGAAGTATGTACGTTTGATGTGTACAAACCTCTACGTTTGACCATGAGTATGTACTTTTTGATGTACACACCTCAACGTTGAACATGAGTTATGACTTTTTGATCGTAAACCCACCTCATAAGTTTGGACATGAGTATGTACTTTTGATGTCACACCTCATACGTTTGGACATAGTATGTACTTTGATGTACACACTCATACGTTGGACATGAAGTATGTACTTTTTGATGTCACACCCATTACGTTTGGACATGAGTATGTACTTTTTGATGTACACACCTCATACGTTTGGACATGAGTATGTACTTTTTGATGTATACACCTCATACGTTTGTACATGAGTATGTACTTTTTGATGTACACACCTCATACGTTTGGACATGAGTATGTACTTTTTGATGTACACACCTCATACCTTTGAACATGAGTATGTACTTTTTGATGAACACACCTCATAGGTTTGGACATGAGTATGTACTTTTTGATGAACACACCTCATAGGTTTGGACATGAGTATGTACTTTTCGATGTACACACCTCATACGTTTTTGGACATGAGTATGTACTTTTGAGTGAGTCACACCACCTCAGACGATTTGGACATTGAGTAATGTACTTGTTGCATGTACACACCTCATGCGTTTGGGGACATGAGTATGAGTAGAGGTTGGAGAAATAATAGTACGTATGATATTGGGAATGCTGATCAACGATGAATGAATATGTGAATGTATGATCATACGTATGAATATCGTGAAATGTAGATCATAACGTATGAATATGTGAATGTAGATTCATACGTTTTATGGAATAGTGAATGTATGATCTACGTATGAGTAGTGAATGTATGATCATACGTATGAATATCTGAATGATGATCATACGTATGAGTATGTGAAGTATGCTCATACGATGAATATGTGAAGGTATGATCCTACGTATGAATATGTGAATGTATGATCATCCTATGAGTATGTGATGATGATCATACGTATGGAATATATGGGAATGGATGATCTACGTATGATATGTGACATGTATGATCATACGTATGGAGTATGGACTGTATGATCATACGTATTGAATATGTGACTGTATATCATACGTTTATGAGATGTGAATTGTATGATCATAACGTATGAATATGTGACTGTATGATCAACGTAGGGAATATGGGAATTGTATGTCATACGTATGAGTATGTGACTGTATGATCATACGTATGAATATGTGAATGTATGATCATACGTATGAATATGTGAATGTATGATCATACGTATGAATATGTGAATGTATGATCATACGTATGAATATGTGAATGTATGATCATACGTATGAATATGGGAAGTATGATCATAGTATGAGTATGTGTGAGTATGATCATAGTATGGAATATGTGAATGTATGATCATACGTATGAGTATGTGAATGTATTGATTCCTACGTAGAATAGTGAATGTATGATTCAAGTATGAATATGTGAATGTATGATGTCATACTTATGAAGGATGTGAATGTTGATCATACGTATGAAGATGTGAAGGTATGATCATACGTATGAATATGTGAATGTATGATCATACGTATGAGTATGTGAATGTATGATCCATACGTTATGAAGATGTACTGGATGCTCATGATGAGTAGGTGAATGTATGAGCTACGTATGAATATGTGAATGTCTGCTCAACGGATGAATATGTGAATGCTATTGATCATACGTAGGAGTAGGTGAAAATGATGATCATACGTATGAATATGTGAATGTATGATCATACGTATGAATATGTGAATGTATGATCATACGTATGAATATGTGAATGTATGATCATACGTATGAGTATGTGAATGTATGATCATACGTATGAGTATGTGAATGTATGATCATACGTATGAGTATGTGAATGTATGATCATTACGAATGAAATGTGAATGTATGATCATACGTATGAATATGTGAATGTATGATCATACGTATGAATATGTGAATGTATGATCATACGTATGAGTATGTTGAATGTATGATCATAAGTATGAATATGTGAATGTATGATATACGTATGAGTATGTGAATGTTATGATATACGTATGATATGTGAAGTATGTGATTCATAAGTAGGAGTAAGAGTTATGTGAATGTATGATCATAACGTCTGAGTATGTGAATGTAGATCATGACCCATGCGTATGTGAAGTTGATCATACGTATGAGTATGTGAATGCAGATCATAAGTATGAATATGTGGAAGTTATGATCATACGTATGAATATGGAAATGTATGAATCATACGTATGAATAGTGAATGTATGATCATAAGTATGAGTATGTGGGAATGTATGACTACGTAGATATGTGAATGTATGGATCATACGTATGGATATGTGAATGATGATCATAAGTATGATATGTGAATGTATGAATCATACGTAGGAATATGTGAACGTATGATCATAGATGAATATGTGAAGTAGATCTACGTATGATATGTGAAGTATGATCATACGTATGAATATGTGATGTAGATCACGCGTTGTTGGAATATGTGAATGTATGATCATACGTAATGATTGGAATGTATGATCAGACGTATGAGATGTGAATGTATGATCATACGTATGAATATGTGAAGTATGATCATACGTATGAAGATGTGAATGTAGATCATACATATGAGGTATGGTGAGGTATGATTCATCGTTTGAAATGTGAATGGATGATCATAACGTTAGATAGTGAAATGCATGATCATACGTATGAATATGTGAATGTATGATCATACGTATGAATATGTGAATGTATGATCATACGTATGAATATGTGAATGTATGATCATACGTATGAATATGTGAATGTATGATCATACGTATGAATATGTGAATGTATGATCATACGTATGAATATGTGAATGTATGGGAACACAAACTCAACGTTGAGTATGTGAATGTATGATCCTTACGGCATGAAAGGTTGATGTATGATTCCTACGTATGACTATGAATGTATGATCATAAGTATGAATATGTGAAATGTATGATCATAAAGTATGAATATGTGAATGTATGATCATACGTATGGAGTCTGTGAATGTATGATCAACTGATGAATAGGTGAATGTATGATATACGTATGAGTATGTGAATGTAGATCATACGTATGAACATGTGAATGTAGATATGACGTATGAATATGTGAAGTATGATCATACGTATGGAATATGTGAATGTAGATCATACGTATGAATATGTGAAGTATGATTTACGTATTGAATATGTTGAAGTATGATCATAACGTATGAGTTGTGAATGTAGAGCATACGTATATGAGTATGTGAATGTATGATCATAAGTTATGAGTATGTGCATATTGTCAGATCCTACGGTATGAGTAATTAGTGAATGTATGATCATACGTCTGAGAGTGAATGTATGAATCATACGTATGAGTCTGTGAAATTGTAGTCATACGTATGATTTATGTGAAGTTTATGATCATACGTAGGTATGAGTATGTGAATGTGATGATCATACGTATGAGTATGAATGTATGCATACATACGTATTATGAGTAGGGTGAAATGATAGGATCCCCCATGTACGTATATGAGTAGGTGAATGTAGATCCATACGTAGAGTATGTGTTGTATATCATACGTATGAGTATGTGAATGTATGATCATACGTATGAGTATGTGAATGTATGATCATACGTATGAGTATGTGAATGTATGATCATACGTATGAGTATGTGAATGTATGATCATACGTATGAGTATGTGAATGTATGATCATACGTATGAGTCTGTGAATGTATGATCATACGTATGAGTCTGTGAATGTATGATCATACGTATGAGTATGTGAATGTATGATCATACGTATGAGTATGTGAATGTATGATCATACGTATGAGTATGTGAATGTATGATCATACGTATGAGTATGTGAATGAGATCATAGTAAGAGCGCGACTGTGAATGGATATCATAGTATGAGTCTGTGAATGTATGATTGCAAGTATTGCGCGCTGTGAATGTATGACATACGTAGACGGCGAGATGCAGTAGGGGGAACTGTGAATGTATGTCATAGTATGAGTCTGTGAATGTATGACCATACGTATGATGTCTGTGAATGTATGATCATACGTAGAGTCTGTGAAGTATGTGTACGTATTGAGTGTGTGAATGTATGAAACATAGTATGAGTATGGGGAAGGTATGATCATAGTATGAGTATGGGAATGTATGATAGCGTGATGAGTATGTGAATGTATGATCATACGTATGAGTATGTGAATGTATGAATACGTGAGAAGTTATGTGAATGTATGAATTTTTTTCCAATTACGTATGAGTATGTGAAAGGTATGATTCATACGTATGAGTCTGTGTGAATGTATGATCATACGGAGAGTCTGTGAATGTATGATATCGATGAGTAGGAATGTATGATCATACGTATGAGTAATGGAAGTATGATTCTAAGTGATGAGTATGTGAATGTATGATCATAAGTAGATGTATGTGAATGATGATCAACGTAGAGTATGTGAATGTATGATCATACGTATGATGGTCTGTGAACGTAGGATCTACGTAGAGTCTGTGAATGGATGATCATAGTATGAGTCTGTGAATGTTATGATAAGACGTATGAGTATTGAATGTATGATCATACGTAGAGTCTGTGAATGTATGAATCATTTACGGTATGAGTCGAGTGAATGTATGATCATACCGTATGAGTATTGAATGTATGATAATACGTTATGAGTATGTGAATGTATGATAATACGTATGAGCATGTGAATGTATGATCATACGTATGAGTAGGTAAGTATGATCATACGTCTGAGTATGTGAATGTATGTCATACGTTGAGTATGTGAATGTCATGATAATACGTATGAGGAGGAATGTATGATCTACGTTGCCGTATGTTTGAATGTATGATAATAAGTATGAGTATGGGAATGTATGATCATACGATGAGTATGTGAATGTCATGATTCATAGATGAGTATGTGAATGTATATTCATACGTATGAGTAGGTGAATGTTGACATACGTATTTGGGGGGGAGTCTGTGAATGTATGATCATAGTATGAGTATGTGAATGTATGATCAAGTCTGAGATGTGAAGTATGATCTACGTCGAGTCTGTGAATGTATGATCATACGTAGAGTATGTGAATATGTGGTATGATATACGGAATGAGTATGTTGAAGTGTATGATCATACGTATGAGTATGATGAAGGTATGATAATACATATGAGTATGTGAATGTATGATGCATACGATGCGTATGTGAAATGTATGATCATACGTAGAGTATGTGAATGTATGAATCATACGGATGAGTATGTGAATGTATGATCATACGTTTATGAGTATGGTGAATTGTATGATCTTTACATAGGAGTATGTGAATGTATGATCATACGTATGAGATGTGACTGTAGATCATTACGTAAATGAGTATGTGAATGTATGATGCATACGTATGAGTATGTGATGTATGCATAGTGTTATGAGTATGTGAATGTATGATTTCATACGTATATGAGTATGTGACTGTATGATCATCCGTCATGAGAGTGAAGGATGATCCTACGATGAGTATGTGAGTAGGATCTAACGTATGAGTATGTGAATGTATGATCATACGTGATGAGTATGTGAATTGTATGATCATACGTATGAGTATGGAATGTATGCATGTTATGAGTATGTGAATGTATGATCATACGTATGAGTATGTGAATGTATGATCATACGTATGAGTATGTGAAGGGATGATCATACGTATGGAGTATGTGAATGTATGATTAATTACGTATGAGATGGAATGTATGATCATACGTATGAGGTAGTTGAATGGTATGATCATACGTATGAGTAATGGGTTGTTTTTTTTTTTTTTGGTTGCCATGATGCGGTTGTGTTGCAATTTGCAAGAAAAATAGCCACAAAAATATATGCAAATAGCCACAAAAAGCAAATAGCAAAATAGGCACAAACGAAAAATAGCCAAAATAAGCAAATGAGCAAAATAATAGCAAATAGCAAAATAGCACAAAGAAAAATAGCAAAATAAGCAAATAGCAAAATAAGCAAATAGCAAAATAGCACAAAGAAAAATAGCAAAATAAGCAAATAGCAAAATAAGCAATAGCAAAAATAGCACAAAGAAAAATAGCCAAAATAAGGCAAAATAGCAAAATACGCCAAATAGCAAAATAGCACAAGAGACACAGTAGCAAATAAGCAAATTAGCAAAATAGCACAAAGAAAGAAAAATCAGCCAAATAAGCAAATAGCAAAATAAGCAAATAGCAAAATAGCACAAAGAAAAAAAAAAAAAAAAAAAAAAAAAAAAAAAAAAAACAAAAAAAAAAAATAGCAAAATAAGCAAATAGCAAAATAGCACAAAGAAAAATAGCAAAATAAGCAAATAGCAAAATAAGCAAATAGCAAAATAGCACAAAGAAAAATAGCAAAATAAGCAAATAGCAAAATAAGCAAATAGCAAAATAGCACAAAGAAAAATAGCAAAATAAGCAAATAGCAAAATAAGCAAATAGCAAAATAGCACAAGCAAAATAGCCAAAATCAAAGCAAATAGAAAATAAGCAAATAGCAAAATAGCACAAAGAAAAATAGCAAAATAAGCAAATAGCAAAATAAGCAAATAGCAAAATAGCACAAAGAAAAATAGCAAAATAAGCAAATAGCAAAATAGCAAAATAGGAGGCACTGTGTATGATATTACAGTCCAGGGGTAGCCACACATGCTAAATGGACTTGCCCAACCATGATATCAGAAGGGGCTAGAGTGAAAAAGCACTGATGAGCTGAACCCCAAACAATCGTTTTGTTGACAGAGGCCCTGAGTTCGTGCTACAATGATACACATATTTTTGGCAGAGCCCCCTCTTCAAGGGGGCCCTCTTCAAGGGGGTGGGAGACCCCAGGGTACCCCCACTTGTGTATCGTACAAACATTGACCGAGATGAAGCCGTGACCGCGGAAAAGGAGAAAAAGGGTCGCGAACGAACGCGCGCGGGGCCACCGGCGCGCGGGCACGGGAACGCCCTCTCCGCCAACTTTTAACGTCGCTTGCGATGCTGCATAGAACATTTTTGTGACTCTCGTAGCTCATTTAGGTAAACAGAAGAAACGCACCTTGGGGTAAAAACGCTTCGGCCTCTTAAATTTGCCTGGACAGCTCCATCGGTGGGAAGGCGGGTCTGAGTCAGGCCAGTTCTCGGACGAGACATCCGCCATGTCAAAACCTTGCATCTCAATAGCCTTGACCTGCATGAGGGTTTAGGGTTTAGGGTTTAGGTGGCAACAGGGTGCACCTTGTGTGTTTGAGGAGCCAAATACATACAACCATCCGCCATGTCCAAATACCACATTTTGATACCCTTGACCTGTATGAGGGTTTAGGGTTTAGGGTTTGGGTTTAGGTGGCAACAAGGTGCTCCTTGTGTGTTTGAGGAGCCAAATACATACAACAATCCGCCAGGTCAAAATACCACATTTTGATACCCTTGACCTGGGTGAGGGTTTAGGGTTTAGGTGGCAACAAGGTGCTCCTTGTGTGTTGTGGTGCCAAATACATGCATCCATCCGCCATGTCAAAACCTCGCATCTCAATACCCTTGACCTGCATGAGGGTTTAGAGTTTAGGGTTTAAGTGGCAGAAGGTGCTTCTTGTGAATTTGCGGGTTCATGCTCCTAGGCAGTCCCCTGGCTTGCATCCATCCGCCAAGCCAAAATCTGGCATCTCAATACCCTTGACCTGCATGAGGTTTAAGGGTTACGGTTTAGGGTTTACGTGGCAACAAGGTGCTCCTTGTGTGTGACGTGGTGCCAAATAAATACATGCATCCGCCATTTCAAACTCTCACATCTCAACACCCTTAAATTGTGAGAGGGTGTATGCTTGAGGGTTTCTTGACGTGGCAACAAGGTGCCCCTTGTGTATTGTGGCGCCTAATACATACAGACATCCGCCATGTCAAAATCCCACATCTTGATACCCTTGACCTGCATGAGGGTTAATGGTTAAGGGTGTCTTGACGTGGCAACAAGGTGCCCCTTGTGTATTGTGGTGCCAAATAAATACATGCATCCGCCATTTCAAACTCTCACATCTCAATACCCTTAAACTGTGAGAGGGTGTATGGTTGAGGGTGTCTTGACGTGGCAACAAGGTGCCCCTTGTGTATTGTGGCGCATAATACATACAGACATCATGCCATTCAAATCCCACTCTCGATACCACCATCCCTTTTGACCTGCATGAAGGGTTAATGGGTAGGTGTCTTGAACGTGGCCAACAGGTGGCCCCTTGGTGGTATTGTGGCGCCTAATACACACAGGCATCCGCCATGTCAAAATGCCGCATCTCAAAACCCTTGATCTGCGTGAGTGGCGGACAGTGTTGGAAACGGATCGACAGGTGGCAACCATGGAGCTGACCGAATTATGGTGCCACATACATACATACATGCCATGTCAAAACCCATACACGCCATACACCAAACCCATACGCGTCACACGCCACAGGCCATACGCGTCACACGCCACACGCCAAACCCATACACGTCAAAACCCATATACGCCATACACGCTATGTCAAAACCCCACATCTCGATACCCTTGACCTGCATGAGGGTTTAGGGTACATGATGAAAATGATGATGATTATGATGGATGGATGGATGGATGGATGGATGGATGCATGGATGGATGGATGGATGGATGAATGGATGGATAAACGGATGCACCCAGTCCATCTCCATTAAACCAACACCCACCCAACCCACTCCATCAAACCTCCACTTAACACCCACCAAAAATTCCACCAACCCCAACGACACAAACCCACCCAACACCCACCTCCACCCACCCACTTAACACCCACCCCACCTCCACCCAACACCCACCCCACCTCCATCACCCCACCTTACCAACCCCCCTATCCCACCCACCCCCCACCTCCACCCCGCACCCCCACACTCCCAACCCCCCCCAACCGCACAGAACAATACCTTCCCTCTCCACCCAACCCCACCCCACATTCCACCAGGCCCACCCACCCCAACATCCCACCTCCAATCAACACACACCCCAGCAATAATCCTAGCCCCCCTCACTAACCCCCTCCCTGCATACCCCCCCCCGCGCCCCCACCAACACACACCCCCACCACCACACCCCCACCACCACACCCCCCACCCAACACAACGGCCCCACCACGCATACAATCTACATCCCCTACATACCTTCCCACCCCCCCCGCCGCCGACAACACCCACAACTCTTGCTCCCCCTAAATAACAAACCCTTACCCCACTCCCCACAGACCCACAACCTCCCACCTCCGTCCCCCTAACTCGCACGCCCCCCTCAACTGCCCAATGAAAGATAGGGCTAGAATGCATGCAGCTCGTCCCCCCCCACGCCCCCCCCCCCCAACACCACACAACCACCCAACACCCACTTTATCCCCTCCCCTAAATCGCACAACCCCTAACCTGCATGAGCTCGTTCAAAAAGAGGCCTGGTCACTTGTGTCCGCCCCCCCTCTACACACACACCCTACCTGCATAGCTCGTCCCCCCCCCCCCACACACCACTACCACCCCACACCTCCCACAATATCCCCCCCCTAAATACCACCACACCCGCCCCACCCACCCACCCACCCCCACATCTGACCCCCAAAACCACACACCCTCCGCATGAGCTCGTTCAAAAAAGAGACCCTGTCACTACCCTCCGGCCCCCCTTAATACACACACCCTACCTGCATGAGCTCGTTCAAAAAAGAGACCCTGTCACTACCCTCCGGCCCCCTTAATACACACAACCCCTACATGGCAATGAGCTCGGTCCACAAAGAGACCCTGTGCCACTAACTACTAACCCTACCCTCCGGCCCCCCTAATCCCACAACACAGCCCTACCTGCATGAGCTCGTTCAAAAAAGAGTCCCTGTCACTTCCATCACTGTCAGAGTCAGATTCACCCTTCTGAGGGGAGTCTTCTGGACTGGCTTGCTGATCCCTGTTGGGGGGGTGGTGGAGGTGGGGGGAGGTGTTGGGTGTGTGGAAGTGGGTGTTGGGTGGAGGTGTTGGGTGTGTGGAAGTGGGCGTTAGGTGGAGGTGGGTGGAGGTGTTGGGTGTGTGGAAGTGGGTGTTGGGTGGAGGTGTGTGGAGGTGGGTGGAGGTGTTGGGTGTGTGGAAGTGGTGTTGGGTGGAGTGGGTTGGGTGGGTGGAGGTGTTGAGCTGTGGTTGCAGTGGGTTTTGGGTGGCGGTGGTGGAGGTTGTTGGAAGGTGTTGGGGTGTGTGACGGTGGTTGTGGGGTGGAGGTTGGTTGCGGTTGGTGTCGGTTGTGCGTCTGTTTTTCGTCTTGTCTTGTTTTTTATGTGGTAATTGGGTGTTTGGGCGGTCCCTGTTTGGGCGGTGGTGTGGGTGTGTGTCGTTGTTGTTGTGTGGTCGTCTGTGTGTGTGGTGGTGTGTGTTGTGTTGTGAGGTAGGTGGAAGTGGAGGTTGTGTGTTGGTGTTTGGGATTGGCGGGTCCCGGGAGGTGTTTGTTGGGTGTTTGGGTGGGTGTTGGAGGGGGGGTTGGGGGGTGGGGGGGGGGGGGGGGGTGGGGGGGGGGGTTTTGTTTTTTCTTTCTTTTTTTTCGTCTTTTTGCTTTTTGTTTTTTTTTTCTTTGGTTTTTTTTCTTTTTTTTTGTTTGTTTTTTTTTGTTTTTTGCTTTTTTTCTTTTTCTTTTTTTTTTTTTCCTTTTGTTTTTTTGTTTTTTCTGTTTTCTTTCTTTCTTGTTTTTGGTGGTTTTTTTGTTTTTTCGTTGTGTTTTTTTTTTTTGTTTTCTTTTTTTTTTGTTTGTTTGTTTTTCTTCTTTGTTTGTTGGTTTTCTTCTGTGGGTTGGTGGAGGTGGTTGATGTTGGGTGGCTGCACGTGGGGTGGTTGGGTGGGTGGTCCAGTGGTGTTGGCGCTATTGTCCCTTGTTCCCTTATAGAAGAGCGGCTTGGGAGGTGTTACGCTCAAGTGTCGCCTTGGACCACTGCACAATGAGAAGCATGAGATCTGGGTGGGGGGCGGGTGGGGGGGTTGGGGTAGGGGGATGATAGGGGGTAAGGGAGGGCTGCGCTGGTCTTCGTCTTCTCCTTTTTTTCCGTCTCCTTTTTCCTTTTGCTACTTTTGTTTTCTTTTCTATTTTTAATTGGGTGTTCCATATCTACTTCTCATTTTTTGACGGTTCATGGGTTTTGTGTTTTTAGGTCTGCGGTGTTCGGAGGAACCGAAAGTGGTTTTCTTTTGGTCTCTTTGTTATCCTGTTGCTACTCCGATCACTCTGTGCCGGGTCCTCGCAACCCCCACTTAGGCGCGACCTACCCCACACAACCCCCTATCCCACCCAACCCTGACCGTAAAGACACCTAAGACCCGCAGGGTCCCCTTCAGCGGTGCATACAACGACCGGAGACCTAACCTAACACGACATAGCCCACCACGTGACATGTAGTGCGCTGGGAGCCATCGGGGTCCTTGACAGTCCCGGCAGTTGGATCGAACTCGGTCTTGTGGGTTCCGGCGCGCTTTTGTTTGACCTTCACAAGATACCGATGCTGCTGCTCACCGGTGGCTGCTGCTAGCTCTCTCTGCTGCCGTTGCAAGACTTGCAAAACCTCTGGAAGAGTCGATGGGGTCTTAGATCTGGTCGACCTTGCCCCCATGACCTTACCAACAACCGAAACCACCCCCATCCAAAACCCCACCGCCCCCCCCCCACACCCCCCCCACACCGCTCCACCTGAAATTTTGGGGGGGCTGCAATCTTCTGCCCTCGCACCCTTTTCCTTTCCTACACCCCTGCCAACACCCTTATCACACACCCTTCAAAGAAAAGCCAAAATAATGGTGCCGATGACCTTACCGAAGTTCTCCTTCCTGCCATACAACGACCAACCCATTAGTCGTTTGCGGGTTGGGGGTAGAGGGTCCCCCACCCCCTAAGCCCCCACCACCCCAGTCCTCTCTCGACGCACCATCACGATAAGAAAAGCCAAAATTGTTTTGGGGGTCGACTTACGATCATGATCAACCTTTATATCTCACCACCCCCCTAACAAAAAACCCCACGTGCTTGTCAACCCCCTTACCATGCGACATCTCATGGCCAACCCAAATACCGCACACGAAATTTAGCCAAGGTTGCCACCTCCACACAAACGCCCCCGGACGCGCACATACTGAAAAATGGGGGGGGGGATTTTGTCTTCAAGACCCAAGTTTGTCTACCCAAAAACTAACACCGGGGAAGCCAAAACACTCTCCGACAAGCCACGCACAGACCCCCCAAGAAAACCAACAGGAAAACCCAACCCCAACAGCACCCGCCCCCCCTGCGACGCAAAGAAACCCTTCTAGACAAACACCCATTAAAATCCAATACAATGGGATCCTGAAGATCCCCCCGAATTTCCCTCGATATACCAACAACGAAACCAACCAGTTTGGTTGCTGCAGGTTGGATCGGCAGGTCTTGCGGTTCCGGCGGCGCTTTTGATCTTTATCAAAGACAGGTGCTGCTGCTCAGGATGTCGCCTTGCACCCCTGCTGGGAGGCTGTAGATCTCGTGACGCTGCCCCAGCCCCTTCTGCCCCCCCCCCCCCCCCCCCCCCCCACACACACACCCCACCCCCAGCAACACTTGACATTTCAGTCATTTGGCTTGTCTGCGCCCTTTTTTCCTATACCACTACCCCCTACACAACCTTAGGGAGGGGCCGAGCCCCTGTCTTCCACAGGGGTCTCTGGCCCTAAGGGGAGCCTAGGATAGATACTTGAGGCTGGCCAATGCCCTTATAAAGGGGTCAGGGGCCTTTTCTGGGGTGGGCCCCTAAAGGGTTCGGCCCCGAAGGGCCTTATTGTACATCATTAAACAACACCAAATTGGGTGCCACCCCCCCCCCCCCCCCACCCCTCCCCCCCACCCCACCCAGCAACACTGCACATTTCAGGGCCGTCTGCACCCTTTTCTATACCCCTACGACACCCTTGTACACCAGGGTACTTCAAATGGCCAAATTGGCCAGCGCTTTAGCGCACTTGAAAACAAAAAAACTGCGCTTTGTAGTGCAAAAAGCGCAAAAATTGCTTGCAGCGCTCACAAGGGGCTGCAAAAAAAAGTAGCTTTGAGTTACCCTGTTGTACTCCATAAAACAACACCAAATAAATGGGTGCCAAAGACAACAAGTGCCAAGAGATCTGGACAACCTGCCGCAGGCCACTGCACCCCCCCCCCCTCCCCCACCCCCCACCCACCCCCCCCAGCAACACTGCACATTTCAGGGGCCGTCTGCACCCTTTTCTATACCCCTACGACACCCTTGTACACCGTTAAACACCAAATACTGGCGGCCACTGGCGGCCCCCCTTGACTTTGCAATGATACAACAAAACCAACCATTTTAGTCGTTGCCAGTTTGAAATAGATGGTCCCCCACCCCCCACCCCCCCTCCCCACACACATCACACTCACAACTGCGAATTTGGGGGTTCTTCATCACACCCTTTTCCTATACCCTAACGATCACCCTTGTTAACACCCTTACAGCCCAATGCAAGGTGCCAAAGACCCCCCCCCCGAATTTCCCCGTCAGTACCACGAAAACAAACCATTTAGTCATCGCAGGTTGGATCGAAGGGTCCCCCACCCCCACCCCCCTTCCCACACCCATCACACTGCGAATTTTGGGGGTTCTTCATCACCCTTTTCTATACCCCTACGACACCCTTGTACACCCTTAAACCGCCACTGCCAGGTGCCAAAAGACCCCCCCCCCCCCCGAATTTCCCGCAGTACAACGAAACAAACCAGTTTAGTCATCGCAGGTTGGATCGAAGGGTCCCCCACCCCCACCTCCCCTCCCCACACACATCACACTGCGAATTTTGGGGGTTCTTCATCACCCTTTTCTATACCCCTACGACACCTTGTTACGCCTTAACAGCCCAATGCAAAGGTGCCAAAGCCCCCCAGAATTTCCCGCAATACAACGAAACAAACCAGTTTAGTCATCGCAGGTTGGATCGAAGGGTCCCCCACCCCCCACCCCCCCCCCCCTCCCCACACACATCACACTGCAAATTTGGGGTGGCTTTCTCAACACCTTTTCTAGTAATAACCCCTACGACACCCTTGTACACCCTTAAACACCGCATAAATGGGTACCAAAGCCCCATACGAATTTCCCGCAATACAACGAAACCAACAAGTTTAGTCGTTGCAGGTTGGATCGAAGGTCCCCACCCCCGCCCCCATCCCCACACAACAGTCACATCACGCAAATTGGTAGGGGGCTTCTGCAAACCCTTTTCTACACCCCCTACAACCCCTTTGTACAACCTTTAAATGCAAAATACATTGGTGCCAAATACACCACACAAATTTGCCACAGTCCAAGGTTTGCCACCTCCATGGCACACCACCCCCAGAACAATGAAAAATTGGGGGGGGGGGGGGGCTTCTGCACCCTTTCTACACCCCTACAAACCTTGTACACACTTAAATGCAAAATAAATGGCGCTGCCAAATACCCACACGAAATTTGCCAAGGTTTGCCACCTCCATGCACACCACCCCCAGCAACAATGAAAATTGGGGGGGGGGGGGGGCTTCTGCACCCTTTTCTACACCCCTACAACACCCTTGTACACCCTTAAATGCAAAAATAAACGGGGTTGCCAAATCCCACACGAATTTGCCAAGGTTGCCACCTCCAGCACACCACCCCCAGCAACAATGAAATTGGGGGGGGGGGGGGGGGCTTCTGCACCCTTTTCTACACCCCTACAACACCCTTGTACACCCTTAAATGCAAAATAAATGGGTGCCAATACCCACACGAATTTGCCAAGGTTGCACCCTTCCTGCACACCACCCCAGCAACAAGAAAAAATTGGGGGGGGGCGGGGGCTTCTGCACCCTTTTCTTACACCCCTAAACACCCTGTACACCCTTAATGCAAAATAAATGGGTGCCAAAATACCCACACGAATTGCCAAGGTTGCCAACCTCCACGCCACCAACCCCCAGAACAAGGAAAATTGGGGGGGGGGGGGGCTTCTGCACCCTTTCCTACACCCCTACAACACCCCGTTACACCCTTAAATGCAAAATAAATGGGTGCCAAATACCACACGAATTTGCAATGGGTGCCACTCCACGCACAACCCCACCCCAGCACAATTTTGAAAAATTGGTGTCGCATGAGGGGGGGCTTCAGCACCCTTTCTACACCCTCTACAACACGCTTGTACACCTTTAAACTGCAAATTAATGGGTGGTCCCAAATACCCACACGAATTTGCCCAAGGTTGCCACCTCATGCACCCACCCCAGCACAATTGTGAAAATTGGGGGGGGGGGGCCTGCACCCTTTTCTACACCCCTACAACACCTTGTACTGACCCTTTAAATGCAAAATAAGATGGTAGATCACTGCCAATCATATCGCACATGACGAATTGGTTGCAGTATCTAGTCCCACTCAATGCCACAATCATATGGAAACCGAGATCCCATATGCAAATCGCAACAATGAAAAATTGGGGGGGGGGGGGATGCGTGCGGCGTCCTTCAATGCCACCCTTTTATAGCACCCTAACTATATACTACACCCATTCTATTGCCCATACACCCTTAAATGCAAAATATAAATTTGTTTGGCTTTTGACCTATCATGCTGCAACTCACTCCACAGAATTTGCCAAGTGCCACTCCACGCACACCACCCCCAAGAGACAGCAACAATGGATGAAAAATTGGGGGGGGGGGGGCGGGCTTCTGCCACCCTTTCCTATCACCCCATACAACACCCTGTACACCCTAAATGCAAAAGAAATGGGTGAAAAAGAAACAATCACGAGATTGCATGACAAGGTCTGAAACTCTATGCAACAACCCATAGCAACAATAAAATTGGGGATGGGGGGCTTCAGCACATCTTTTATAAACCACTGCATACAACCCGTGTACAACTAATGCAAAATTAATGGTGTCTAAATGACTGCCACATCCGAATTTCCAAGGTTTGCCATCCTCCATGCACACCCAACCCCACTAGCAACAATGAAAAATTGGGGGGGGGGGGGGGGGGCTTCGCCCCTTTCTACACCCCTACAACACCCTTGTACACCCCCCTTAAGATGCAACATAAATGGGTCCAAATACACACTACGAATTTGACCAAGTTGCCACCGCCACGCCAACACCTTGCACAGCAACAATGAAAATTGGGGGGGGGGGGGGGGGGGGGGGGGCTTCTGCTACCCGTTTTCTACACATCCCTTGCAACACCTCTTGTACACCCTTATATATGACAAATAATATGGGTGCCATAAATTCCCACACGTAATCGCCAGGTGCCACCTCCACGCACACTCAACCCCCAGCGAGTCAATGAAAATTGGGGGGGGGGGGCTTCTGCCACCCCTTTTTCTACACCCCTCAAACCCCTGTACACGCCTTAAATGCCGAAATTATAAATAGTGTAGGTGTTTAGGGATTGAAATAAAAATTAAAAATAAATGACGAATGGACAAGGGGGACCAAATTCAATCCTCCATGCACTGAACCACGCCCACCAGACAAAACAATGAAAATTTGGGGACCACGGGGGGGGCTTCGACACTGACCCTGTTCTAACACCTCCAGCAACGACTAAATATGCTACACCTGCCTTAATGAACCAAAAAACTTATAATGGGTTGCCGAAAATACCCACATGCGACATTGACCAAGTCTGCAACATCCACGCAACGAAGTCCACCCAAGAACAATGATTAATAATTGTGGTAAGCGGGGGCTTTTCAGCCACCCTTTTTTTCTCACCCCTACAACCACCCTTCCTGATACACCCTTATTAACTGCAAAATGAATATGGGCTGCCACATACCCACACGAAAATTTGCCAAGGGTTGCCACATTCTCCACGCACACCCACCCCCGCAACAATGAAAATTGGGAGGCGGGGGCTCAGGACCCCCTGCACCCGTTTCCTACACACCTACACACCCTTGTACACCCTTAAATGCAAAATAAATGGGTGCCAAATACCCACACGAATTTGCCAAGGGTGCCACTCCACGCACACCCCCCCCAAGCAACTAAACAATGAAAATTGGGGAAGGGGGAGGGGGGCTTCAGCACCCTTTTCTACACCCTACAACACCCTTGTACACCCTTAAATGCAAATAAATGGGTGCCAAATACCCACACGAATTTGCCAAGGTTGCCCACCTCATGCACACCACCCCCAGCAACAATGAAATTGGGGGGGGGGGGCTTCTGCACCCTTTTCTACACCCCTACAACCCACTGTACACCCTTAAATTGCAAAATAAATGGGTGCCAAAATACCCACCACGAATTTGCCCAAGGTTGCCACCTCCATCGCACCAACCACCACCAGCAACAATTGAAAATTTGGGGGGGGGGGGGGGGCTTCTGCACCCTTTTCTACACCCTACAACACCCTTGTACACCCTTAAATGCAAAATAATGGGTGCCAAATACCCACACGAATTTGCCAAGGTGCCACCCTCCACATGCACACCACCCCCAGCAACAATGAATGAAATTTGGGGGTGGGGGGGGGCTTCTGCACCCGTTTCTACCCCTACAACACCCTTGTACACCGCTAAATGCAAATAAATGGGTGCCAAATACCCACACGAATTTGCCAAGGTTGCCACCTCCACGCACACCACCCCCAGCAACAATGAAAATTGGGGGGGGGGGGGCTTCTAGCACCCTTTTCTACACCCCTGCCAAACACCCTTGTACACCCTTAAATGCAAAATAATGGGTGCCAAATACCCACACGAATTTGCCAAGGTTGCCACCTCCATGCACACCACCCCCAGCAACAATGAAAATTGGGGGGGAGGGGGGGGGCTTCTGCACCCTTTTCTACACCCCTACAACACCCTTGTACACCCTTAAATGCAAAATAAATGGGTGCCAAATACCCACACGAATTTGCCAAGGTTGCCACCTCCACGCACACCCCCCCCAGCAACAATGAAAATTGGGGGGGGGGGGGGCTTCTGCACCCCTTTTCTACACCCCTACAACACCCTTGTACACCCTTAAATGCAAAATAAATGGTGCCAAATACCCACACGAATTTGCCAAGGTTGCCACCTCCACGCACACCACCCCCAGCAACAATGAAATGGGGGGGGGGCTTCTGCACCCTTTTCTACACCCCTACAACACCCTTGTACACCCTTAAATGCAAAATAAATGGGTGCCAAATACCCACACGAATTTGCCAAGGTTGCCACCTCCACGCACACCACCCCCAGCAACAATGAAAATTGGGGGGGGGGGGGCTTCTGCACCCTTTTCTACACCCCTACAACACCCTTGTACACCCTTAAATGCAAAATAAATGGGTGCCAAATACCCACACGAATTTGCCAAGGTTGCCACCTCCACGCACACCACCCCAGCAACAATGAAAATTGGGGGGGGGGGGCTTCTGCACCCTTTTCTACACCCCTACAACACCCTTGTACACCCTTAAATGCAAAATAAATGGGTGCCAAATACCCACACGAATTTGCCAAGGTTGCCACCTCCACGCACACCACCCCCAGCAACAATGAAAATTGGGGGGGGGGGGGCTTCTGCACCCTTTCTACACCCCTACAACACCCTTGTACACCCTTAAATGCAAAATAAATGGGTGCCAAATACCCACACGAATTTGCCAAGGTTGCCACCTCCACGCACACCACCCCCAGCAACAATGAAAATTGGGAGGGGGGCTTCAGCACCCTTTTCTACACCCCTGCAACACCCTTGTACACCCTGAAATGCAAAATTAATGGGTGCCAAATACCCACACGAATTTGCCAAGGTTGCCACCTCCATGCACACCACCCCCAGCAACAATGAAAATTGGGGGGGGGGGGCTTCTGCACCCTTTTCTACACCCCTACAACACCCTTGTACACCCTTAAATGCAAAATAAATGGGTGCCAAATACCCACACGAATTTGCCAAGGTTGCCACCTCCACGCACACCACCCCCAGCAACAATGAAAATTGGGAGGGGGGCTTCTGCACCCTTTTCTACACCCCTACAACACCCTTGTACACCCTTAAATGCAAAATAAATGGGTGCCAAATACCCACACGAATTTGCCAAGGTTGCCACCTCCATGCACACCACCCCCAGCAACAATGAAAATTGGGGGGGGGGGGGCTTCTGCACCCTTTTCTACACCCCTACAACACCCTTGTACACCCTTAAATGCAAAATAAATGGGTGCCAAATACCCACACGAATTTGCCAAGGTTGCCACCTCCATGCACACCACCCCCAGCAACAATGAAATTGGGGGGGGGGGGGCTTCTGCACCCTTTTCTACACCCCTACAACACCCTTGTACACCCTTAAATGCAAAATAAATGGGTGCCAAATACCCACACGAATTTGCCAAGGTTGCCACCTCCACGCACACCACCCCCAGCAACAATGAAAATTGGGGGGGGGGGGGCTTCTGCACCCTTTCTTACACCCCTACAACACCCTTGTACACCCTTAATGCAAAAATAAATGGGTGCCAAATACCCACACGAATTTGCCAAGGTTGCCACCTCCATGCACACCACCCCCCAGCTAACAATGAAAATTGGGGGAGGGGGGGGGCTTCTGCACCTTTTCTACACCCCTACAACACCCTTGTACACCCTTAAATGCAAAATAAATGGGTGCCAAATACCCACACGAATTTGCCAAGGTTGCCACCTCCACGCACACCACCCCCAGCAACAATGAAAATTGGGAGGGGGCTTCTGCCACCCTTTATCCTACACCCCTACAACACCCTTGTACACCCTTAAATGCAAAATAAATGGGTGCCAAATACCCACACGAATTTGCCAAGGTTGCCACCTCCACGCACACCCACCCCCAGCAACAATGAAAATTGGGAGGGGGCTTCAGCACCCCTTTTCTACACCCCCTACAACACCCTTGCACCCTTAAATGCGAAATTAAATGGGTGCCAAATACCCACACGAATTTGCCAAGGTTGCCACCTACCCTGCACACCACCCCCAGCAACAATGAAAAATTGGGGGGGGGGGGGATTCTGCACCTTTTCCTACACCCCTACAAACACCCTTGTACACCCTTAAATGCAAAATAAATGGGTGCCAAATACCCACACGAATTTGCCAAGGTTGCCACCTCCACGCCCACACCACCCCCAGCAACAACTGAAAATTGCAGAGGGCGCGGGCTTCTGCACCTCTTTTCTACACCCTACAACACCCTTGCTACACCGTAAATGCCAAAATAACATGGGTGCCATAATACCCACACGAATTGCCAGCGTGCCACCTCAGCACACCACCCCCAGCAACAATGAAAATTGGGGGGGGGGGGGGCTTTCTGCCACAATTTCCTACACCCCTACAACAACCGTGTACAACCATTAAATGGCAAAATAATGGGTGCCAAAAGACCACACGACAGGTGCAAGGTTGCCACTAAAGCACACCACCCCCGCAACCAATGAAAATTCGGCGAGCGGAATGAGGGGGGCCTTTCGCACCCTTTTCTACACCCTCTACAACCACCCTTGTAACCTTAAATGCCAAAAAAATAAATGGGTGCCCAAATACCCACACGAATTTGCCCAGGTTGCCACCTCCATGCACACCACCCCCAGCAACAATATGAAATTGGGGGGGGGGGGCTTCTGCCACCCTTTTCTACACCCCTACAACACCCTTGTACCCCCTTAAATGCAAAATAATGGTGCCAATAACCCACACGAATTGCCAATGGTTGCCACCCTCCATGCACACCACCCCCAGCAACATGAAAATGGGGGGTAGGGGGGGCTTCTGCACCCGTTTCTACACCCCTACAAACACCCCTTGTACACCCTTAAATGCAAAATAAATGGGTGCCAAATACCCACACGAAATATGCCAAGGTCTGCCACCTCCACGCACACCACCCCCAGCAACAATGAAAATTGGGGGGGGGGGGGGGCTTCTGCACCCTTTTCTACACCCCTTCAAACACCCATTGTTCACCCTTAAATGCAAAATAAATGGGTGCCAAATACCCACACGAATTTGCCAAGGTTGCCACCTCCACGCACACCACCCCCAGCAACAATGAAAATTTGGGGGGGGGCTTCTGCACCCTTTTCTACACCCCTACAACACCCTTGTACACCCTTAAATGCAAAATAATGGGTGCCAATACCCACACGGAATTTGCCAAGGTTGCCACTCCACGCACACCACCCCCAGCAACAATGAAAATTGCGGGGGGGGGGGGGGGGCTTCTGCACCCCTTTTCTACACCCCCTACAACCACCCTTGTACACCCTTAAATGCAAAATTAAATGGGTGCCAATACCCACACGGAATTGCCAAGGTTGCCACCTCCACGCACACCACCCCCAGCAACAATGAAAGTTTGGGGGGGGGGGCTTCTGCACCCTTTTCTACCACCCCTACAACACCCTTGTACACCCTTAAATGCAAAATTAAATGGGTGCCAAAATACCCACACGAATTTGCCAAGGTTGCCACCTCCACGCCACCACCACCCCCAGCAACAATGAAAATTGGGGGGGGGGGGGCTTCTGCACCCTTTTCTACACCCCTACAACACCCTTGTACACCCTTAAATGCAAAATAAATGGGTGCCAAATACCCACACGAATTTGCCAAGGTTGCCACCTCCATGCACACCACCCCCAGCAACAATGAAAATTGGGGGGGGGGGGGGCTTCTGCACCCTTTTCTACACCCCTACAACACCCTTGTACACCCTTAAATGCAAAATAAATGGGTGCCAAATACCCACACGAATTTGCCAAGGTTTGCCACCTCCACGCACACCACCCCCAGCAACAATGAAAATTGGGAGGGGGGCTTCTGCACCCTTTTCTACACCCCTACAACACCCGGTACACCCTTTAATGCAAAATAAATGGTGCCCAACTTACCACACAAATTTGCCAAGGTAGCCACCTCCACGCACACCACCACCAGAGCAACAATGAAAATTGGGGCGGGGGGGGCTTTCTCACCCTTTTACACCCCTACAACACCCTTGTACACCCTTAAACAACACCAAATACACGGTCGCCAAAGACCCCCTTGACTTTGCCATGATACGACTAAACCAACCTGTTTTGTTGTTGCAGGTTGGATCGACGGGTCTTGTGGTTTCGGCGGCGCTTTTGAACTTTATGGAACAGCGGCTCAGAACAGGTGCTGCTGTTCAGTTTTTCGCCTTGCACCCCTGCTGGGAGGCTGGGTATGGGGGCGGCCTGTCGCTGAAAGAAGTCCGTTGCATTCCTTGGCGGCATTGCAGCCCAGTCCGCGAACACGCTCCTGCCGCTACTTGAGAGCTCAGTGGGATGAGCAAAAGATCTTGAAGAATCTGCAGCATTGGCAGGGTGGGTGGTGGGTGGTAGTGGTGGTGGGTGGTGGTGGTGGTGGGTGGTGGTGGTGGTGGGTGATGGTGGTGGGTGGTGGTAGTGGTGGTAGTGGGTGTGGGTGGGTGGTGGTTGGTAGTGGTGTTGGGTGGTTGTGGGTTGTGGTGGTGGAGATGGGGCACCCTGCTGCTGACTAAAGTCTGTTGCATTCCTGGGTGGCGTGGCTGCCCAGCCTACGTACGCGCTCCTGCCGCTACTTAAGAGCTCAGTGGGATGATCAAAAGATCTTGAAGAATCTGCAGCATTGGCAGGGTGGGTGGTGGGTGGTAGTGGTGGTAGGTGGTGGTGGTGGTGGAGATGGGGCACCCTGTCGCTGACTAAAGTCTGTTGCATTCCTGGGCGGCATCGCAGCCCAGTCTGCGAACGCGCTTCTGTTGATACTTGAGGGCTCTGTGGGATGAGCAAAAGATCTCGAATCATCTGCAGCATTGGTAGGGTGGGTGGTGGTGGGTAGTGGTGGTGGGTGGTGGTGGTGGTGGAGATCGGGCACCCTGCCTCTGACCGAAGTCTGTTGCATTCCTGGGCGGCGTGGCTGCCCAGTCCGCAAACGCGCTTCTGACGTTACTTAAGAGCTCTGTGGGATGAGCAACAGATCTTCAAGAATCTGCAGCATTGGCAGGGTGGGTGGTGGGTGGTGGTGGGTGGTGGTGGGTGGTGGTGGAGGTGGAGGTGGGTGGTATTGGTGGTGGGTGGTGGTGGGTGGTGGGGGGTGGGTTGGTGGTAGTGGTGGTGGGTGGGTGGTAGTGGTGGTGGGTGGTGAGTGGTGGTGGGTGGTGGGTGGTGTTTGCCCACTCATTCCTGGGTGCGTCGCTGCCCACTCTGCTGCTTTGGTAGGGTGTGTGGTGGGTGGGTAGTGGTGGTGGGTGGCTGGTGGGTTTTGTTTGCCCACTCATTCCTGGGCAGCGTCCACGTAGACCACCTACGCCACCAAACCCCCCACCAAAACCACCTACTTCCCACCTACCTCTGGGTTGAAATCGATCATCCTGGCTATTGTTTACCACCAGGATAAAAACTTGCCTCCTTCCCTTCTACCACCTAAACTTAAACCACCACACACCCCACCAATACCCCTAAACCACCACACACCCCACCCTTATACCACCTAAACCACCACACACCCCACCCTTCTACCACCTAAACCACCACACCCCACCCTTCTACCACCTAAACCACCACACCCCCCACCCTTCTGCCACCTAAACTTAAACCACCACACCCCCCACCAATACCACCCAAACCCCTACCAAAGCAACCTTCACCAAAAACACCAAAAACACCCAAACCCCCACTTACCTCAGGGTTGAGACCGATCCTCTTGGCTACTGTCTACGACCAGGTTTAAAGCTGGCTCTTTCCCTTCGACCACCTAAAACAGAACCACCGTAACCAATTTAACCACAGAACATGTACAAAACTACCTCAGGGTTGAGACCGATCCTCTTGGCTATTGTCCACGACCAGGTTTAAAGCTGGCTCTTTCCCTTCGACCACCTAAAACAGAACCACTGCAACCAATTTAACCACAAAACATGTACAAAACTACCTCAGGGTTGAGACCGATCCTCTTGGCTATTGTCCACGACCAGGTTTAAAGCGTGGCACTTTTCCTTCGACCACCTAAAACAGAACCACCGCAACCACCTTAACCACAAAACATACAAAAAACCCCAACTCCCTCTGGGTTGAGACCAATCTTGGTGGCTTTTCTCCACAAGCAGGTTTGAAGCGTGGCTCTTTCCCTTCAACCAACTAAAACAGAACCACCGCAACCACCTTAACCACAAAACATACAAAAAACACCACCTACCTCTGGGTTGAGACTGATCCTCTTGGTTATTCTCCACCACTAGGTTTGAAGCTTGGCTCCTTCCCTTAGATCTGTCGAACTTGTCAAATTCATTTGAGGTGCCGTCTTCTCCGTAGCCCCTCTGGGATCCAGCCTGGCTGACAGGTAACCCATTTTTAGAGGAGGCCTTCAGGCGAGAACCAAGGCTGCGTGGGCAAGACACAGGGTTTTAGGGTTTAGGGTTTAGGGTTCACCCTGAACTTGGTGGTTGTGTGTTGTGGTTTAGGGTGTTGTGGTGTTGCTGGTGTGGTGGTAGGGTGTTGTGTTGCTGGTGTGGTGGTAGGGTGTTGTGTTGTGTGTTGTGGTGTTGTGGTGTTGTGGTGTTGCTGTTGTGGTGGTGGTGGTGGTGGTACCTTACCAGGTTGATCCCACTTTTAGAGGAGTCCTTCAGGCGGGAACCAAGGCTGCATAGGAAGGAGGTAGGGTAGGGTAGGGGGGGGGGGGGGGGGGGGGGGGGGGTATGGTGTGGTGTTGTGGTGGTTGTGTGGTGGTTGTGGTACCTACCCAGCTTGATGTCACTCTAGAGGCCTTCAGGCGAGAACCAAGGCTGCATGGGCAGGAGGAAGGGGTTTAGGGTGTAGGGTGTAGGGTGTAGGGTTTACCTTAAACTTGATGGTTGTGTGGTTGTTGTGTGTTGTGTTGTGGTGGTGTTGTTGTGGTGGTGGTGGTGGTGGCACCTACCCAGCTTGATCCCACTTTTAGAGGAGGCCTTCAGGCGGGAACCTAGGCTGCATGGGCAGGAGGAAGGGGTTTAGGGTTTAGGGTTTAGATTGTAGGGTTTACCTTAAACTTGATGGTTGTTGTGTGTTGTGTTGTTGTCGTGGTGGTGGTGGTGGTGGTGGTGGTGGTGGCACCTTCCCAGCTTGATCCCACTTTTAGAGGAGGCCTTCAGGCGGGAACCTAGGCTGCATAGGAAGGACGAAGGGGAGGGGGTTGTGTGGTGCTTGTGTGGTGGTTGTGTGGTGAGTGTGTGGTGTAGTGGTCGTTGTTTGGTGGTTGTGTGGTGGTTGTGAGGTGGTTGTGGGGTTGTGTGGTGTAGTGGTGGTTGTGTGGTACCTACCAAGCTTGTTAGGACTCTAGAGGCCTTTAGACGGGAACCAAGGGGTGCATGGGCAGGAGGACGGGGGAGGGGGGGGGGAGGGGGGGGGGGGGGGGGGGGGGGGGGGGGGGGGGGGGGGGGGGCCTGGTGTGTGGTGGCCAGTCAGTAGGGAAGGTGGAGTTGTGTTTGTGTTGGGTTGGTGGTTTTAGGGGTTGGTGGTTGGTGTGTGTTGTGGTGTGGTGGCCTTGAGAGGAGGAAGGGGAGGGGGTGGTGGTAGTGATGGTGGTGGTGTGTTGGTGTGGTGGCCTTGAGGCAGGAGGAAGGGGAGGGGGTGGTGGTAGTGATGGTGGTGGTGTGTTGGTGTGGTGGCCTTGAGGCAGGAGGAAGGGGAGGGGGTGGTGGTAGTGATGGTGGTGGTGTGTTGGTGTGGTGGCCTTTGAGGCCGGGGGAAGGGAGGGGGTGGTGGTAGTGATGGCTTTTGGTGTGTTGGTGTGGTGGCCTTGAGGCAGGAGGAAGGGGAGGGGGTGGTGGTAGTGATGGTGGTGGTGTGTTGGTTTGGTGGCCTTGAGGCAGGAGGAATGGGGAGGGGGTGGTTGGTAGTGAGTGGTGGTGTGTGTTGGTGTGGTGCCTGAGGCAGGAGGAAAGGGGAGGGGGTGGTGTGTCAGTGATGGTGTGGTGTGTTTGTGGGTTGCTTTGGGCATGAAGGAGGGAGTTGGGGGGTGTGTATGTGGTGGTGGTGGTGTTGGTTGTGGTGGCCTTGAGGCAAAGGAAGGAAGGGGAGGGGGTGGTGGTAGTGATGGTGGTGGTGTGGTGGTGTGGTGCTGTGGTGGCCTTGAGGTAGGAAGAAGGGGGGGGGTTGTGTGGTGGTGGGTGGTGTAGTGGAGGTGTTGTGGTGTGGTGGCCTTGAGGCAGGAGAAGGGAGGGTGTTGTGTGGTGGTGGTGGTGTAGTGGAGGTGTGGTGGTGGTGTGGTGTGGTTGTGGTGTGTTAATGGTGTGGTACAAATAACCCCCCCCCCCCCCCCCCCCCCCCCCCCGCCCCCCCCCCCTCCCCCCGGCTCACCACACCCACCCACACACACACGACAGCACAAACCAACCTCACTCCCTGCCTTAGGGGACATAGTACTGTTCGTTTGTGAATTCTGTACATCTTGGGAACCCTACTACCTCCTTCTGCTTTTGCGGTTAGTCTCATTGAGGTGCTTTAAGATGCCCCCACTCCACCCACCCACCCACAAAATCCCCACCTCTCCCTATCAGTACCTGTTCGTTTGAATTCTGGACAGCTTGGAACCACTACTAGCCTCCTCCGGCACGTGGTCGGTCTCATCGAGGTCCTTTAAAATAACCCCCCCACACCACCCCCACCCACCCACAACATCCCCACCACCCCCACCATCCACACATACACACACACACAACATCCCCACCACCCCCACCATCCACACATATACACACACACATCCCCACCACCCCCACCATCCACACATACACACACACAACATCCACACCACCCCCACCATCCACACATCCACACACCCACCCCTCAGTACCTGTTCGTTTGAATTCTGGACAGCTTCGAACCACTACTAGTCTCCTTCGGCATGTGGTTAGCCTCATTAAGGTGCTTTAGAATGCCTGTGAAAGATAGAGAAGTCAGCCCCTCGTCCTTCTCCAGGCCATCTAGATACTGGACTGAGTTCCCAGCGTTTTTTGAGGTTCTCCCGGACAGGGTTCCAGTCTCATGTGGGGGGATCCACTTTCGATGGCTCTCACAAAAGAAGAACATGCCAGGCACACCCTGCACGCATGCAGTGGGTGAGTGAGTCAGTTGGTCAGTTGGTTAGTCAGGCAGTCAGGCAGTCGATCAGTCCCATAGGGGCGGGGCGTTTTTTAGGTTCTCCCAGAGAGGGTTCCAGTCTCATGTGGGGGGATCCACTTTCGATGACTCTAACAAAAGAAGAACATGCCTGGCACACCCTGTACGCATGCAGTGGGTGGGTGGGTGGGTGGGTGAGTGGGTGGGTGAGTGGGTGGGTGAGTGAGTCGGTTAGTCAGTTGGTTAGTCAGTTGGTTAGTCAGTTGGTTAGTCAGTTGGTTAGTCAGTTGATTAGTCAGTTGGTTAGTCAGTTGGTTTGACAGTTGGTTAGTCAGTTGGTTAGTCAGTTGGTTAGTCAGTTGGTTAGTCAGTTGGTTAGTCAATCAATCAGTCACTTAGGGGAGGGGGGTGGGGGGGTTCTCCCAGAGAGGGTTCCAGTCTCATGTGGGGGGATCCACTTTCGATGGCTCTAACAAAGGAAGAACATGCCTGGCACACCCTGTACGCATGCAGTGGGTGAGTGAGTGAGTCGGTTAGTCAGTTGGTTAGTCAGTTGATTAGTCAGTTGGTTAGTCAGTTGATTAGTCAGTTGGTTAGTCAGTTGGTTAGTCAGTTGGTTAGTCAGTTGGTTAGTCAGTTGGTTAGTCAGTTGGTTAGTCAGTTGGTTAGTCAGTTGGTTAGTCAGTCGGTTAGTCAGTTGGTTAGTCAATCAATCAGTCACTTAGGGGAGGGGGGTGGGGGGGTTCTCCCGGAGAGGGTCCCAGTCTCAGGTGGGGGGATCCACTTCCGATGGCTCTAACAAAAGAAGAACATGCCTGGCACACCCTGTACCCATGCAGTGTGTGGGCGGGTGGGTGGGTGGGTGAGTGAGTGAGTGAGTGAGTGAGTGAGTGAGTAAGTGAGTGAGTGAGTGAGTGAGTGAGTGAGTGAGTGAGTGAGTGAGTGAGTGAGTGAGTGAGTGAGTGATCTGAGGATTTAGAGGCTTGATGAGTTAGATTTGTTTTGTTGTTTTGCATGTCTGTTCCCTCTTGCCTTGTTTTGCTTGTTCTTCTTCCTGGCCAACCCCAAGGGCCTGGACTTAGTTGTAGAGTGCGTTACGGAACATTGCCATTTAAATAGATTGATACTGCTTGCACACTTGTTCCTAGACATTGGAATTGATTGAGCTCTAGAACGGGTCTGGGGCGGCGCCTCAGGTCAAAGCGTCGTGATGCCTTATGACCAGACACCCGAGCATAGTTTTGCGCCCTATTGACTGCGGACACTTTGACTAATATTTTAGCTACATTGACATTTTATTTTTCTTTGCTTGAGCCTATGTATCGCGGCTGGACCACTGTTAAACAGTGTAAACCGATTATCTATCTGAGTGAGTGAGTGAGTGAGTGAGTGAGTGAGTGCGTTTGTCGGTTAGTCGGTTGGTCAGTCAGTCATTCAGACTCATGGGGATGGGAGGTGGTGGTGAGGTGGTGGTGGGGTGGGGGGTAGAATCCACTCCCGATGGCTCTCACGAAAAAGAATAACATGCCAGGCACACCCTGTGTGCATGAAGTGGGTGAGGGAGTGAGTGCGTTAGTCGGTTAGTCAGTCAGTCATTCAGACTCATGGGGATGAGAGGTGGTGGTAAGGTGGTGATGGTGGGGGTGGGGGGAATCCACTTAGGATGGCTGTCACAAAAGAAGAACATGCCAGGCACACACTGATCAGATAAAGTGAGAGAGTTAGTCGGTTAGTCGGTTAGTTAGTTGGTCAGTCAGTCATTCAGACTCATGGGGATGGGAGGTGGTGGTAAGGTGGTGGTGGTGTGGGGGGTAGAATCCACTTCTGATGGCTCTCACGAAAAAGAAGAACATGCCAGGCACACCCTGTACGCATGCAGTGGGTGAGTGAGTGAGTGCGTCAGTCGGTTAGTTGGTTGGTCAGTCAGTCATTCAGACTCATGGGGATGGGAGGTAGTGGTAAGGCGGTGGGGGTGTGGGTGGGGGTGGGGGGATCCACTCCTGATGGCTCTCTCGAAAAAGAAGAACATGCCAGGCACACCCTGTATGCATGAAGTGGGTGAGTGAGTGAGAGCGTCAGTTGGTTAGTCAGTTGGTTAGTTGGTCAGTCAGTCAATCAGTCTCATGGAGGTGGTGGTGGAATGGGGGGTAGGATCCACAACCGATGGCTTTCACGAAAAAGAAGAACATGCGAGGCACACTATGTACAGATGCAGTGGGTGAGTGAGTGAGTGCGTCAGTTGGTTAGTCAGTTGGTTAGTTGGTCAGTGCATGCAGTGAGTGAGTGGGGGGTCTGTCCGTTCGTCCATCCGTCCGTCCATCTGTCCGTCAGTCAGTCAGTCTGTCGGTCCGTCCGTCGATCGGTCGGTCTGTATGTCTGTACGTCAGTCAGCCGGTCGGTCGGTCGTTCGGTCTGTCCGTCCATCCGTCCGTCCGTCCGTCCGTCGGTAAGTAAAGGTGATCCTCCCCCCCCCCCCCCATCTTGTGACTGATTAACTGACTAACCAACTGACTTACTGACTGACGCCACGTGCTACAGTGATCATCAAGCCTTTCCACTTACCTAATCCCCCCCCACACTAACACCCAAACCAAACACCCACATCCCCCCCCACCCCCACCCACACCACCACCCACAGTCAGTTAGTCAGTCAAGCCCTTCCACTTACCGCAGCGTTCGCCACATACTTGGCCTTCCGGTCACACCACGGCCTTCCATCATACAGCTTCTCCATATTCAAAACCACGTCATCTGGAGGTGAGGACAAATCAGGCTGGCACTCATGAGGGGCGCAGATAGCCATGCAGTAGGGGTGGAAACCGGTGCAAAATCCCCCCCCCCCCCCCCCCCCCAACCACCACCACCACCACACACCACCACACACACACCCCACTCCACCCCACCCTCCCACCCCCACACCCCCGCACTACCATCCACAGTCAGTCGAGCCCTTCCACTCACCGCAGCGTTCGCCACATACTTGGCCTTCGGTCACACCACGGCCTTCCATCATACAGCTTCTCCATATTCATAACCACGTCATCTTGAGGTGAGGACGAATCCGGCTGGCAATCATGAAGTGCGCAGATAGCCATGCAGTAGATGTGGATACCAGCGCCCCCCCCCCCCCCCCCCCCCCCCCCCCCAACCAACCAACCAACCACCACCACCACCACACACCACCACACACACACCCCACCCCACCCCACCCTCCCACCCCACACCCCCGCTCTACCATCCACAGTCAGTCGAGCCCTTCCACTCACCGCAGCGTTCGCCACATACTTGGCCTTCCGGTCACACCACGGCCTTCCATTATACAGCTTCTCCATGTTCAAAACCACGTCATCTTGAGGTGAGGACGAATCCGGCTGGCACTCATTCGGTGCGCAGATAGCCATGCAGTAGGGGTGGATGCCGGCGCAAACCCCCCCGGAACAGCACCATGGTGTTCCAGAACTATCCAATGGCATTCCCACGCTAGCCTGTGTGGAAGGGTTGGTATCAGTGTTGGTATAGTGTTGATGAAGGATGTTGGTGAATCGGTGGGTGGGTGTATGGTGTGGGTGTTGGAGTTAGTTGTTCGGGGTGGGTGTTGGCTGTGGAGTTGTTGGTGTTGGTTGTTGGTGTTGGTGTGGTGGTGGTGTGGTTGAGTGGTGTTGGTGGTGTGTTTGGTGATGTGTTGTATGTGGGTGTGCGCGGGGTGTTGGTTGTGGGTTGTTGGGTGAGTGTTGGTGTGAGTATTGGTTTGGGGTTGTTGGAATTGGGGGCGTTGGTGTGGTTTTTGGTGTGGGTGTTGGGTCGTGAGTGTTGGTGTGAGTGTTTGGTGTAGTGTGGTGTGGGTGTGGTGTGAGTGTGGGTGAGTGTTGGTGTCGAGTGTTGGGTGAGTGTTGGTTGGGAGTGGTTGGTGTGGGTGTTGTTGTGAGTGTGGTGTGTGATGTTGTGGGTTGTTGGTGGGGTGTGGGTGTTGGTGTGGGTGTTGGTGTGAGTGTTGGTGTGAGTGTTGGTGTGGGTGTTGGTGTGGGTGTTAGTGTTGATGTTTGTGCATTTGTGTGGGTGTTGGTGATGATGCTGGTGCATTCGTGTGGGTGATGGTGTGGGTGGATGCCGGTGCAAAATCCCCCAAATCAGTTTCGGTTGGTGCTCCCGAACTGTGCAATGGCATTCCTACGCTAGCCTGTGTGGAAAGGTGGTACGGTGTGGTGATGCATGTGGGTGTTGGTGTGCGCGTGTTGGTGTGAGTGTTGGTTCGTGGGTGTGATGGTTGGTGATTGGTTGGGTGATGGTTTTGTTGTAAGTATGTGGTTTAGGTTGTAAATGGAAGGGGTGTGGTGTTGGTGTGGGTGTCGGAGGGGTATGTGGGCAGTGGGTGTGGTGTGGTGTGGTGTTGGTGTTGGTGTTGAGTGTTGGTGATGGTGTGGTTGTTGGTGTGGTGTGGGGTTGGGTGGTGTGGTGTGGGTCGTGGGTGTGGGTGTGGGTGAGGTGTGGTGTTGGGTATTGTTGGTTGTTGTGTTGGTGTGGGTGTTTGTGCATTGGCATGGTGGTGGTTGGTTGTTGGTGTTGGGTTGGTGCATTGGTGTGTGGTTGTTGTGTGGTGTTTTGTGTGTGTTGTTGTTGGTGTGGGAATTGGTGTTTGGGTTTGGGGGGGGCATTGGTGTAGTTGTTGGTTGTGGTGTGGTCCCGACTCTTGTTGAGTTGGTGTGGTGCATTGTGTGGTAGTGCATTGGTGTGGTTGTTGGGTGGGTGTGGTGTTGGTGTGGGTGTGATGTTGGGTGTGGTGTTGGTGTGCGGTTTGTTGCTGTTGGTGTTGGTGTGGTGTTGATTTGTGGGTGTGGTGTTGTTGGTTGTTGTGTTGGTTGTGTGGTGTTGTTGTTGGGATTGGTGTTGTGTTGTTGGATGTTGGTTGTTGTTTTGTGTTGGTGAATTGGTGTTGGTGCATTGGTGTAGTTGTCGGTGTGGTTGTTGGTGTTGGTGTTGGTGTTGGTGCATTGGTGTGGTGCATTGGTGTGGTTGTTGGTGTGGGTGTTGGTGTTGGTGTGGGTGTTGATGTTGGTGTTGGTGTTGGTGTGGGTGTTGATGTTGGTGTTGGTGTTGGTGTTGGTGTTGATGTGGGTGTTGGTGTTGGTGTTGGTGTTGGTGTTGGTGTTGGTGTTGGTGTTGGTGTGATGTGGGTGTTGGTGTTGGTGTTGGTGCATTGGTGTGGTTGTTGGTGTGGTTGGGTGTTGGTGTGGGTGTTGGTGTTGGTGTTGTGTTGGTGTTGGGGTTGGTGCATTGGTGTGGCGTGTGTGTGGTTCGTTGGTGTTGGTGTGGGTGTGGTGATGGGTGTTGGTGTTGGTGTTGGTGTAGGTCTGTGGTTGTGGTGTTGGTGGGTTGTTGGTGTTGGTGTGGTTGTTGGTGTTGGTGTGGTTGTTGGTGTGGGTGTTGGTGTTGGTATTGGTGCATTGGTGTGGTTGTTGGTGTGGTTGTTGGTGTTGGTGTTGGTGTTGGTGTGGGTGTTGGTGTGGGTGTTGGTTTGGGTGTTGGTGTTGGTGTTGGTGTTGGTGTTGGTGTTGGTGTTGGTGTTGGTGCATTGGTGTGGTTGTTGGTGTGATTGTTGGTGTGGGTGTGGATATCAGTTTGTTTGTGCGGTTGTTGATGTGGGTGTTGGCGTGGGTGCTAGTGTGGGAGTTGGTGTGGTTGTTGGTGTGGGTCTGGGTCTGGGTGTGGGTGTGGGTGTGGGTGTGGGTGTGGAGAGATTTTGAGTGTGTTTCTGTCAGCCATTCTGTGTTGCTTGCCTGTCTGTCTGTCAGGACATGTTGTCTGTCTGCCTATGTTGTCTGCCTGTCAGTCTGTATTGCCGGTCAGCCTGTCTGTCTGATGAGCGGCAGGACAATACTAAGTTACTGTCTGTCTGACACAATATGACCCTACACAGCATGTCCCAATACGACAAGATATGAAAGGGCAAAACAAGGCAAACAAGGCAAGACAAGGCAAGGCAAGGCGGGGCAAGGCAAGACAAGGCAAGGCAAGGCGGGGCAAGGTGGGGCAAGGCAAGGCAAGGCAAGGCAAGGCGGGGAAAGGCAAGACAAGGCAAGGCAAGGCAAGGCAAGGCAAGGCAAGGCAAGGCAAGGCAAGGCAAGACAAGACAAGGCAAGGCAAGGCAAGACAAGGCAAGGCAAGGCAAGGCAAGGGCAAGGCAAGGCCAGGCAAGGCAAGCAAGGCAGGGAAGGCAAGGCAAGGCAAGGCAAGGCCTAAGGCAAGCAGGGCAGGGCAAGAGCAAGGCGGGGGAAGGCAAGACAATGGCAAGCAATGGCAAGGCGGGGCAAGCAAGACATGGAAAGGCAAGGCAAGCGGAGAAGGCAAGACAAGCAAGGGAGGGGGAAAGGCAAGACAAGGCAAGGCAAGGCAAGGGGGGGGAACGGCAAGGCAAGGCAAGGCAAGGCAAGGCAAGGCAAGGCAAGGCAAGGCGGGGAAGGCAAGACACGGCACGGCACGGCTGGGCAAGGCAGGCAAGCAAGGCAAAGACAAGGCAAGGCAGGGCAAGGCAAGGCGGGAATAGGCAAGACAAGGCAAGGCAAGCGGGGAAGGCAAAAACAAGGCAAGGCAAAGGCAAGGCGGGAACGGCAAGACAAGACAAAGGCAAGGCGGGGGAAGAGGAAGGCCCAAGACAAGGCAAGACAAGGCAAGGCAAGGCAATGGCGGGGACAGCAAGACAAGCAATTGCAAGGCAAAGGCGGGGAAAGGCAAGGCAAGGCAAGGCGGGGCAAGGCAAGGCAAGGCAAAGCGGGGCAAGGCAAGACAAGGCAAGGCAAGGCAAGGCAAGGGAAGGGAAGACACGATGGGTTATGGCAAGACAGGACATGGCATGACAAGAAGGGACAGAATGGGACGGGGCAGGGCAGGGCGAAATACAATGGAAACAGCAAGGGTAGTAAGCCTCACATGAGCACTGAAGACTCTAAGGGTGTTGACAAGGCAAGGCAAGGCAAGGCATGATGGGGTATGGTGAGACAGGACAGGACAGGATGGGACGTGACAGGACGGAATAAGCCGGTTTCGGCAAGGATAGTAAGCCTCACATGATTACTCAAGACTCTGAGGGTGTTGACGTGACAAGACAAGACAAGGCAAGATAAGACATGATTGGTTATGGCGGGACAGGACAGGACAGCACATGACAGGATGTGACAGGACAGGACAGCACATGACAGGATGTGACAGGACAGGACAGGACAGCACATGACAGGATGTGACAGGACAGGACAGCACATGACAGGATGTGACAGGACAGGACAGGACAGGACAGCACATGACAGGACAGGACAGGACAGGACAGCACAAGACAGGACGGGACAGGACAGGACAGGATATGCTGGAAATAGCAAGGGTAGGAAGCCTCACATGATTACTCAAGACTTGGAACATGTTGACGAGACAAGGCAAGGCAAGGCAAGGCAAGGCAAGGCAAGGCAAGGCCAGGCAAGGCAAGGCCAGGCAAGGCAAGGCAAGGCAAGGCAAGGCAAGGCAAGGCAAGGCAAGGCAAGGCAAGGCAAGGCAAGACAACACACGATGGGGCATGGCGGAACAGGACAGGACAGGATGGGATAAGCCGGCAACAGCAAGGGTAGTAAGCCTCACATGATTACTCAAGACTCTGAGGGTGTTGACGAGACAAGACAAGGCAAGGCAAGGCCAGGCCAGGCCAGGCCAGGCCAGGCAAGACATGATGGTGTATGGCGTGACAGGTCAGGGCAGGACAGGGCAGGATGCGATAAGCCAGCAACAGCAAGGGTAGTAAGACTCACATGAGTGCTCAAGACTGTGAGGGTGTTGACAAGACAAGACAAAGCAAGACGACAACACACGATGGGGTGGTGTATGTAGGGACAGGACAGGACAGCACAGGACGTGATAGGGCAGGATGGGACGGGATAAGCTGGCAACAGCAAGGGTACTTTGCCTCACAATATTACTCAAGACTCTAGGGGTGTTGATGTGACAAGACAAGGCAAGGCAAGGCGGGGCAAGGCAAGGCAAGACAAGACAAGACAAGGCAAGGCAAGGCAAGGCAAGACAAGGCAAGGCAAGGCAAGGCGGGGAAAGGCAAGACAAGGCAAGGCAAGGCAAGGCAAGGCAAGGCAAGGCAAGGCAAGGCAAGGCAAGGCAAGGCAAGGCAAGGCAAGGCAGGGCATGGCAAGACAATACATGATGGGGTATGGCGGGACAGGACAGGACAGGACAGCACATGACAGGATGGCACACAACAGGACAGGATAAGCCGGTAACTGCAAGGGTAGTAAGCCTCACATGATTACTCAAGATTCTGAGGGTGTTGACACTAGAGGGGTTGGAGATGTTGGAGCTGCCAGCTTGTGCAAGTTGAGAAACAGTCACGGATTCAGACGAATGTCCTGCCGTTGTGAGCTTGGGGCAAAGCTCAGTTCCCTCCGTCATGTCCGGGGGCATGCTCCACCTGGGCAGGGGGATTTATAATATAAGCATATGAATGGTGGCAGGGGTATATTAAAATATGAAGGTAAGAGATGAATAATATAATAACAATGGTGAGAGGGAAATATTATGACATAAATAGTCAGGCAAGTTGAGATACAGCTGTGGATGCAGACGAATGTGCAGCCCTTGTGAGCTTGGGGCAAAGCTCAGTTCCCTTTGTCATGTCCGGGGGCATGCTCCACCTGGGCAGAGGCATACATGATATAAGTATATGAATGGTGGCAGGGGTGCATTATAATATAAATGGCGAGAGGGGAGTATTATAATATAAATGGCGAGAGGGGGGAATATCATGATATACATGGTCATAAGGGAATATAATACCAATGGTGGCAGGGGTGCAAAATAATATAATTGGTGATAGGGGAATATTATAAAATAAATGGTGATAGGGGAGTATTATAATATAAATGGTTGCAGGGGAATATTATAATATAAATGGTAGCAGGGGTGCATTATTGGTATTATGGTTGCAGGGGTGCAATATAAATGGTTGCAGGGGAATATTATAATATAAATGGTTGCAGGGGAATATTATTAATTAAATGGTTGCGGGGAATATGAAATATAACATGGTTGCAGGTGTGGCATTATGGTATTATGGTGTGGAAGGGGTGCAAGATAATGGTTGCAGGGGTGCATTATTGGATTATGGTGCAGGGGTGCGAAGATAAAGTGGTTGCGGGGTGCATTCTTGGTATTATGGTGGACAGGGGTGCAAGAATAAATGTTTTGCAGGGTGTTGCATTATTGGATATGGGTGCAGGGGGCACGAAAATGGTGCAGGGGTGCATATTGGTATTATGGTGGCAGGGGTGCAGATAAATGGTTGGAAGGGGTGCATTATTGGTATTAGGGTGGCAGGTGCAAGATAAATGTTGCAGGGGTTGCATTGTATTATGGTGGGCAGGGGGTGCAAGATAAATGGTTGCAGGGGTGCAGTATTGGTATTATGGTGCAGGAGATGCAAGCTAAATGCGTTGAGGGGTGCATATGGTATTATGGTGGCAGGGGTGCAAGAGAAATGGTTTGCAGGGGTGCCATTATTGTTTATGGTGGCGAGGGTGCAAGATAAATGGTTGAGGGGTGCATTATTGGTTTATGTGGCAGGGAGTGCAAGATAAATGTTGCAGGGGTGCATTATGGTATTATGGTGGCAGGGGGCAAGATAAATGGTGCAGGGGTGCATTATGGTATTATGGTGGCAAGGGTGCAAGTACATGGTTGCAGGGGTGCATATTGGTAATGGTGGCAGGGGTGCACGATAAATGGTTGCAGGGGGCATTATTGGTATTATGGGGAAGGGGTTGCAAGATAAGGTGGCAGGGGTGCCATTTTGGTATTATGGTGGCCAGGAGTGCAAGATAATGGTTGCAGGGGTTTTTGATATGTTATTATGGTGGCAAGGGGCAAGATAACTGGTTGCAGGGTTGCAGTATAGGTATTATGGTGGAGGGTGCAAGATAATGGTTGCAGGGGTGCATTATTGGTATTATTGGCAGGGTGCATGCAAGGATTAATGGTTGCAGGGGGGGTGCATTATTGGTATTATGGTGGCAGGGGTGCAAGCTAAATGGTTCAGGGGTGTGCATTATGGTTATTATGGTGGCAGGGTGCAAGATAAATGGTTGCCCAGGGGGTGAATGATATTGGTATTATGGTGGCAGGGGTTGCAAGATAAATGTTGCAGGGGCTGCATTATGGTATTATGTGGCAGGGTTGCAAGATAAATGTTGCAGGGGTGGCATTATTGGTTTATGGTGGGGGGTGCAAGATAAATGGTTGCAGGGGTGCATTATTGGTATTATGGTGGCAGGGGTGCAAGATAAATGGTTGCAGGGGTGCATTATTGGTATTATGGTGGCAGGGGTGCAAGATAAATGGTTGCAGGGGTGCATTATTGGTATTATGGTGGCAGGGGTGCAAGATAAATGGTTGCAGGGGTGCATTATTGGTATTATGGTGGCAGGGGTGCAGATAAATGGTTGCAGGGGTGCACTTGGTATTAGGGTGGCAGGGGTGACAGATCAAGGTTGCAGGGGTGATTTGTATTATGGTGGCAGGGGGCAAGATACAGGGTGAAGATAAATGGTGCAGGGGTGCATTTTGGTATTATGTGGCAGGGGTGCAAGATAAATGGTTGCAGGGGTGCAATATTGGTATTATGGTGGCAGGGGTGCAAGATAAATGGTTGCAGGGGTGCATGATTAGTATTATGGCTGCAGGGGTGCAAGTAAATGTGCGGGTGCATTATTGGTAGTATGGTGTGAGGCGGTGCAAGATAAATGGTTGCAGGGGTGCCATTTTGGTATTATGGTGGCAGGGGTTGCAAGATAAATGGTGTTGCAGGGGGGCATTATGGGAATTAGAGGTGGCAGGGGTGCAAGAGAAGAGGTGTTGCAGGGGTGAATATGGTATATGGTGGCGGGGTGACAAGCTAAAATGGTTGCGCAGGGGGTGGCATTATTGGTAGTATGGTGGAAGGGGTGCAAGATAAATGGTTGCAGGGGTGCATTAATGGTATTATGGTGGCAGGGGTGCAAGATAAATGGTGGCAGGGGCATTATGGTATTATGGTGGAAGGGTGCAAGATAACTGATGCAGGGTGCACTATGGTATGATGGTGGCAGGGGTGCAAGATAAATGGTTGCAGGGGTGCATTATTGGTATTATGGTGGCAGGGGTGCAAGATAAATGGTTGCCGGGGTGCATTATGGGATTATGGGGCAGGGGTTGCCAAGGATAATGGTAGTGCAGGGTGTGCTTATTGGTATTATGGTGGCAGGGCTTGCAGGAAATGTTGCAGGGGTGCATTGTTGTATTCGGTGGCAGGGGCAAGATAAAATGGTTGCAGGTGCATATGTATATAGTGGCAGGGGTGCAGATAAATGCGTTGCAGGGGTGCATTATTGGTAGTATGGTGGCAGGGTTGCAAGATAAATGGTTGCAGGGGGGCATTATTGGGATTATGGTGCAGGTGCAAGATAAATGTTGCGGGGTGCATTAATGGTATATGGTGGCGGGGTGCAAGATTAAATGGTTTGCAGGGGTTGCTTATTGGTATATGGTGGCAGGGGTGCAAGATAAATGGGTTGCAGGGGCATTATTGGTATGATGGTGCAGGGGTTGCAAGATAAATGTTGCAGGGTGCATTATTGGTATTATGGGTGGCAGGGGTGCAAGGATAAAGGGTTGAGGGGTGCATTATGGTATTATGGTGGCAGGGGTGCAAAGATAAATGTTGCAGGGGTGCATTAGTGTATATGGTGGCAGGGGGCAAGATTAAATGGTTGCAGGGGTGCATTATTGGTATTATGGATGGCCGGGGGGCAAGATTAAATGGTTGCAGGGGTGCATTATTGGTATATGGTGGCAGGGGTTGCAAGATAAATGGTTGCAGGGTGCATATTGGTATTATGGCTGGCAGGGGTGCAAGATATAATGGTGTTGCAGGGTTGGCATTATTGGTTTATGTATGGGGCAGGGGTGCAGATCAATGGTTTGCAGGGGTGCAGTATTGGTCTTATTGGTGGCAGGGGTGCAAGAAAATGGTTGCAGGGGTTGCATTATGGTTTATTATGGGTGGCAGGGTGCAAGATAATGGTTTGCCGGAGTGCATTATTATATAAATGGTGATAGGGGCACATGGAAATATGAATGGTGATAGGGGATATTATAATATAAATGGTCAGAAGGGAATATAATTCCAATGGTGAGAGGGGTGCATTGTAATATAAATGGTGATAGGGGAATATTATAATATAAATGGTCAGAAGGGAATATAATTCCAATGGTGAGAGGGGTGCATTATAATATAAATGGTGATAGGGGAATATTATAATATAAATGGTCAGAAGGAAATATAATTCCAATGGTGAGAGGGGTGCATTATAATATAAATGGTGATAGGGGAATATTATAATATAAATGGTCAGAAGGAAATATAATTCCAATGGTGAGAGGGGTGCATTATAATATAAATGGTGATAGGGGATATTATAATATAAATGGTGATAGGGGAATATTATAATATAAATGGTCAGAGGGAAATATAATTCCAATGGTGACAGGGGAATATTAGAATATGAATGGTCAGAAGGGAATATAATATAAAAAGGTTGACGTCAGGGTCACTAAACACCTTACTTTCATGACCTAATTATTTTTGGTGAGGGGGGGATAGGGGCAAAAATAAGCCGATCGAGGGGGTGGGGGGTGGGGGGTGCGTGTGTGTGTGGGGGGGAGATAGGGTCAAAAATAAAAACTGAATAGCATGGGCGTCAAATAATATTGATGAGAATTCTTGATGACCCTCCGGTGAGAGGGTTATATTATAATGAAACATTGAGCTGACATACACATTGACACACACACACACACACGCACGCACGCACGCACACACACACACACAAACGCACACACACACACACGCACACGCCCACCCGCCCGCCCACCCGCCCGCCCGCCCGCCCACACACAATAGGAGAGTCAACACACACACACCTGCTGGACCCATCGAGTGCTTCAAAAAGGACCGGCATCACCCTGGCTTGCTTGGCCTCCTCCAAGGTGTTGATCGAACAACACCAACAGCCAACACCCACAACACTCATAGAAGCCTCAGAAAAAGGAGAGTCAACTGCAACATAGCACACACACCTGCTGGACCCATCGAGTGCTTCAAAAAGAACCGACATCACCCTGACTTGCTTGGCCTCTTCCAATGTTCTGATCGAACAACACAAACAACCAACACCCACACCACACATAGAAGCCTCAGAAAAAGGAGAGTCAACTGCAACGTAGCACACACACCTGCTGGACCCATCGAGTGCTTCGAAGAGGACTGGCATCACCCTGACTTGCTTGGCCTCTTCCAAGGTGTTGATCGGAAGGGAGATTCCTGGAAGGGTTGGTGTCGGTGTTGGTGTATGTGTTGGTGTTGGTGTGGATGGTGTGTGTGTGTGTGCTGGTGTGGGTGTTGTTTGTGGGTGCGGGTGTGGGTGTTGGTGTGGATAATGGTGTTGGTGGTGGTGTGGGTGTTGTTTGTGGTTGTGGATGTTGGTGTGTGTGTGTGTTGCTTCGCCTCTTCCAATGTGTTGAACGGAAGGGAGATTCCTGGAAGGGTTGGTGTTGGTGTTGGTGTTGATGTTGGTGTGGATGTTGGTGTGGTTGTGGGTGTTGGTGTGGGTGTGGGTGTTGGTGTGTGCGTTGATTGGTCTCTTCCAACGTGTTGATCGGAAGTGAGATTCCTGGAAGGGTTGGTGTTGGTGTTGGTGTGGATGGTGTGGGTGGTGGTGTTGGTGTGGGTGTTGTTTGTGGGTGCGGGTGTGGGTGTTGTTTGTGGCTGTGGATGTTGGTGTGTGTGTTGCTTTGCCTCTTCCAATGTGTTGATCGGGAGGGGGGTTCCTGGAAGGGTTTGTGTCAATGTTGATGTTGGTGTAGATGATGGTGTGGTTGTGGGTGTTCGTGTGGGTGTTTGTGTTGGTGTGTGCGTTGATTAGCTTTTTTGTGTTGATTGGAAGGGAGATTCCTGGAAGGGTTGGTGTTGGTGTTGGTGTGGATGGTGTGGGTGGTGGTGTTGGTGTGGGTGTTGTTTGTGGGTGCGGGTGTGGGTGTTGTTTGTGGCTGTGGATGTTGGTGTGTGTGTTGCTTTGCCTCTTCCAATGTGTTGATCAGAAGGGGGATTCCTGGAAGGGTTTGTGTCTGTTGATGTTGGTGTAGATGATGGTGTGGTTGTGGGTGTTTGTGTGGGTGTTTGTGTTGGTGTGTGCGTTGATTAGCTTTTTTGTGTTGATTGGAAGGGAGATTCCTGGAAGGGTTGGTGTTGGTGTTTTGGATACATCCTAGCCAGGCCAGCCATCAACAATGGGGTTGCTAAAGGGCGTAGGGGACATGGAAGGGTTGGTGTTGGTGTTGGTGTGGATGGTGTGGGTGTTGGTGTGGTTGTGAGTGTTGGTGTTGGTGTGGGTGTGGGTGTTGGTGTTGGTGAGGATGATGGTGTTGGTGTGTGTGTGTGTTGGTGTTGGTGTGTGTGTTGGTGTGGGTATTGGTGTTGGTGCGGGTGTTGATGTTGATTTGGGTGTTGGTGAGGATGATGGTGTTGGTGTTGGTGTGTGTGTCGATGTTGATTTGGGTGTTGGTGAGGATGAGGGTGTGTGTGTGTGTGTGGGTGGGTGGGTGGGTGTTGGTGTGTGGTGGTGGTGTTGGTGTTGGTGTTGTGGTGTGGTGTGGGTTCTGGTGTTGTTGTGGGATTGGTGTTGGGGGGGGTGTGATGTTGGTTTGGGTGTTGGTGTTGGTGGGGTGTGGTGTGGTTTGGTGTGGTGTGGGTGTGTGTTGGTGTTGGTGGTTGGTGTGGGGGTTGGTTTGGTGTGTTGTGGGTATTGGTGTTGGTGTGGGTGTTGATGTTGGTTTGGGTGTTGGTGAGGATGGTGGTGTTGGTGGGGGTGTGTGTGCTGGTGTTGGTGTGGGTGGGGTGTGGTGTTTGGTGTGTGTTGGTGTTGGTGTGGGGTGGGTTGGGGTTGGGGTGGGTGTTGGTGTTGGTGTGGATGATGGTGTGGGTGTTGGTGTTGGTGTTGGTGTGGGTGTTGGTGTGGGTGTTGGTGTGGGTGTTGGTGTGGGTGTTGGTGTGGATGATGGTGTTGGTGTTGGTGTGGGTGTTGGTGTGGGTGTTGGTGTGGGTGTGGGTGGTGTGGGTGTGTTGCTTGGCCTCTTCCAAGGTGTTGATTGGAAGGGAGATCCCTGAAAGAGTTGGTATTGGTGTTGGTGTTGGTGCGGGTGTTGGTGTTTGCAGTGTGTGTTGGTGTGTGTGTGTTGCTTGGCCTCTTCTAAGGTGTTGATCAGAAGGGAGATTCCTGGAAGGGTTGGTGTCGGAGTTGGTGTGGGTGTGGTTGTAGGTCTGGACGAAGTTATTGGTGTGTGTGTTGGTGTGGATGATGTTGTGTGTGTTGGTGTGTGTGTGTTGGTGTTGGTGTTGGTGCATTGGTGTGGTTGTTGGTGTGGTTGTTGGTGTGGTTGTGGGTGTTGGTGTGTGTGTTGGTTGGTCTCTACCAAGGTGTTGATCAGAATGGAGTTACCTGGAAGGGTTGGTGTCGGTGTTGGTGTTGGTGTGGGTGTTGATGTTGGTGTGGATGGTGGTGTGGGTGTTGTTTGTGAACATGGGTGTTGGTGTGGGTGTTGATGTTTGTGTGGATGGTGGTGTGGGTGTTGTTTGTGAACGTGGGTGTTGGTGTGGGTGTTGATGTTTGTGTGGATGGTGGTGTGGGTGTTGTTTGTGAACGTGGGTGTTGGTGTGGGTGTTGTTTGTGGGTGCGGGTGTGGGTGTTATACCTACCATGTATACGCAGTGCGTTGTATACATCGCAGCTGTCAGGGCACAGACCAGCACACAGTAGGGCGACTGAGAAATATCAATTTACATGAAGGAAAAAACACTGACTTTCCATATATAATTACGCCGGCATTGGTATTGGCGTCAGTGTTGGTGTTTGAGGGGGGTGGGGGGTGAAGGGGGAGTGTGAGGGGGGAGGGGGCACAGGAGCAATATCATGTGGTGATGAATGATGTGTGTGGGATGATGAGGAAGGAAAAACATAGAACTACCATGTTTACGCAGTGCGATGTATACATCACAGCCGGCAGAGCGCAGACCAGCACACAGTAGGGTGAAGCGACCGGTAGCCAGGGCCTCCTACACCGTGTTAATATGGGTGTGTTTTTGGTTCTGTTGACACTGAGCTTGGTATTGGTGTCAGTGTTGGTGTTGGTGTTGGTGTGTGTGGTTGGTGTTGGTGTTGGTGTGGGTGTTGGTGTGTGTGTTGGTGTTGGTGTTGGTGTGTGTAGAGTGTGAGGGGGGAGGGGGAAAAGGAGCACTATCAATTCGCATGAAGGAAAAAACACGGACTTACCATGCTTACGCAGTGCGTTGTAAACATCACAGCCGTCAGAGTAGAGAACAGCACACAGTTCTTTGAAGCGACCAGCAGCCACTGCCTTCCACACTAAATGTAAGACATTGTTGGTGGTGCTAGGCTTGGAATCCACCATATCCCTGCAGGCAGTTGGTTCGGGGTTTAGGGGGTCAGGAGTGTCGGGCCGGGGGGTTAGGGGGTCAGGAGTGTCGGGCCGGGGGGTTAGGGGGTCAGGAGTGTCAGGCAGGGGGGTTATGATTTAGGGGGGCAGGCAAGAGGTTTAGGGTTCAGGGAGTCAGGAGTGCAGGCATGAGGTCGGGAGTCTCAGACAAGTCCTGGGCACATCAAAGCGACACAGAAATTGGCGGAGAGTGTTGGCTATTGGAGCGACAGGTGGCACTGGAATCGAGTGTGGCGGAAAAAAGTAACAACAACAGCAACAACAACAACATGAGGAGGACTTACTCCACCAGACTGCTTACGCCAAAGCCAATGGTATGCGCACGCCTCATGTCCAGTGTGTTGTACGATGAGAGGACGTTGAAAAACGAGTGCAAACAGAAAAGAAAAAAGCAACAACAGCAGCAAAAAAAAAAAAAAAAGATAACGTCTGGAGGGGGGGGGTGGTGTTACGGGGACCCTCCGTACGCCGCCGGGGGAAAGTCACCATGGCAGACATAGTAAGTGCCACCCTCCAGCGGGGGGACTTCACTTGACGGTGTGGCAAGAATGCTGGTACAGGAGGCGAGATTCTCGTGCAGCTTAGAGATGAGTTTGTCTACGTGTTCGCGACTGATCCCTTAGGTGGAGAGATGGTAATAGTTGTGATGGTATGGTAACAGTGGTACCTATGGTGAAGACTAGGTAGTGGACAAGGAATCCTTGTTGTTGAAGGATACGTGGAGTCCTTATGGAACGCTCTTTTCCTGGAATTTGATGTGGTGGTTAGTGTCTGAGCAATAGCCCAGTTCAACTAGGTAGGCTTTTCTTGGTTTGGGTTCGTCGTCAATGAGGAGGAGATCAGGCCTGTATTATCCCATGTGGCTTGGGGAAGATCAGGGGTGTGAGGGTGGTTGGGGGTCTCGTGGGAATGTCGGAGGTCGCTTCACAAGTGCCTGCATCCATGTACATGGGGAGAGCCCCAGAGCTCCTTGGCTACTGCCTTTTGGATGAGTTGGACCGCCTTATTATGTCTGTTGATATACATCCTTTGAAGACAGGGTGGCTGCACCCAGCAAGAATATGGCCAGCTCCGTCCTGTGCTTGCGACAAAGAGGGCAGTTATCAGAGGGGGGGCTAGTGCTGGTACCATAGGGGCGTTTGTATCTGTACGCCAGTTTCCTAGTCATAAGCGTCCCACCTAGCCTTGTGGATTTGTATTTTTGCCACCATTTGATGTCGGTGGATTGCCAGAAACGATTACTAGCCTGAGGGAGGAGGAAGGGGTTGGCTTGCTCCCACATGGAGGAGTATATGCCCGTGGTGTTGGCATGCCCAGTGTGCAGGGGGGTGGGGAGGTTAGCCTTGATACCTGGTGAGATTGTTGGCCGGGTGCCGGGGGGGCTGGTCCCCATTAATAGATTTGGGGGGGGGACAGACGGCCAATGCATGTTGAGGTGCGCATGTTCCCCTGTTTTAACTGGTCCAATTACATTGTATCCGTCGTCGCTTCTTTCGCGAGCGTGTCTGCCTCGTCATTCCCTACGATTCCTGAGTGAGATCGGACCTTAAGCAGGCGGTGTGGTAGCAGCAGCGTTGTGTCTGTTGATAATGTGGATGGCGATGTTGCAGGAGGTCGGGTGTTTGTTTCCCCGTGTCGCTGGGATGGTAAATGTGCAGGTTAATAAGCTGCAAGGAGCATAAGCTGTCGGAGTAGATGGTGAGTTCTTCATCTATTTCGGAGTGTACGAGTGCTTGTTGGATTGCCACGAGTTCGGCGCGATTGATGTCGGCAGTGATGCCCTGTCCGCCAGGGTCTATGCGGAGGAACAGCAGCAACAACATCAACATGAGGACTTACTCCACCAGACTGCTTACGCCAAAGCCAATGATAAGCGCACGGTTCACATCTAGTGTGTTGTACGATGAGAGGACGTTGAAAAACGAGTGCAAACAGAAAAGAAAAATGAAAAAAGCAACAACAACAGCAGCAACAACATCAACATGAGGAGGACTTACTCCACCAGACTACATACGCCAAAGCCAATGGTAAGCGCACGGTTCACGTCCAGTGTGCTGTACGATGCAAGGAGGTTGAAAACGATGCGAAAAGGAAGACAAAAAGGGAAAAGAGCAACAACAATAGGAACAGCAACAGGAACAACAACACGAGGAGGACTTACTCTACCAGACTGCTAACGCCAAAGCCAATCGTACGTGCACGCTTCACGTCCGGCGTGTTGTACGATGCGAGGAGATTGAAAAACGAGTGTGAAAAGAAGGAAAAAAGCAGGAACAACAGTAACGACAACTGCAGAAACATGAGTAACGACAACTGCAGCAGCAGCACCACCAACAACAACATGAGGAGGACTTACTCCACCAGACTGCTTACGCTAAAGCCAATCATATGCGCACGCTATACGTCCAGTGCGTTGTTCGATACGAGGAGGTGGAAAAACGATGCAAAAGTGAAGAAAAAAGTCAACAACATTAGGAACAGCAACAACAACATCATGAGGAGGAATTACTCCACCAGACTGCTTTACGTCCAGTGCGTTGAATGATGCGAGGAGGTTTTAAAACGAGTGCGAAAAGAAATTAAAAAAGCAATAACAACAGGAACACCATCAGCAGCAACAGCAGCAACCGCACGAGAATGACTTACTCCACGAGACTGCTTACGCCAAAGCCAATGGTATGCGCACGCTTCACATCCAGTGTGTTGTACGATGCGAGGAGGTTGAAAAACGAGTGCTTCTTCATCCAGGGCACCAAGGTCTTGGGGCATGTCACAGGCTTTGGAGGGATTAAGCAGGAAGACCCAGGGCGGGCGGGTCCCTCTCCTCCCAGCAGGGAAGTGGTGGAGCGATCCGCAGTCCGATAGGACGCCCGGGAACGTGCCGGCAAAAGCGCTGGTAAAGACTGGGGAGGGTCGCCATCCAAGTGGGTGGAGCGGGAAGGAGAAACCTGGCTAGCAGCAAGGGACTGGTTGAGGTCGTCTTGCTCGCTAGCACTCGCTTCCTCTTCCCTGCGGGCTAAGCTGTCATTCTTGATGTAGCTGAAACTGCGCCCTGTGAGAGCCCTAGACAAGGTCTTGAATTGGCTGGTAGCGTAGGGGTCTAGCTGAGAGGCGGAGCACCTACTCAAGAAGCCCCTAGAAGCCATGCTTGATCTCAGAAAGCTACTGGTAGCAGCACTTTGTCTCAAAAAGCTGCTGGTGGCAGCACTCTGCCTCACGAAACCGCTGGTAGCCATGCTTTGGTTCAAGAAGCCGCTAGTGCCAGCGCTCTGCCTCACAAAGCCGCTGGTGGCGATGCTTTGGTTCAAGAAACCGCTGGTAGCCATGCTTTGGTTCAAGAAGCCGCTAGTGCCAGCGCTCTGCCTCACAAAGCCGCTGGTAGTGACGCTTTGGTTCAAGAAACCGCTGGTAGCGATGCTTTGGTTCAAGAAACCGCTGGTAGCGATGCTTTGGTTTATGAAGCCGCTGGTACCAGCGCTTTGGTTTATGAAGCCGCTGGTAGCGGTGCTTTCGTTTATTACGCCACTGGTAATAGTGCTTTGCTGCATGTGGGAGCTGGGCCTCTTTGACGTGTGCACACTCTGGAGTGAGGAGCGGGGCAGTGCGACGTTGAATGAACTGGTGGAAGAGCACCTGCATGTGATGGGAGGGGTGGGGGTGGAGGAGGGGATGGGTTGGGATGAAGGGAGGGGTGGGTGGAGATGGTAGGGGAGGGGTGGGGAGGATGGCAGGAGGAGTGGGGATGTAGGGGAATGGTGGAGATGGATGTGGGGAGGGGTGGTGTGGGAGCTAGGCCTTCATGACGTGTGCACACTCTGGACTGAGGAGCGGGGCACATGGACGTTGCATGAACTGGTGGAAGAGCACCTGTGTGCGATGGAGGGGAGGGGTGGGGATAGAAGGGGAGGGGTGGGGATGGAAGGGAGGGGTGGGTGAAGGATGTAGGGGAGGGGTGGGGCATTGGGGCATTGAATGAACTGGTGGAAGAGCACCCGCATGTGATAGGAGGGGTGGGGGTGGATGGGGCAGAGCTGATTAGGCAACATATTTGAGAGGGTACAACTCCAGCTGATGCATGTGGGAGCTAGGCCTTTTTGACGTGTGCTCCCTCTGAACTGAGGAGCGGGGCACATGGACGTTGAATGAAGTGGTGGAAGAGCACCTGTGTGTGATGGAGGGGAGGGGTTGGGATGGAAGGGAGGGGTGGGTGGAGGATGTAGGGGAGGGGTGGGGATGTAGGGGAGGATTGGTAAGGGAGCTGGGCCTCTTTGACGTTTGCACACTCTCGACTGAGGAGCGGGGCACATGGACGTTGAATGAACTGGTGGAAGAGCACCTGTGTGCGATGGAGGGGAGGGGATAGAAGGGGATGGGTTGGGATGGAAGGGAGGGGTGGGTGGAGGATGTAGGGGAGGGGGGTGGGGATGTAGGGGAGGAGTGGTGTGGGAGCTGGTCCTCTTTGACGTGTGCACACTCTGGACTGAGGAGCTGGGCAGTGCAACGTTGAATGAACTGGTGGAAGAGCACCTGCATGTGATGGGAGGGGGGGGGGTGGAGGGGGCGGAGCTGATTAGGCAGCATATTTGAGGGGTAACCGCTCCAGCTAATGTGGGAGCTAGGCCTCTTTGACGTGTGCACACTCTGGACTGAGGAGCGGGGCATTGGGGCGTTGAATAAACTGGTGGAAGAGCACCTGGGTGTGATGGGAAAAGGAGAAAACAGGTGGGATGCGCAACAGGCAGAAAACGCAGGAGGCAGAGGTCGCATTAGAAATTAACAGGAGTTTAAATAAGGCAGAAGTTGAAGCAGGAGGGATTAAAAGCGGAAATTGGCTGGGCGGGAGTTGGCTGGGCGGGATGTCGGTTCAGTCAGTTACGCGATGACACCACCGTGACGACTGGTACCGCGACCACGACAGCCATGATTCATTTTCTTTATATTATATCTAAGTCTACATTATATTAATTATATTTATATTATATTAATTTATATTAGAATATTATATATATTATATTATATTAATTATATTTGTTAGTATGTCTATTACATATATTATATTACATTACATTGTATTCTATTATATTACACTAATTAAATTATATTATATTATATTCAGTAATATTATATGCATCTTACCTTGACATTCAGACTCGTCAAATCACTGAGGAGGTCCCAGTTATTTTGCTCTTCACAGTCAAACCAGCCATGCTCAAAGAGATCTGTCGCATGGCAGTCGTATTGGTTGTCGAGTCACCAACAATGACACATCCTGGAGTGGGTTGGGTTGGGTGGGTTGGGTGTGGGTGTTGGGGTTGGGTGGGGTTGGTGGGTTGGGGTACGTGTGGGTGGATGAGGTTGGGTTGGGTTGGATTGGGTTGGGTTAGGTTGGTTGGGATTGGGTTTGGGGTGGGTTGGATTGGGTTGGGTGGTGTTGGGTTGGGTTGGGTAGGGGATGGATGGTAGGGTAGGGTAGGTTGGGTGGGTTGGGAGTGTAGGATTGGTTGGGTGGTGGGTTGGGTTGGTGGGTTGGGTTGGGTTGGGTTGGGTTGGGTTGGGTGTGGGGTTGGGTTGGGTGGGGGTTGGGTTGGGTGGGTTGGGTGGAATTGGGTTGGGTTGGGTCGGGTTGCGGTTGGGTTGGATTGGGTTATGGGTGGGGTTTCGGGTTTGGGTGTGGGTTGGGTTGGGTTGGGGTGAGGTAGGGTTGGGTTGGGTGGGTTGGGTTGGTTGGGTTAGGTTGGGTTAGGTTGGTTTGGGTTGGGGGGAATTTGTTTGGGTTGGGTTGGGTTGGGTTGGGTTGGGGAGTTGGTGGGTGTGGGTTGGGTGGGTTGGGTTGGGTTGGGGTGGGTGGGTTGGGTGGGTTGGGTGGGTTGGGTTGGGGGGTTGGGTGGGGGTTGGGTTGGGTTGGGTGGGTTGGGTTGGGTGGGTTGGGTTGGGTTGGGTGGGTTGGGTTGGGTGGGTGGGTTGGGTGGGTTGGGTTAGGTTGGGTTGGGTTGGGTGGGTTGGGGTGGTTGGGTGGGGGGTGGGGGTTGGGGTGGGTTGGGTTGGGTTGGGGGGGTGGGGTGGGGTGGGGTTGGGTGGGGGTTGGGTGGGGGTTGGGGGTGGTGGGGTTGGGGTGGGGTGGGGTGGGTGGGTTGGGTTGGGTGTGGGTTGGGTTGGGTTGGGTTGGGTGGGTGTGGGTTGGGGTGGGTGGGTTGGGTTGGGTTGGGTTGGGTCTTGAATGGGTAGGGTAGGGTAGGATGGGTTGGGTTGGGTTGTTAGGGTAGCGGATTTGGGTTGGGTGGTTGTTGGGTGGTAGTAGGTTGTGTGGGGTTTGTGTGTGTTGGGTTGAGGTAGGGTAGGTTAGGATTGGGTTGGGTTGGGTTGGTTGGGATGGGTTGAGTTGGGTTGGGTTGTGTTGGGGGTAGGGTTGTGTTGGGGGTTGTGTTGGGTTGGAGGTAGGGTAGGTTAGGATTGGGTTGGGTTGGGTTGGGTTGGGTTGGGTTGGGTTGGGTTGGGTTGGGTTGGGTTGGGTTGGGTTGGGGTGGTTGGGTTGGGAATTCTGCAGTGGGAATGCGTTGCAATTGGGTTGAGAGCCCAAGAGGATAAAATAAATAAATAGTAAAACTTGGTTGCGAGGCTGAGGTTGAGGGGGCCAGCCCATTTGCTTCTGCACCCCTACAGGCCTTTGTTCCAAGGCGTGAGGTTGAAGGGGCCAGCCTGTTTTCTTCTGCACCCCTACAGCACCCCTACCACCAAAGATTCACTCTTGTCAGCCAAATAAAAAGGTCACAGCCAGTCAGGCCTACCCGGGATCTGAGCTTCAACAGACATTCACCACAAATGTATTATTTGGCCCCCCTTTCAACACCCTTTAAACCCCAATACAATAATTTGTAGACCCGCCAAATTAGCACCCATTAGTAATCACTGTATGTGGTACAAGCCTCACAGCCAGTCAGGCCTCCCCCAGGATTTGAGTGTCGACAGCCTTCCACCACAAATTTGGGGGGCCTTGGCCCCTTTTTTGGCACCCTTGAAACCCCAATAAAAGGGTCTGTGGACCCACTAAATTTGCAGCCATTAGTACCCACTGATGAGGTACAAGCCTCACAGCCAGACGGGCCCCCTCCCCAAGATCTGAGTTTCAACAGCCATCCACCACAAATTTGGGGGGCCTTGGACCCCTTTTCGGCACCCTTGAAACCCCAATAAAAGGGTCTGTGGACCCACTAAATTTGCAGCCATTAGTACCCACTGATGAGGTACAAGCCTCACAGCCAGACGGGCCCCCTCCCCAAGATCTGAGTTTCAACAGCCATCCACCACAAATTTGGGGGGCCTTGGACCCCTTTTCGGCACCCTTGAAACCCCAATAAAAGGGTCTGTAGACCTGCCAAATTAGCAGCCATTAGTACCCACTGAAGAGGTACAAGCCTCACAGCCAGTCAGGCCTCCCCCAGGATCTGAGTGTCGACAGCCTTCCACCACATATTTGGGGGGCCTTGGACCCCTTTTCGGCACCCTTGAAACCCCAATAAAAGGGGTCTGTAGACCCACCAAATTAGCAGCCATTAGTACTCACTGATGAGGTACAAGCCTCACAGCCAGTCAGGCCTCCCCAGGATCTGAGTGTCGACAGCCTTCCACCACAAATTTGGGGCCCTTTTTCAACACCCTTGAAACCCCAATAAAAGGGTGTTTAGACCCCCACCAGTGTCAACAGTACCCACTAAATTAGCAGCCACCAGAACCCACCGTATGTGGTACAAGCCTCACAGCCAGCCAGCCACAAGCCTCCCTGGGATCTGAGTGTCGACAGCCATCCACCACAAATTTGGGGGGCCTTGGACCCCTTTTCGGCACCCTTGAAACCCAAATAAAAGGGTGTCTAGACCCTGGTCTAGACCCTCACCAGTGTCAACAGTACTCGCTAAATTAGCCACCACCAGTGCTCACCGTATGTGGTACAAGCCTCACAGCCAGCCAGCCACAAGACTCCCCGGGATCAGAGTGGTGCATGGAGAGAACCCCTTGAGGCGCTTGCACCCAGAGCATCTTGCCTACAGACTCCACAGCGTCGAAGCGGGGGCTCAAACAAAGGGCAGTGGCATCTTCAATGGCCTGGGGGTTGGGGGTGAGGGTGGGGGGGTGGGGGTGGGGGTGAGGGGGGATCTTCAATGGCCCGGGTGGGTGGGTGGGGTGGGGGGGGGGGAGGGAAGGCGTAGGGGAGTGGGTGGGGGGGGTGGGGTGGGTGGGGGGGTGGGGGGTGGGTGGGGGGGGGGTGACAGACTCCACAGCGTCAAAGCGATGGGGCTCAAACAACAGGGCAGTGGCATCTTAAATGGCCTTGGGGGGTGGGGTGGGGGGGATGTGGGTGTGTGTATGTGGTGTGTGTGGTGTGAAGTGGGTGTGAGTGTGTGTGTGTGTGTGAAGTGTGTGGGTGATGTGGTTTGTGGAGTGTGTGTGTGTGTGGTGTGGGTGTGTGTCTGTCAGTGCGTGGTGAGGTGTCTGTGTGGTGTGTGGGGTGTGTGTGTGGGTGAGAGAGAGAGTGCGTGGGTGGGTGGTGGTGGAGTTGTGTTGTGTGTGTGTGTGGGTGTGTGTGTGAGAGTGTGGTGGTGTGGTGTCAGGGTGTGTGTTTGTGTGTGGTTGTGTGGTGGGAGGTGAGAGAGAGTGGTGTGGTGGTGTGTGTGTTGTGTGTGGGTGGTGTGTGTGTGTGTGTGTGGTGGTGTGTGTGGTGTGGAGAGAGAGAGAGAGAGAGTGTGTGTGTGTGTGTGAGTGTGAGTCGTGTGTGTATGTGTGTGTCTACTCTGCATGACTCATCTGCATCAAAGTAGGGGCGCAACAACAGGACGGTGGCATTACAATGGCCTGGGGTTGGTGGTTGGTTGGTTGGTTTGGTTGGGTTTGGTTGGGGGGGGGGGGGGGGGGGGTGGTAGAGGGGTGGGGGGTGGGTGGTATGGTGTTGTGTGGTAAACGACCCCTAGCATCAATCCAAAGCGGGGCTCACAACAGGGCAGTGGCATCTTCAATGGGCCTGGGGGGGGAGAGGGGGGGGGGGTACAACTAAACATATCACGTTTGATGACAGGAGGGATGCAAGCGAGCACGGGGGCCCATACTAATGGGAGAGCCCAGGAAGACAGTCTAGAACTGAACTGGATATAGAGAGTACATCACTACTCTCTACTACCTGGCGCAACATCGGAACCCAAATATAATAACCCTTACTCACCAGGGAATACCCAACCAGTCTACCAAATAATGCCTTTTTAACTAGCTGGTTACGCAATATCCCATTTACCTCAAACGAGCAATGGCAACTATACACTCGTAACAACGACACATCAGGTAGAACCCCAAAGAACAACTCGTATAGAGTCTGTGTCACCATTAGTTGTACAGCCGATTGCGAAGATAACACACTAGCACTTGTGAGCAGTTGCATCATCAACAAATCATGCATGCCACAACCAATCGAGGATCAACAGCCTCTATACCACTTTACTAAAAATCTAAGCCTATCAGAACTCAAACACGTGATCAAACCCAGGTAGGAGAGGGAGAACACCTAAAGAGGCACCAGGGGAAGGACAGGGGGTACGGTGTAAGACAAAGAACGCGCGACCTTAGTCGAAACCACGGAACGCACCCAGGGGTCCCCACGGATCCAAGAGAGAAATAATATCCACCAAGATATTCATGCCAAAGAACCTCCAAGGCCGGGTACTAGGGCCAGGAGGCCGTTGCCACTTCGGGCCTTTAGAATGGGCGAAGTCCGGCGTCGCTATCATGCGAGACCCCCCCCCTTTGGGATCACAGAAGGTGGGGAAGCGTTAGGGCGAAGTCGAGATTTGAGGTATGGGAAAATGGAGACGAGGATGAAAGTGCAGAAAGTCGCCAATCGCAAGGGCAGAAAATCGCAAATCGCAAGGGCAGAATTCGAAAATTTATCGCTAGGATGCGAAGAGCAGAGCCGAGGCATGTAAAGGTCCTAATATCCCGCCGTCGATGATCAGTCAATCCCAAGTCCCCCCCTCTATCGCTCGACTCACCCGGTTGGGGGTGGGGAGAGCAGCACCCGTTAGTGGTGCTGAAAAATTACCCCCCGCTTCCTACAACTCAGAATCCCAGGTCCAGACGCGTAGGTCTTCTCCTCTGGCGAAAACCTACGGCAGTGCCGGCGATATCCGCCAGCGATCAAAAAAATTCTCAGAAGGTTAGCACAGAGCCACTTAGAGCGCCAAGCTCATGCAGAGCCCGACCATCGGCCGGGGCAGAGCAAAGGGGGGGGACAGGAGAACGTAGACATTAGCAGGGGAGCTTGGTTCCGCAGGCAGAGCCGCAAACACCGGAGAAATGGTAGCGACGTCAAGGACGCGAGCAGACGAAGACAGGGTATCTCCACCGATGTCCAGGCTAGTCGCCGACTTGAGTCTGCACGTCACAGTCATCTACGACAGGACGGGAGGGCGACAGGACGGAAAAGGGGAGGAAAAGGAAGTAGAGGACGACGGAGAAGAAGATGCATTAAGCAGTGGGTACAATGAGGAGGCACGTAATAACTATCAGCTTTAATACTCTCCGTGGAGTGGACAGAGATGAAAGCAGCGGCACAGACGCGCCAATCTATACACGGAGACGAGAATAATGTTACAAGCACAGGAGACCCATTAAGGGGCACCAGTGGAGGAAGGAGCGGCAGCCTGTACCCTGATAAGGGTACAGGCTATACAGTCCGTGTCAGGGGAACCGGTGACGCAGTCCACAGGAAGCTGTCACTACGGGAAGATGTCACAGTACTGTCAGGACTGATCGTTCTAAGGGAGTACACAAGGAGTTCACCAAGGAATAAAAACAGTCGAGAGCAACGCTATTCAGCTGATAGATACGTTGGAGCTCCTTATGCTGAACGCTCTTTCCTGGAATTTGATTTTTGGCGGTTTTAGTGTATGGCAGTTTAGCCCCAGTTCAACTAGGTAGGCTTTCTTGGTTTGATTCGTCGTTCAATTAGGAGGAGATCAGGCCTGTATTTTATGACCAGTGGCTTGGGAGAAGATTCGGGGGTTTTTGAGGGTGGTTGGGGGTATGTGGGAATGTCGGAGTGGTCGCTTCACAAGTGCCCTGGCATCCATGTACATGGGGGGGAGAAGAGCCCCCAACGCTCCTTTGCTGCTACCTTTTGGATGAGTTGGACCGCCTTTATTATGTCTGTTAATAATACCATTCCTTTGATAAGACAGGGTGCTGACCCAGCAAAGAATATGGCCAGCTCCGTCCTGTGCTTGCCCGACCAAAGAGGGCAAGTTATCATCAGAGGGGTGGCGAGAGGGAGTGATTTTCTTTAGGTCCTCTCAACTTTCCGATGTTTGTGATCCTGTTGTTGCGCTTCTCGCCCTACACCGTCTTCCTTTTCCCCGTCTTCCATTTTTTCCCTGTTGTTTTCTTTTTCCTTTTCTCTTTGCTTGGCCCCCCTGCTTATGGGTCTGCGACTTTCTCCTTTTCTCTCTATTCTTTCTTTTTTTGCTTGTATTTTTCTCTTCTATTTCTTTTTTTAGCATTTCGATCTACTCTCTTTCTTTGTGACTTCTTTTCTTTCGGTTTTCCTTTTCTGTTACGTTTTCTTTTCTTTTCCCTTGCCATTTCCTTCTCCTTTACCCCCTTTTTTTCATTGCTTCTTTTTATTTCTCGTTTTTCTTTTTCGTTAGTCCCCTCTTTTTCTCTTCTATGCTCTCTATCTTCTCTTCCCTTCTTGCTCCATTGTCCTCCGTTCGTCTCCTCTTGTCGCTCTCGCTTTTCCTCTCTTCATAGTTCTTCTTTTTTTGCTGTCATTTTCTGTCTTTGTCGCTGTTTTTTATCTTCTTCCTTCTCTTCTTTCCACTCGTACCATAGTGGGCGTTTGTATCGTACGCCAATTTCCTAGCCATAAGCGTCCCCACCGAGCCTTGTGGATTTGTATTTTTTGCCACCATTGATGTCGGTGGATTGCCAGAAACGATTACTAGCCTGAGGGAGGAGGAAGGGGTTGGCTTGCTCCCACATGGAGGAGTATATGCCGGTGGTGTTGCATGCCCGGGTGCATGGGGGTGGGGAGGGTTAGCCTTGATACCCTTGGTGAAGATTGTTGGCCGGTGCCGGGGGGGCTGGTCCCCATTAATAGATTTGGGGGGCTGGACAGACGGCCAATGCATATTGAGGTGCGCATGTTCCCCTGTTTTAACTGGCCCAATTACGTTGTATCCTGTCATCGCTTCTTTCGCGAGCGTGTCTGCCTCGTCATTCCCTATGATTCCTGAGTGAGATCGGACCTTAAGCAGGCGTGTGGTAGCAGCAGCGTTGTGTCTGTTGATAATGTGGATGGCGATGTCTTGCAGGAGGTCGCGGTGTTTGTTTTCCCGGGTCCTGCTGGGATGGTAAATGTGCAGGTTAATAAGCTGCAAGGAGCATAAGCTGTCGGAGTAGATGGTGAGTTCTTCATCTATTTCGGAGTGTATGAGTGCTTGTTGGATTGCCACGAGTTCGGCGCGATTGATGTCGGCAGTGATGCCCTGTCCGCCAGGGTCTATGCGGAGGCAACGTGCAGCGGCCCTGGGGGAGTATACGCCTGCCCCTAGGCGTAGGACGCCGTCTTTGTCTATGATGGCACTTCCATCTGTGTATAGAGCGAGGCCTGGTGCTTGTAGGATAGCATGTGTGCACGGGAGCACGGGGGGTGTTATGGGTGTGGGGTCTATCTGCATGGGGGTGGATTGTTGTGCCCAGGTCTTAAGGAGGGAGCTAAGTGCCTTGGGTAGGTGGGTGGTAGGAAGGCCCAGTTTGGAGGGGGGGGGACCTGGTTGTGGGATGGAAGTGGCCCCCATGTCCCTCATGGTTTGGGCCCATGTGGTGGGTGGGTGTGGAGGTACTTGGCATGGCCAGCTGGGTTTGAGATGGCAATGGGTGTGTAGGTTCCTCTGTGTCTCTTGGCAGGGTTGAGTTTTTCCCCCGTCCAGATTAGGGAGGGGGTCAGGGGTTTGGCCTTGGGTGGCAGAGTGGCTAGTTCCATAGCCCATGGGTGATTTAGGAGGGCGTTATGGGCATATGTGGGTTTGTGTGGGACCAAGAGAATGGTGCACGCGGGAATATCAAGGGTGTGAGCATGTATGGCACTGCCTAGTGCCCATCGAACAGCCTTGTGGGCCTCTTCAGGGTTCTGGCTGGTGAGGTGTGTGTTTCCCCCGTACCAAGGTTGGGTGTAGCAGTGAGGTCCTAAGCCAAACAGTTGGCCAATGGGGGTGGGGGTGTTGCCCATGGGGAGGTGGGGACTCATTAGGAGGGGTGATGTGTCAAGGTCCGTTGTCATCCCCAGGGTGGACATAGCTTTGTGTATGGCAGGGGAGACATTGGAGATGGTAGTGTCTTTGTGCTGTGATAGGAGGGTGGCTACGTCTCCAGCGAAGGTTCCTGTGCTGTGGAGGGTCCAGAGGTGGGGAGAGTGTGCCTTGGTGGTATGGTATCTGTGATGGAGGAGGTGGAGTTGGGAGAGGGGTATATGACCGACACATTGGCCTGTTGGTGAGTAGATGTAGGTGGTGTCTCCGTTGTTGAGTTGGGCAGGGAGGTGGTGGTACCTGTCATTCAGTGTACCAGCCTGTATGTGGTATTTGCCGGGGGGGTGGATATCCCAGTCTGGGTGGTGGTCTGCCGTGTTAATGATGAGGTTTTGCCTGAGTTCGCTATACCATTTGGCATCAAACTCTCCTCCCTCCGCCCACTGTCCTTGTTGTTGGAGGTTAGTGAGGTGGAGGTCTTGTCTGGGTGGAATGGAGGGGGAGGGGGCTTTGGGGGGTAGTTTCAGTGTTGTAGGCATGGAGGAGTTCCTGAAATCTGGTGGGGCCAACCAGCAGGGTGATTTGTTCCTCTGTGAGATGGACGGGGGACCAAGTGACCACAATGGAGGTGGCAGAGGAGTAGGTGTGGGAATGCACGGGGAGGCCAGCAGATATGTAGCAAGGGAGATGGTGGCAGAGAATGGTGCATGGGGCTTTCTGGACCCTCCAATATCTGTGATGGGGGGTTTCTCGAGGTTCGTTAGCCTTCCTCTTTTGGGCTCTGAAGCCCAGGAGGTGGGTCAGGCTGTGTTGGTTTCCATATAGGAGGTGGAGGAGCTTGACTGGGGTTGGGGGAGCAAGAAGGTCTGGGGTAGAGACAGCATGCACCAGGTCGTCGGGGGAGCTGTTCTTACGGATGGTGTGGTGTTTGTAGTAGGAGGCGTCAGTACATTTGTGGGTGTCATTTCTGATGAATTGCATTCTGGCAGTCCAAGCAATCTTGGGGTCAGTGCTCCAGGCTTGAGCATACTTGGTGGGGTGAAGATAGGACTCTCTGGCCCACCACATGTGTGCATTGGAGGCAGGGATCTCCTCGATATTATGCGTGGGGGGCTGTGTTGTGGTTGGGGTAAGGATACCGGCATTGGGGGTCAAGGGTCGGGGCAGTTTGGGGGCGGTGTCCCAGTTGTTAAGGTGGTGGCTGATAGAATATGTGGAGAACTTGGTAATGTGCCGTTGGGGAATGCGTAGGTGGATGGGGAGGGTCCTCGATGCCAAGGGCAGGGGGCTGTGGCAGGAGTAGGGTTGAGGTGGGCTACCCGGGGTGATAACGTGGGGTGATACTGTCTGAGATTGAAAACACGGGGTGATAAATACGAGAACGGGGTGATAAACTGGGTCCAGATAGATTGTGTAATTAATCCAGATAAAAACCAAAAAATATCGTATCTATGGATAAAATAGAATTACATTAATCCGCGGATTAATGTAATTCTATTTTTATCCATAGATACGATATTTTTTGGTTTTTATCTGGATTAATTACACAATCTATCTGGACCCAGTTTATCACCCCGTTCTCGTATTTATCACCCCGTGTTTTCAATCTCAGACAGTATCACCCCACGTTATCACCCCGGGTAGATTGGCCCAAATTACGAAAATGTCATCTCACCACGTCGGGTGTCGAGCACGGTGTGGTACCGACGCGTATCTAACACAAATCCGATGTATATCTAACATAAATCTAATTCGGATCTATCCTAAAACTGTCTGTACGGGGGCGAATTCTGGTTTTTCGTTCGGCGCATCGAATGAGTCGCAGTTCGATAGAGAGAGATTCGAATTCGAACGCTTTAACTGTACAGAAGTTTAATTGTTTACACTAGTTTTTTTCGAAGCGCATGCGGAACACACGTCGTATCAAGCAGGCTTCTGCTTGACAACTCTATCGGGATTGTGAAGGGAAAACCGCGGGCCCCACGGAGTGGGGCAATGGAATTGAGCTGCTGACTCACTCCCATGCATATTAAATGTCGGTGGAATTCAGATGAGGACTCACTGCTTTATCAAGCAGGCTTCTGCTTGACAACTATGTCGGAATTATGACAGAGGAATCGCGGTCCACACGAAGTGTGGAAGGGGAATCCAGCTGCGGCTCGCAACGTGATCAGATGGGAGGCTGAAGACCAAGTGTCATGTGCCGCCGTCCTTGCTTGCGACCGACCGACCGGTCCAGAGGTTTTTTACTATTCCGCTGACTGTAGAAAAACGAGTGTAAACAAAATGGATCCCTGCAACTTACATTACAGCTTACAGATGTCCCACTCCAGGTACATTTCCATTGATGTTGAAGCCTGTGCCACCGGGCGAGGTCACAACGATCGCTCTCCATGCCAAGTAGCGGTTGTTGACGATGACGGGACGCTTCTGCTCAACGAGGTCATTTGTGTGAATGACATTTACGATCCGATGACTTCCCTGACAGGTGTTACGCGCGAGCAGATTATTGCTGGCAAGCCTTTCGATGAGGTCCGGGAATCAGTCATTCAGATTCTGTGCCCTCGCACAAGCATCATAGTTGGCTGCCGACCCCAGGGAGATGTCAAATGGATGCAGCTGGAAGAAGGTATTCACTTTGCATCCATTGTCGATTTGTCTGACCTGCTCAAGGCATGGAACGATCGTTACAAGAATTACAACTTTTTTTCCCTCCGAAAGATGGCGTATGGTCTTCTTGGTACGACGATTCAAGATGCGGCCCATTCTCCTGTGATTGACGCCCAGATTTCACTTGAAATCTACAGGAAGCATGCATCAGATCCTGTTCGGATGAAATCTGCAATCAAGAAGCTGAGTAGGATGACCTTTAAAAGGGAGTTCCCTGAAGATATGGGGAAGACGGTGATTGTTGGCGATATCTGCTCGTACAAATTCAACCCCAAGAAATGTTTTTGCGGCCAGCCAACTTTTGCCTAGATTCTCCTGCATTCACTATCAGTATTGGGCTGATCACTTACACGAATGTGATTACAGTCAACGTTCAGTTCTTCAGCACAGCACAGCACAGCACAGCACAGGACAGCACAATCCCACCTGTGTGGAAATACCGCTGATGCACACCTCAAATTTTGGCCCAAATTTCTAAAATGTCATCTCACCACGTCGGGTGTCGAGCACGGTGTGATACCGACGCGTATCAAAGCGCACACGAAACACTTGTCGTCGATTAAAGCAGCATTGAGTCTTACGCAACCGCATTCACTGTGGTCCGGTCCTCCAAAGAAACAGTATGGTCTCAAGCAGGCTTCTGCTTGACAACACTATGGAAATTCTGAAGGGGGGGGGGGGGGTGCGGGCCCCGCGTAGCGGAGCAGTGGAATTCAGATGCTGGTATCAAGCAGAATTCTGCTTGGACACCCCTTTTGATTTTATGAAGGGGGAAGCACGGGAATTCCTGTCCCGAATGACTTCTGCGACGAAGACTTCTTTCTCCGACTTACACGAAACTTGAAAAATGTGAATCTTTTGCCTAGCACCCAATTCCCGGCCTTTTTCATTAAGGATGACTTTTGAAAAGTCCCGAGTTCTGTACCCGGTGCTTTGGCATTCAAAAACGTAGTAAATGTTCTTCAATGGCCCGATGGAAGTTTGTGAAGACATGATTATTCTGTGTAGTAATTCAAATATAAAAAAATAATTATCGCGTTGGGGGTCACATTGCCTTCAAACTCGAGTGTTTGCTTGTGAAATCCGGTAGTATCCATGTAAGTTGTGTTGATGTCAACCTGCACAAATACTTTATGAACACGACTGGTACTCAAAAGAAAGCGGTGTATATCAAGCATACTTCTGCTTGACAACCATAGTGATTTTCTGAAGGGAGGAGCGCGGGCACCGCGGAGCGGTGCAAAGGGATCGAGCTGCTGACTCACTGTCTCGAGTCGTCCGACCCAGATTCAACCGAACAGGATGGCGAACGAACCCTATGCTAATTTTTAATTTCAGAATTTAGAGCCTCCGGAACGACTCATACAAATTCAAAAAGACACTAACTGGAGTGTCACATGGACAAGGAGCGGGACAAGGAGTGGGACAAGGAGAAGAATGGGCGGATGCAACTGGTTACAATATAGCTCTCAATCAATATATCTCCATCTCTATCTCCATCCCCCACCTCATCAACCTCCAGCCCCACCCGCCGCCATGCTAAGTGGGCATACACCACAGTTACATGCTCTGAATGTAGTCGAGTGATCGACTGTCAAAACTGCATTTGCAGGGCAATCCCTGCAATTCACCAGCATAGGGAGCGGCATACCAAACATCTGCAGAATTAGGACACGAAAATCTGGAGATGACGAGTGCTTCAAATCTCGCAGTCGAACCCCTTCTCTGTCGACATCCTCACCACCATCCTTGTCGATGATGAAAAAGTTGCCATGCTTTATGTACGGCAAACTTCCTACATACTCGAACTCCATGCACATTTCAGTTCGGAGCCGAATCTTGATAGACCCTTTCTCCTTCATAGCCATCTTCAGTGCCTGCGAACATGGGTGGATGTTTGGTCAGCTCATGCTTTCGCAGCCAGCACAATCTTCGCAATCAATTACTGGATAATGCTTTCGCAGGTGGAGCCATAGAGCTAGCAAGCCAGCGCAATCCGAACGCGAACTTCGCAAATACTAGCAGCAATGAAAGTAACCATGACTGGATAATGCTTTCGCAGGTGGAGCAATAGAGCTAGCAATCCTCGCAAATACTAGCAGCCATGAAAGTAACCATGACTGGATAATGCTTTCGCAGGTGGAGACATAGAGCTAGCAAGACAGCGCAATCCAAACTCGAACTTCGCAAATACTAGCAGCCATGAAAGTAACCATGACTGGATAATGCTTTCGCAGGTGGAGCCATAGAGCTAGCAAGCCTCGCGAATACTAGCAGCAATGAAAGTAACCATGACTAGATCTCGATGACTGCTACTATTGAACTCACCCTCGGAATCAGCTTTTGGAGTTCGCTGGATGCTCCCTAACACACTGAGTTCACCCTCGGAATTAGCTTTCGGATTTCGCTGGATACACACTGAGTTCGTGAGAGAAGAATTGGAGAACTTCGGTACTTGGTTAAGATTGACATGGCTGGGGTGTGTGTGGCTTGGCCTGGGTGTGGCGTGGCCAGGGTTCGTATTTTTCGAGGCGCATGGGGACACGTGTCGTCTCAAGCAGACTTCTGCTTGACAACTATGTCGGGAGTATGAAAGATGAATCGCGGGACCCACGGAGGGGGGCAGGGGAATTCAGTTGAGGACTCGTGTGAAGCTTCGAGGCGCGCGAAAACACATTGGATTACGCATTGATCGAGAGTTGGGACGCGCGTCATCATGCGGATTTAGTCGACGACAAGGGTTTTGTGTGCGACTCAAACAAACGAGTGTAAGAAACGCAAAATCCGTACAGATTACAGACGTACAATGGATACACGGAGGAGGACACACGCAAACGGCGGAACACTGTCGAATGTATAGGAGGACACAAGAGGCCGCATGTGCCACGGCGGCTTGCGCATGCCCCCCCCCCCCATTCGTCCATCTGTTTCCACAAGACACCAAGGAGGCTGCGGCGGCGGTTTTCTAAAAACGAGTGTAAACGGAGGGGGGGAAAACATTCCAATTCATCCGTTTGTTATGAAAAAATATTGAAAATCCAACAGCAGCAGCATCGATAATCGAGTGAAGATGATAGCTTGCAGTCTCACGGAACGCTTTTCGCGCGGCGCACTAGAACATGTCAAGGAGCACTGGGAGTCGTGGGACTTCCCAAAAGGATAAGGACAAGTCAAAATCTCTAGACACCATCCAACGATACTTTGCTGCAGCTGACGGAGACTCGGTCCACGTGGAATACGCAAAGAATAAACACGGAAGGGGGAGGCTGTTTGCGAAACGCGGGCTTTCTATGCAGTGTGTCATGCGGGAGGTCAGGAACGCGGTGGCGCACCCGTTTTATGTCGACCTCGATTTTGTCAACTGTCACCCCACGCTATTCTCGCAACGCTGCAGGAAACGGGGGGTGGCATGTCCGCTCCTCGATCATTACTGTGGAAACCGGACGGAGGTCCTAGGCGACATCGATGCGGACGCGGCGCAGGGGAAGACGGCTGTCCTATCCGTCATGAATGGAAGCAAGACTGCCGTATACACGCATCAGGATTCAGTATGGCTGCGCGACTTTCAGAATGAGATGAATCAGGCCAGAGATGAGATCATGGCTCCGGGAGGCGCGGACGAGTTTTACATAGATATTGCGCGCAAGGACAGGAACACGTATGCATCGGCTGTGAACCTCATGCTATGCGATTTGGAGAACGAGTGCCTCATGGCGATGCTAGAATACCTAGACAAAAAATCGTTCAAAGTCGGTGTGCTGGTATTTGACGGAGCAATGGTCGAGAAGAAAAAGGAGTTTGCAGACTCCAAGGATGGAGGGGTCACGCAGGAGATGCTAGATGAGGCGTCAGATTACGTGTGGGACAGGACGGGATACAGGCTTCAAATCAAGATTAAGGACATGACGATCGATATGCTGGACGTACCGGCATCTGCGTACATGGGCGCACCCGTACATGCACCTAGGTACGCAGGAGGAGACGACGTTGCAGCACAGATACTGCTCAAGGATTTGAGTGGGAAGCTGGTCAAGTCCAAAGGGGTCGTCTTTGGAAAACATGGAGACGTTTGGACCAATGACAAGGATGTCGTCGAATCCTTCATGTTCACGGCGTGTCAAAGGGCGAACATTAAGTTTGTCGACGAATCTGGGACTTCAAGGAAGTACAGCTGCCTGTACACAAAGGCTATCAACATTGTGAAGACGGCCAAGCACTACATCCCGGTCGACGACAACTTTGTAAAGAAGATATGGGAGTCAAACCTGGGAGTCCTATGCTTCCGAAATGGCGTTTTCAGGTTCCGGGACAAGTCATTCGCCCCCTTCTCGGAGAGGCCGGAGGTAATGCCCGTCATTGTCATCGACAGGGACTTTCCCAGCGAGAGGCCGACTGACGAATTATTGGAACACGTCAAGGAGAAGGTGCTCGTATCGACTCTGAGGGAAGAGGGGAGGGTCAATACCTACCTTCAGATGATTGCCCGCGCGATGGCAGGGAAGCACCAAGATAAACAGTGGGGGATGATGATCGGGGAGCGCAACTCAGGAAAGGGCCTGTTGCAGGAGCTGAATGAGAGGGCCTGGGGTCAGTATGTCAACACGATAGATTCAAGCGTCCTCATGCTCAACAACTTTACGAACGACGTCAAGTCGCAGGGTTGGATGATCGAGTGTGAGTTCACGAGGCAGACGTACACCAATGAAATCAAGGTGGATCCAGGGAACAAGCACATCAAGCTGGACGGTGGGCTCATCAAGAAATTTCAATCTGGAGGCGACGTCCTGAAGGCACGCCAGTTGTACGAGAACGAGAAGGCGCTCAAGAGCGCTTCACGATTATTCATGAACCTGAATGAACTCCCAGAGATTTCAGCAGTGGATGCTCTGGACACGGTGGTTGTTATAGAGTTCCCGCACAAGTTCGTCAATCCGAAGGACGTAGATGAGGCAAAGTGGTTGAAGTTCTTCAGGCCTGCAGACCCCTCGCTCAAGGACGGATTCTGCGCCCGGGAGGACGTGAGGGATGCGTTCATATGGCTCGTGATAGATGCCTTCGATCAAGAGCAGCCACTCCAGATATCTGATGTCGTCAGTCGTGACACAGAGAAGCTCAGGATGGATGAGGGCGACGAGCTCTCGCTGATCAATGCGCACTTCAAGATAACAACGGACCTTGCAGACGTCGTGACGGTGGCTGATGTCAACGAGTTTGCAAAGGATAAAAAGATGAAAACGCGCGGATTGAAGGGAAGGTTGGAGAAAATGGGGGCAGTAGCGGATCGAATGCGTCAGGAGGGGGGGATTCAAGTTCGTGTACTCAGGAAGATCGTCTTATCGCTACTTGGTGATGAAGATGATGGATGACATGCGAGTATGATTTTACAGAGATGAAGATGATGACAAATTGTGACAATGTGACAAATGTGACAGGTTATAGACATAACTATTATCTGATAGACCTCCTTAACACATATAGTATGCCATATGTCAATTTATAGTTTGGTAAAATAACTGTCGCATCTGTCACATCTGTCACATTTGTATTTCAGATTGGTGAAGGAATCAGGTGGTTGTTGGTTGCCGCATTTGTAGTGTGTGACAGACCGCATCATCCATCATCATTGTAATCTCCCCCCTCCCCAAATAACCAGAAATAACAAAATTAAGGAAACATACCCTCTCTGTCGTAGTGATAGGCGGAGGCTGGATGTCTCAGACTTCTGCTAGACAACTAGATGGTGGGAAAGGGGGGAATCAGGTGTGTGTGTTCAGGAAGATCGTCCTATCGATGAAGATTGACAATTGTGACAATGTGACAAATGTGACAGGTTATAGACATAACTATTATCTGATAGACCTCCTTAACACATATAGTATGCCATATGTCAATTTATAGTTTGGAAAAATAATGTCGCATCTGTCACATCTGTCACATTTGTATTTCAGATTGGTGAAGGAATCAGGTGGTTGTTGGTTGCCGCATTTGTAGTGTGTGACAGACCACATCATCCATCATCATTGTAATCTCCACCCTCCCCAAATAACCAGAAATAACAAAATTAAGGAAACATACCCTCTCTGTCGTAGTGATAGGCGGAGGCTGGATGTCTCAGACTTCTGCTAGACAACTAGATGGTGGGAAAGGGGGGAATCAGGTGTTTGTGTTCAGGAAGATCGTCCTATCGATGAAGATTGACAATTGTGACAATGTGACAAATGTGACAGGTTATAGACATAACTATTATCTGATAGACCTCCTTAACACATATAGTATGCCATATGTCAATTTATAGTTTGGTAAAATAACTGTCGCATCTGTCACATCTGTCACATTTGTATTTCAGATTGGTGAAGGAATCAGGTGGTTGTTGGTTGCCGCATTTGTAGTGTGTGACAGACCGCATCATCCATCATCATTGTAATCTCCACCCTCCCCAAATAACCAGAAATAACAAAATTAAGGAAACATACCCTCTCTGTCGTAGTGATAGGCGGAGGCTGGATGTCTCAGACTTCTGCTAGACAACTAGATGGTGGGAAAGGGGGGAATCAGGTGTTTGTGTTCAGGAAGATCGTCCTATCGATGAAGATTGACAATTGTGACAATGTGACAAATGTGACAGGTTATAGACATAACTATTATCTGATAGACCTCCTTAACACATATAGTATGCCATATGTCAATTTATAGTTTGGTAAAATAACTGTCGCATCTGTCACATCTGTCACATTTGTATTTCAGATTGGTGAAGGAATCAGGTGGTTGTTGGTTGCCGCATTTGTAGTGTGTGACAGACCGCATTATCCATCATCATTGTAATCTCCACCCTCCCCAAATAACCAGAAATAACAAAATTAAGGAAACATACCCTCTCTGTCGTAGTGATAGGCGGAGGCTGGATGTCTCAGACCTCTGCTAGACAACTAGATGGTGGGAAAGGGGGGAATCAGGTGTGTGTGTTCAGGAAGATCGTCCTATCGATGAAGATTGACAACTAGATGGTGGGAAAGGGGGGAATCAGGTGTGTGTGTTCAGGAAGATCGTCTTATCGATGAAGATTGACAATTGTGACAATGTGACAAATGTGACAGGTTATAGACATAACTATTATCTGATAGACCTCCTTAACACATATAGTATGCCATATGTCAATTTATAGTTTGGTAAAATAACTGTCGCATCTGTCACATCTGTCACATTTGTATTTCAGATTGGTGAAGGAATCAGGTGGTTGTTGGTTGCCGCATTTGTAGTGTGTGACAGACCGCATCATCCATCATCATTGTAATCGTTTGTTAGTTCGTTGAGTGTCCTGTCCATCATCAGGCTCTCTCACCGTGATGATAGGCGCCCCCACACACACACACGGCGGGGGATTCTGTCTTGTCGTTCCATGGCCACCCACCCCCCTCCTCAAGAGGACACGGGGGGATCCTCACACCCCCCACACGCCATGGCGGGGGGTTTCGAAGCCCCAAACGGAGTATAACTACTGGGGGCATTCACTTCCATCAACAAATCTGAATGAGAATAAAGGACATGACGACTATCGATATCGTCACGCCGTCTGCGTGCATGGGCTCACACGTACGTGCGCCTCGGTACGTGGTAGGAGACGACGTTGCAGCAAAGATACTGCTCAAGGATTTGGAAGGGAAGCTTGTCAAGTCCAACGGGGTCGTCTTGGTAAAACATGGAGACGTTTGGACCAATGACAAGAATGCCGTCAAAGACATCATGTTCAGGGCGTGCGAAGAAGCAAACATACATATGATAAACGATTCGGGGAAATCAAGAAAGTACAGCAGCACGCGCGCAGGTGCACGAAATATTGTGAAGACAGCCAAACACTACATCACGGTCGACGACAACTTTGTATCTGTAGACAAAGATAGATAGATAGGATAACGCACTTTATCACGACACATGCCGCATCCTCACACACGCGTCGCGGAGGCTGCTGTCGAGATGATGATGATGCCCACCAACCACTCACTCATTCTCACGCATTCTCACGCAAACGGCGGAACACGGTCGAATGTATCGGCGGACACAAGATGCGGAACATTGTCGAATGTATAGGAGGACACACGCAAACGGCGGAACACTGTCGAATGTCGTGTGTCATGTAAGGATGCGGGGGGGGGGGGGCGGTGTGCGCTGCTGACACACGTGCCGCTCGACATCCATTTAGGGTTTTGAGATGGGGGGACGGATCTAGGGAGGTGTTACAGGATGATGAGTGACGGAATCATATCCACTGGCTGACCAAGACTTCTTCAGACGATCACCGCGACATGGCATGACAGAGATTGAGTGTTGGTTGGGTTATTTATTTGTTTGTAAAAGCTTCTCTACGATTTTGAAGGTTTAAGGGAGCATAACTGCTAGTGACCGTTATTACAATTGTAAACACAAACAACTGAACAAAAAAGACTGGATAGATCGCACACAATGAACTCGTCGAGGAAGGTGACGAAGTTCGTCACGCCAACAAACCAAAATGGAGACAAGGGGATTTCAACGTTGTCAAAGAAGCGATACTTCGAGATGGAAGAGAGAGTGAAGATGATACTGGGGGTTAAATTACAGGAAGAGGCGGGCATGGTCATGAAGGCGATGCGTGAGATCATGAAGTTCGACCCGAATGTATCAAGGTACAGTGAGGAGGTCAGGGAGGTGCTTGAGGAGAACTCAAGGAAGTGGAGGCAGCGGAATAAGGACGAGAAAAATGCGGTGAGATTAAATTATGGTTTAGAAGTTTTATAGAGAGGTCAAGTAAGATTTTTCATGCCTCACTCTCAAGCTTCTCCACATCCGTCTCTAAAAGAGACGGCGATGTCTCAAGCAGACACTTTATGATGATGAAATGTTTCAAGCAGACGCCTGCTCGAGAAAAACGATTGGTCCACTCTCATCAAGGACGGCGGCATCTGTCGAGTCGAGTCGAGTCACATCACATGGCGACCTCTCGTATCACGGCGGAAACTGTCGAGTCGAGTCACATCACATCACATGGCGACCGACCTCTCGCATTACATGACGGCGGAACCTGTGTCGAGTCGAGTCGAGGCAAAGATAACAAACAACACTTGGATGAGAACCGTCTCACATTAACATATAACAAGCGGCGGAGCCCCTTTCACCTCCCCACAGCGGAGCGACTGGGGGCGACCGGAGGGGAGCCCCCACAAAGGGTCCGCGAGGAACCGAGCGGGTGGGCGACCGGAGGGGAGCCCACAGTTCACATCAAGCTTGGAAGAAGCGGTATCGGAGGACACAAGCAAACGGCGGAAAACTGTCGAATGTATCGGAGGACACAAGATGCGGAACACTGTCGAATGTATCGGAGGACACAAGATGCGGAACACTATCGAATGTATCGGAGGACACAAGCAAACGGCGGAAAACTGTCGCATCCACACCGTCAGTCAGTCCGTCCGTCCGTCCATTCATGACACACGGATGCGGTGGCGGATCATCGTCCTCGAATGAAGTGTAAACAACCATTTTTCAGCACAGCAAGGCACAGCACAGCACACTTCACAAACGAATGAGTTCCTTTGACGAAATCAATGAAGATGTATTGGAGATCATTCTAGCCAATGCGATTTCGAACGAATCCCACCTCAAACAAGTGCCTCTCGTCTGCGAAAAGTGGAGATGCGTCACACCCCGGTGTGTCACAAGGATCCACCTAAGACATTATAACAGTTTGGAATACGCATTATCACGCATTTGCAGGCTCAAAGAGTTGAAAATAGGTGTCAATCGTGGGGAATACGTACCCTACCAATCAATGTCGGCTATCGAAGACAAGATCCAAGACATATCGCCGCTGTCCGTCCTCACTGAGTTGGTTCACCTGGACATATCGAACACCTATGTGACCGACATATCGCCACTGTACGGACTCACTTCATTGACGCACCTGGACATATCGAACACCTACGTGGACGAAGACCTATTATCACCTCTGTCCGGACTCACTTCGTTGACGCATCTGAACATGTCGCACACACCTCTGTACAACATACAAGCTCTGTACGGACTCACTTCGTTGATTCACCTGAACATGGCGCACACACTTGTGACCGACATATCAACACTGGAAGGACTCACTTCGTTGATTCACCTAGACATTTCGCTAATACAAGCAAAACTCAAAGACATATCACCGCTGTCAGGTCTCACTTCGTTGATTCACCTAGATATTTCGCACCTCACGTACGTGGACGAACACCCATTATCAGCGATTTCAGGGCTCAATGCGTTGGTTCACCTCAAAATTTCGCATATCGGAAACAAACTAGAAGACATATCACAGCTGTCCGGACTCACCGAGTTGGTTCATCTGAACATGGCGTACACACGGGTGGGCGGACACCTATTATCACCGCTGGCAGGACTCACTTCGTTGATTCACCTCAACATGGAGGGCACACGTGTGGAATACCTATCATCTCTGTCCGGTATCAATTCGTTGATTCACCTCGACATTTCGCATCTCAAATACAAGCTCGAAGACATCTCACCGGTGTCCGGTATCACTGCGTTGCTTCACCTGAACATGGAGGGCACACGTGTACCCTCTATATCACTACTGTCCGGCCTCACTTCGTTGGTTCATCTGAACATGGCGTACACATGTGTGGTCGAAGACCGAGTACCGATGTCCGGCTTCATTCCGTCTTGTCGCCGGAGCAAGGTGCTCGACATATCGCCGCTGGCAGGACTCACTGCGTTGGTTCACCTGGACATATCGAACACCTATGTGACCGACATATCACCACTGGAAGGACTCACTTCATTGGTTCACCTGGACATTTCGAACACCGACGTGGACGACATATCACCGCTGGCAGGAATCACTTCGTTGGTTCACCTCGACATTTCGAACACCGACGTGGACGACATATCACCGCTGGAAGGACTCACTTTGTTGGTTCACCTGGACAGTTCTAACACCGACGTGGACGACATATCACCGCTGGAAGGACTCACTTCGTTGACGTACTTGAAAAATGGATGGAATGATGTGTAAAATTGTTCAACGGGCCATCCTTAGTAAATGTAGCCGGTATCTACATATGGACTGACAATTCGTCGTATGATGTGACAGCTGTGGATCGCGGTGGACGCGTCTTCAGTCAAGATATCCGCAGCCAGGAAATTGAATAACTTAGTTAACTTAATTAACTGAAGGTGGAACTTTGGAAAAACACTGGAGGTACCGAGTCTACCGTTGACAGATTAGCAACTAAAAAACTATTGTTTTAATAAAAACGAGTGTAAATCCATAAACCATACAGGTCTCGGCATTGTTTTGCTGAGTATGTAACGTTCCCCCAGATGGATGTAACGTTCCGTTTTCAGAGGTGTTCATGTGAACACGTTCGTTTTAAATAGGGATTGATGTGAGCCTCCGGCATTATTCTTCAGTATTTATTTTTTGTTGAAATAATTGTTGTTACAGAGATGGAGAGTCTTCTTTTCAGAGGTGTTCATGTGAACACGTTTGTTTAAAATAGGGATTGATGTGACAGAACACAATAGCTAAAAAACTTTCCCCGTTCGTCCATAAAGGATGAATGATTCATTATCACACGGGCCACGGCGGCTTTCGAATAGTAGTGTTCGTCCATTCAGTCTCAGTCTTACGACCGCACGTGCTTTATCTGTCTGTCTGTCTGTGCGTGCGTGCAGCAATGGATAACAGAGCTCAATCCAATACAGGCCACATCTTCTCACGCATGTCATTGATGACGTCCGTAATGCAGAAAGAGTAAACAGCACCCGTGTTGCAGCGTCGCTTGGAGACGCCCCTCAAGCCAAGCTTGGACATCTTGAGACCAAACTTGATCAAGGTGGTTTCATGTTTAGGAGAACCAGGGATCGGGGATAGCCAGTCATTGAACATGGAGAACAAGGTGGCCGCAGTGAAGCTCACAGAATCATCGATACGGGGATGCGAGACGCTCTGCTCTTGCATCAGGTGCAAGAGGAATTGGGACTCAATCAGCAGGATGTATTCGGGGGTAGCTTTTTGCAGGGTGTACATCGTGTCCAGACCGCACTCCTTGACGACCTGCGCCAGCTCGACAACGTCAGCAACAGTCGCATGTAGCCCCTCCTCCTCGCAGAACGTGACGTAAGCGTTGTACATGCCCGGGGTCGTGGCGATATGCGGTCGCAGATCGCCGGGGGTGGTGGCAATGCACCGCTCATCCAGAAAGCGGAGGATATTCTTGTGGCGAGTGAAGTCGGGGAACCGCAGGGCACGACGGGGAAGCAGCAGGCCGTCGAAAATGTAATGGATGGGTTGGATGCCCAGATCCTTGAGCGATGATACCACTTTCTTGGCGGTGAAGCTCGACCTGGGTAGCTTCGACAGTACCCGATCGACAAATGCGCCCTGATCCAACACCGCACCAGACAGCTCTGTTGCATTGGCCTCGACAAAGTCGTGCACCGTATCGTAACACTCGATGTTAGCCTGAACGACGTTGTCAAAAATCACAGTCACCACACGTGAGACGTACATCTCACGATCCATACGCTCCTGGTCCGTCTCCTCAGATTCAACGGCGGATTCCACGGATCCCTCAGATTCAACGGAGTCATCACGTGGAGGAGTGTCACACTCCTCCTCCTGTTTGCCACCGCAGTCGTCGCCGCCATACCAGGCGTACTTCAAAACGACCGTTAACATACCATTGTAAACGGTGGCTTCGCCCACATCAAAGTACTCGGCACCCACATCTCTTCGTGACTGGATTCTGGAATCGTAACCACCGCGCATGTACATGAGCAGTTCCGCCTCTGCATCCACGCACGCTTGTGCATCTCGAACATGGATGGCAAAAATGAGCTGGGATCCATTGGGGTACTGCGAGAGCCTCTTGCAGAGCGGCTGGCTGGTCCGGCCGACCTTGACGACCAACGGGAACTTGCCCAGGAACTCTCGCTCGACGAGGGCGTACACGACGTGCTGGGTGTGGTGCGCCATGGATGGATGATACACAAGGGAAAGGAAGGCTTGACTCAACCAATATGCTTGTCGCGAGCTTTATATCGTGATAAGCACATGGCGACCTCTCGCATCAGGCGGCGGCAAATGTCGAGTCGAGTCGAGTCACATCACATCACATCACATGGCGACCGACCTCTCGCATTACATGACGGCGGAAACTGTGTCGAGTCGAGTCACATCACATCACATCACATCACATGGCGACCGACCTCTCGCATTACATGACGGCGGAAACTGTCGAGTCGAGTCGAGTCACATCACATGGCGACCTCTCGCATCAGGCGGCGGCACATGTCGAGTCGAGTCGAGTCGAGTCACATCACATCACATCACATGGTGACCTCTCGCATTACATGACGGCGGAACCTGTGTAGAGTAGAGGCAAAGATAACAAACAACACTTGGATGAGAACCGTCTCACATTAACACAAGCGGCGGAGCCACTTTCACCTCCCCACAGCGGAGCGACTGGGGGCGACCGGAGGGGAGCCCCCACAAAGGGTCCGCGAGGAACCGAGCGGGTGGGCGACCGGAGGGGAGCCCACAGTTCACATCAAGCTTGGAAGAAGCGAGATCGTCAGCGGTAGATACCCGAATGTGATCTCAGCCATCCTGTGGGTTCTGCAGCAGGAGGAGCTTAAATTCAACGGTTAAAATGGGCCGCTTATTGCTACAAAAACAATGCTTTGGATATTTGCAACTTCGGGTTGGGTAAACTCTCTGTCATCATGCTTATCTTTGTCAAATGATCAACTTCCAACCTGAGTGTGCGGCACCAAGTCGCGAAGTGGCTGCAGTTGCTGTTCAGTAAGTGGTAGAGACCTGAGCATTCCTTCAGATCCTTGTGAAGTGTCAATGCAAGTGTTGCCGTAAATTCCCGAAGTTCTTGTGTGTCTCTCTTCCAGCGCATAACAGCAAGCTGTGCAGCACGCTGGCGGGGCATGGTTATAAATTCGGTCAAAGTCCGGAGCCGGATTCGGGCACCATGCTTGCCTTCCTTCGGTGGACCCCAGAAGTCGACCACAAGGTTCTTGTCCTCCAGCACTCCATGGAGGCGACCGATGAATATTCCATGGTGGAAAACCTCCTTTCTACCCGCCGTCCGCACAAGGATCTGGTCTCCTCGATTCAGCTCCTTGTCCACTTCAGCTATTTCCACAGGGTGCGCTAAAGAAGGGAGCATGCTCTTAATGTCCATGGCGTTCATCACCCCCTCAATGAGAGCGAATGCGTCTACTGCTTCATCGTGTGGCTTGACGCCGAGGACCTCTGCTACAAGTAGCATTATCCGCTTTAACGTTGGACTGTCAGTGCGCTCAGCCATACAGCTAGGGACATTTGTTGTTGGAGTAAAAATGAACGCATAGTGCTTCTTATGTTTTTTTATTATCGGGAAAGATGAATCGCGGGACCCAGGGAATTCAGCTGCGGACTCGCGGAAACACGTGTCCTAGGATCTGACTTGTCAATCCATCGGAGGAGGACACACGCAAACGGCGGAACACGGTCGAATGTATAGGAGGACACACGCAAGATGCGGAACACGGTCGAATGTATCGGAGGACACACGCAAGATGCGGAACACGGTCGAATGTATCGGAGGACACAAGCAAACGGCGGGAAACTGTCGCATCCACAACGTCAGTCAGTCCGTCCATTCATGACACACGGATGCGGTGGCGGATCATCGCCATCGAATGAAGTGTAAACAACCATTTTTCAGCACAGCAAGGCACACCATAATACACGCACGTTATCATGATCGATGCAGAGGTAAGACATCGCGCGGTTGTTCACATATTTATGCGCACGATGTAAGCAAACACGTTGACTTGTCAGGCTACTTTGATCATGTAACTTCTGTGTCTTTACAGGCCTTGAATGTTTTGTGTCAATCTCCTGAAGACAGTATCTGTATTGACAAGATCGGTTACAAAACTTGAATTGGTCAAATCCCCAAAATAAAATGTGTCCCACAATCAAATGTCCCTAGCTGTATGGAGGATTTTGAAAGGAGAGTACGTGTGTGGCACGAAAACATTCGGATCTTCGAGGATCATGTCCCTCCTCATGCTTCTTTGAAAGTTTCGTACGATCCTTCCTTCGAGTTTGATCGCACGAAATATGGTACGATGCGGACCGATATCCGTGTAATAGACATGGACACAGTAGATGCGACCCTAGACCTTATTGAGCAAGGTATGCACCCGCTCGTCTTGAACATGGCGGACATACATAATCCTGGGGGGTGCGTGTCTTGTGGAGGTGGGATGCAGGAAGAGTCGTTGTTCCGGAGGACGAACTACCATCGTCATCTCTCGAGGTCGTTTTACCCGATCGGAGAAAGGGAAGCCGTTGTATCTTTCGACGTCGACATCATCAGGGAGTGCGAGAGAGACGGATTCGAGTTCCTGAAGTTTTCTAAATCGGCATCCTTCTTGGCATGTCCGTGCATTTCCATGCCACAGCTGGTGGACAACAGGTTCTCAGAGAAAGACAGTCAATTGTTTCGCGAAAAGGTGAGACTCGTATTGAGTGTAGCTCACAAGTACGGACATGACAGCATCGTATTAGGAGCTTGGGGATGCGGGGCGTTCGGGTGTCCACCTAAACACGTTGCCGAGATCATGTTTGCCGAGATCGAAAATGTAGAAGGGTGCTTCAAGAAGATCGTTTTCGCGATTCTAGGTAAAAACATCGATTTCTTTCATCTCGCAGAAAATGAAAAAAATAGTAGGAAACTTTCGGAGGGTACATCACCAAAGTAGCACAGATGTCGTGATAGCATACAGCTAGGGACATTTGATATTGGGACACCTTATATTTGGGGATTCTGAAAAGTTGACCAATTCAAGATTTGTAACCGATCTTGTCAATACAGATACTGTCTTCAGGTGATTGACACAAAAAAATCAAGGCATCTAAAGACACTGAATTTACATGTTTAAAGTACCCTGAAAAGTCAAACTGATGGCTAACATCGTGCGCATCAATAATCCTTTTCAAAGCGTTACTGTAATCAAATATATCTGCTACATCTGGAACACAAAAAATCTACTTAGGCTTAAATGCGCGAGCAGTATGATTCAGTTTGGAAGTTTTAGGATTGGATGTGCGCGTGGTGGACGTTTTAGGATTGGATGTGCGCGTGGTGGACGTTTTAGGATTGGATGTGCGAGTGGTGGACGTTTTAGGATTGGATGTGCGAGTGGTGGACGTTTTAGGATTGGATGTGCGAGTGGTAGAAATTGCAGGATTGAATTTGCGCGCGTATGGGTCCATCTTCGAAACGTATTCTTTGAATTCCATTCGATTTGTTTGGAATTGTCTATGAACTTAATATTTGATATTGCGAGTTTAATATTTGATATTGCTTTTTTCGAGTCCTCGTCTGTAGCGTAAAGAACCATTTGATTGGTACTCGAATGGTACCAGATGTACAATAGATGGAATTTTTCTGTCATTTTGATATTTTTTTCTCCCAAGCGTCCCACCAACTCTGACACATTAACGTCCGGCACGATGGGAACGGTGGCATAGTTTATGACTGGATATAATCGCAGCATGTTACAAATGTCGATAACCTCGGACGGACGCAAGAATCGGCACAACAACTCATCATGGATCGCTTTCATACCCTTGTACGTCAACAGTTTATCCACATTTTCCCCCCATTTTTGCTTTATCCATTCAATGATATTAATCTTTTGCTGTTTAGACAGTTTAACATTATCATATTTGACAGTGTTCACTTCGTATTTTTTGCGTTCGCTATTGTTTTTCTTAGCGCACTCATTAAACAAATTTATTCTCTCCTTGGAGCCGGATCCGATTTGTGTGCGGTTCATTTTTAATAAGTGTAACATTTTTTTTACTCACATACAGCTAGGGACATTTGATATTGGGACACCTTATATTTGGGGATTCTGAAAAGTTGACCAATTCAAGATTTGTAACCGATCTTGTCAATACTGTCTTCAGGTGATTGACACAAAAAATTTAAGGCATCTAATCTAGTGAACAACCGCGCGGTGTCTTATCTCTGCATCAATCATGATAACGTATGAAATGGTATAAAGAAATGTGGAAAATATTATATCACCAAAAGAAAAAAAATACTCACCCCCTCTTAATTTTGCATTTCCTCCTGGCACTACAGCAGACTAGGTGGCTGCCGATCTGAAGAAAATGCTTGATAACCCTGGTGCTATCTTCCCTCCAGCATTTCTCAATGGTGATGATCATGGTGGTCATGACAGCAAGGCTCTGGCCCTGGGTCTGGGCCTTGGACTTGGCCTGGGAATCCCTATCCTTCTCTTGATTGGGTTCTTACTGTACCGCAGGTCAGGACAGGTCATTAACCCTGCCTAAGGAGGGTACGGCTAATTCTGCCTAAGTATCCATGCCCTGGCCAATCATGGCAGCTCAACTAGATACAGTCTAGCTAGGTACACTGCAGGCGCACGCCACGGCGGCGTCATCGAATGAAGTATAAATATATGATGCTGCTCATGGAAAGGAGGAAGATGTCGGTCGGTCGTGTTCGAAGGAAGAGAGAGGAGAACAATATATAGGGATATATAGAACAGGAGCAGCTCGACAGAGATCATGGCGCACAAGTTGGTCGTGTACGCGTTTGTTGAGCACAAGTTCATTCAGAAAAATGAGATCGTCGTCAAGGTGGGCTGGACGTCGAAGCCCTTTGGTAAGCGACTTTCTCATTACCCGAAGAACTCAAAGATGATCTTCGAAATCCACGTACTTAATCCGCTTGCTTGTGTGGAGGCTGAGACTGTCCTGCTCCGGTACCTTCGAGGAGACCCTCGAGTCAAGCCCCGTCGCGACGTTGGGTACGAGTACTACCAACTTGACGCAGGTGATTCAGGTGCCGTCTTTCAGGAGATGGCCGATGTCGTATTCCAGTACGTGGGGACAGGTGGCGTCGACATGTCTATCAAGTCTGTCTTATAATCATACGACAGCCTTGATTGCGGCACCGAGGACGTGCCGCCAGACCCCCCCAGCTTTGCCTTTGTTGAGCGAGAGAAGGAACGCGAGAATGAGCGAGAGAAGGAACATCCATTATGTGCCCTGAGCTGCTGCTTCCCCATTCGACACTACGACCATCATCCCAAATCTGATGACGGTGTTCGACGAAAAGCTCAAGGGAACACAGATGTTCTGCGGCTACAACAACACTGCTAGGCTGTTCAGCCATGCATCGTGCGGCGTTCGCGACGGGTGGGACCTGCGCAAGGTGTCCAAGGCTGTGAAGATGATCCTGAACGCCGTGGGTCTGGATATGGTGATCGTGACCAAGCGGGACCAAGCGGGTGCAGGTCAAGGGAAAGAGAACTCAGGAGGAGAGGAACTACCTCCTGTGCCCTGAGAGTGTCTGCCGTATACTCGAGCTCGTGAAACTTCGTCTTCTGAGCACTGACCTCACGCCGCAGCTGCCCTTTCGGGACAAGAGCTGTCCATGTACAGCTCTCCGGATGCTGGAGCTCTTGAAAACTTCGTCTTCTGCGCACGGACCTCACACCGCCGCCGCGCTGCCCTTTCGGGTCACGATATGTCCATGTACAGACAGCCATAGTCCATCGGCAAACAACGGATTGTATTATTCAACAAGCGGCGGAGCCCCTTTCACCTCTTCCCCCAGCGGAGCGACCGGGGGCGACCGGAGGGGAGCCCCCTCAAAGGAGTCCGCGAGGAACCGAGCGGGTGGGCGACCGGAGGGGAGCCCACAGTTCACATCAACCAGCAGACACACTACACACTACACACTACTACACACTACTGTGTAACTACAGTCGGCGGAACAGTAAAATGAAACATCAAAAAAACGGTATAAGGCGGTGACAATCATAAAATGACCCGTCCAGCAAAGAAACCTCCTTACATGACGCATTGCACATCAACAAAGACCCCGTGTTCTTTTGGGCCACGGTATTGGGGAAGAGGCGATCGCTTAAGTGCGGCTGGTCCTTCAATGGACACTCTCGAAAGTACCGACAAAAGAACGATACGGAGTCTGCAGGATGGAGAGCCGTGATCTAAAAAAGAACCACGATATTCTCGTTAACATCCTGCAATTTGTTGATTCAAAATCTTATTGGTGTTCCATTGCCCCGTGGGTTGCTACACCATTTGGTTACACCGTAAGGTGTGCCGTACACGAGGCGGTTTCATTTTAGTATTCCGTCGACTGTAACTGTCAAGTCTTACACAATGTGTATGTTGTTTGTAAAAGATTCACTGTAACACTTGGGCGTTTCCGATGTGTCGTCTCAAGCAGACTTCTGCTTTACAACTATGTCAGGAGTATGGAAGAGGAATCGCGGGACACACGGCGGCACCTGTCGAGTCGAGTCACATCACATGGCGACCTCTCGCATCAGGAGGCGGCACCTGTCGAGTCGAGTCACATCACATCACATGGCGACCTCTCGCATCAGGCGGCGGAACCTGTGTCGAGTCACATAACAGAGCGACCTCTCGCATCACGGCGGAACCTGTAGAGTCGAGTCACATCACACGGCCAAGTTCCAAGTCAAGCACGAGCTGTCCACCATTTATCAGTCTGTAATCCACGATCTCAATCTGAGTCCCACTACAACTGTCGGGTCATATCCATATGTCGAGACCCCTTCCTTTTCCAACAGAGTGATAAAAAATTTGTCAAAGTGATATGGCAGCGGAACACAATGCTTATGCATGTACTGCAAAAAAGCAATCTTTAAAATTTTGTAATCCATGTAGGCGCCTGACTTCTTCTCACATTGCTCGAAAAAGGCAGCAATTATGTCGTTTAGTTTATCCATAAGTTACACACACTCAAAGCTTTATACAGTTGTTCAATTCGGCCTGAATTATTTTTTCTCATTGCATGATCGAAGCAAACGGAAGTGTGCGACTTTCGCAAGCAGACTTCTGCTTGAGAACTATGTCGGGTTTGTGAAGGGGAAACGCGGGCCCCATGGAGTGGGGCAGTGGAATTCAGCTGATGCAGGTGCCGTCTTTCGGGAGATGGCCGTTGTCGTCTTCCAGTACGTGTGGACAGGTGGCGTCGACAGCCTTGATTGCGGCACCGAGGACATGCCACCCGACCCCCCCATCGTCTCGTGGAAGTGGTGTAAACAACGCAGAAGACTATTTAACTAACCTTATTATCCTCTTCACAGCCATATTATTCTCTGCTACATCACAATCCTCAATACGTTGTTGGTTCCTAGGCCCTTGAATACTTAAACAATAGAAGAGAACTGTGGGAACTGAGTTTATTATAACTTTTCCAATTTATTAGCTTTGTATTATTAAAAGTCATGGTCATACACATTGATGAGGACGTCCTCGCGTGCAACGGGAGTCATAACGAGATCGCGCGCATCGCGAAAAAAATAATTGGAAACCGCATCGCTGCCGCCGCGAGCACGAACGGAAAGCTATTATGGTACGTATTCGACGGGCGATGGAAGACGGACGTCGACGCGATCCACGTCAAGCACGAGCTGTCCACCGTTGTTCTAGAGCACTTCAGTATCGCTATGAACAGGGAGAGAGCGTCCCAAAGCGATTACGACATGCAGAGCAACGAGGAGAGCACAAAGGACGACTCCGCCGACCTAGCGCACATCACCGCGCGCCTCCAGGAAGCGACCTTCAAGAATAACGTACTGAAAGAGATGCTCGAGTACTTTTACGAACCGGAATTCATTAAGAAACTCAACGCCGACCGGCTAGCGCACATCACCGCGCGCCTCCAGGACGCGGCCTTCAAGAATAACGTACTGCAAGAGATGCTCGAGTACTTTTACGACCCGGACTTCATGAAGAAACTCGACGCAGACCCAAACCTATTAGGGTTCAACAACGGCGTGTGGGACCTCAAAAACGGCGTCTTCCGTCAAGGGCATCCGGAGGACATGGTCTCCATGTCCGTGGGATTCGATTACAATGGCGAAGTGTGCGAGGAATCAGCAGACCGCGTGCGAAAATACTGGGACACAATGCACCCAGACGACAACCAACGAGAATACCTCATCCACACATTTTCTAGACAGCTGTACGGAGACAGTGGACAAGAGCTCTTTCACATACACACCGGCGGCTCCGACGCGTCCACCTCGAACGGGAAGACCAAGTTCTTCGAAGTCATGGAGATCGTATTGGGAGACTACATCCGGAAATTCGGCGTGGAAATGCTGACAAGAAAGAAACGCATAGATCCAGCTCGCCCGATACCACAGTTTTCGAAGCGGAAGGGGGTCCGCATTATGTATTGCACAGAGCCAAAACACGACGAAGTCTTAAATTCCGGAGTCCTCAAGGATATGACGACCGGTGGGGAAGCCATCACCACCTGTGCATTGCACTCCAGCGACATCGTAAGCTTCATCCGCACGCAACACAAGACCGGTGGGGAAGGCATCACCCACCGCCTCGTGCACTCCAGCGACATCGTACACTTCCGCCCGCAACACAAGATACACATTATGTGCGACGCACCGACGATGGTCGACGGTTCTGACACGGGAGTCCAACGACGGATACGAAAAATCGACTACGTCAGTCGGTTTGTGGACGAGGATGATGCGGACGCCGCCAAATTCCTCTTCCCACGAGACTTAGGGCTTGTAGAGTCATTCAAGGCAGACGACGGCGCGATGCGCATGGAGTTCCTACGCACCCTTCTACACGCGTTTGTATACGAGTACAAGTTCGATATGCCCGATTCGTTAAAGAAGACCAGTGCGACGTACTTGAACGCGAACGACGCCGTGGCTATGTTCGTCGAAGAGCACGTCTCCGCGGCCATCCCGGACACGGGAATGGACCTGGAACGTCACCTAAGAGAAGAGACGGACACGGACCTGGTCCTTCACCTACAGCAAGAGACGGACCTGGGACGTCACCTAATTAAACGAAAAACTTTGAGAGGGATGGTTTAAATCACACGGCAACCTCTCGCATCACGGAGGCACCTGTCGATTCGTGTCACATCACAGAGCGACCTCTCGCATCACGGCGGAACCTATCGAGTCGACTCACAGAGTCACAGAGACCATTACAGTCGGCGGATTGATGTCGACTTACGGGGGACGATCGCTCGCATCGCAAAGAAGTTGATACTTTCTAAAGATACTCACAGATAACGGAAAACACGGTAAAGTAATCGCAACATGTGATCACATGTCAAGCATGGGTCTGCTAGAAGACCGAGTACCGATGTCCGGCTCCATTTCGTTTTGTCGCCGGAGCAAGGTGCTTTACATATCACCGCTGGCAGGACTCACTTCGTTGATTCACCTGAACATGAAGGGCACCGACGTGGAAGACATATCACCACTGGCAGGACTCACTTCATTGGTGCACCTGGACATTTCGAACACCGACGTGGACGATATATCACCGCTGGCAGGACTCACAAAAAATGGATGGAATGATGTGTAAAATTGTTCAACGGGTCATCCTATGATATAGATAGCCGGTATCTACATATGGACTGTGACAATTCGTTGTATGATCGTGACAGCTGTGGATCGCGGTGGACGCGTCTTCAGTCAAGATATCCGCAAGCCAGGAAATTGAATAACTTAGTGAACTTTGGAAAAACACTGGAGGTACCGAGTCTACCGTTGACAGATTAGCAACTAAAAAACTATTGTTTTAATAAAAACGAGTGTAAACAACTTTGATCCATACAGGTCTCGGCATTGTTTTGCTGAGTATGTAACGTCCCCCCCGTTCCCCCAGATGGATGTAACGTTCCCCCCGTTCCCCCAGATGGATGTAACGTTCCGTTTTCAGAGGTGTTCATGTGAACACGTTTGTTTAAAATAGGGATTGATGTGAGCCTCCGGCATTCTTCAGTATTTATTTTTTGTTGAAATAATTGTTGTTCCCGAGATGGAGAGTCTTTTCAGAGGTGTTCCATGTGAACATGATACAGTCCAGCCAAAGCAGGACCAAATGCAATGGGATGATCTCCCCACACCCTGCCCGCTTTTTTGGTTGATCTCTGAACTGCTCTGCTCTGATGCCACATGCCATCAGGATTTAGGCTGGATTTCTTCTTGGGTTGTCGCAGTCGGGTCTTAAGGCTCAACTTGGGCACTTGCCACACTACGTTTCCTTCAGGTGGAAAATAGTATATGGTGAGGAAAAATGGCTTTATTACAGCTAAGCGAAATCAAGAACTACAGTCGGCGGAACAGTAAAATGAAACATATATCAGATGGAAATAAATGTACGACATCGCCGTTAGAAAATTGGCGTTAAGAATGGTCGCTGACTTGGGTGTGTTAAAAACTTCTGTGTTTACGAACATCAGTCGTTCTACTCTGTGGAGTTGGAAACGCTTTGGTGTAAATCGAAAACGACGTGAATTTGTAAGCAACCTTTTTGAGACGAATAAGGATTTGTTAAAATCGTTTTTATTGTCAACTCAATGCACAACCGCAAGAGGCGTTGTTGCTTTTTCAAAAGTACTCACAATGTACGATTATCAACTAAAACAGTGTATCGTTTCATAAAACTCATTGGTTTTACAAGAAAAAGGAGCAAACTCCTTGGACAGTGTAAAGGGGACTTAGTTCCACTTGTCAATGAATTTTGTAGTAGGTACAAGGAGACAATCAATGCTGGGAAAATTTTAGTATCAGTTGACGAATGTGGGTTTAGTGAGCGTCTCAAGCCACATTATGGGTATTCCCCTGTAGGAAAACCTGTTATCTTTAAAACTACTGGTGGGTGGGTACACCACAGTTTGTTGATGGCAGTTTTTTCAGATGGTAGGAAAGAGTTCGTTGTGAAGAAAGGATCTGTGAAGAAGACGGATTTCGTTGCATTTATTGAATCATTGAGTTTGTGCAATAATTCAGTAGTAATAATGGACAATGCCAGTATCCATAAGAAATTGGTCCTCAGTCACCCCGTCAATATTTGTTACACACCTCCTTACAGTCCAGAATTCAATGCTATTGAGCTATGCTTCGCTAAGGTGAAGAGAGACTTTCGTCGTTTGAACTACATACCGAATGAAACAAAGACGCACGTATCTGATATGATTTCCTTAGCATTCGGCAACCTCACTGATAAAATTATTATGGGTTGTTTTGAACACGTTTGGAACACTTATGTGTATAAAGCGGTCTGTGACGTATTGATTATGAAAGATGGCGACGAAACCTCCGACAGTCGCGAAATTGAAGGAGCTACTGAAATTGGCTGAAGTACCATACTCGTCGAAGTCCAACAAGGACGATCTTGTCCGTTTATGCGAAGACAATGGTCTCATCGCCAGACCCCCTCCAGAATACAAGACGGTGGAAAAGATGTGTGTCGTGAAATGCGCCCTGAAGAAGGCAATGAGTCTTGACGATGAAGAATTCGGTAAGTTTAGGGAGCATGTGGACCAGCTCGTCAATGTGGTGAGCCGCATGTTACGGCGGTCCAGTCTGGTGCTGACTTTCCACATCACGAGTCTATTAGAGAAAGGTCTGGATATTCCAGACCTGTACAACATGAAAGATACCTACTGGAAGGATTGGCTCCGTATCGGGGTAGACGGAATCTTCCCTGATGAGGAAAGCAAGATATCGTACGAAGCTGTGAAGGACTCCATCGGCGATGTAATTGGTAATGACGACGCTGACTACATCAAGTCTTATCCGATCTATTTCGATCAGGTATTGAACTATGCAGGTCACACATTGAGCACTGTCGTGTCAAACAACGCATGGGTTCCTTTGATACCACGTCTGGCCAGACTCACTTCCACCACTTTAAATAAATTAAATGCCCCGAAGACGCTGGACACATCGAAGATCATTCGGGGATACGACGTGATGCAGGCTATTCAGCAAGAAGTCCAAAACATGGAGGGATGGCCAGAGTCTGTTCAAGAGTACGTCAATGAAGTTAGGGAGATGCTGAGTGTTCCAGATGGAAGTCGAGTTTATGATAACTATGGCAAAGACATGGACTTTCCGACCATGGTCCGGTATAATTATTGGATACAGACACGGTTGGAGGATATGGATGCACGTCGTATCCGATTGATGCCCATCTTCAATGTCCAACGGGTGCATGTTCGCCTTGACCTGAAGACCCTCGTGAACCTGTTCAGGCACATGTTCCCCAATGACCAGAACATCGTTGAGCTTTCCAAGTGGGAACATGTAAAGAATCCCGACAGCTTCATGTTTCCCCAGAGGCCTGCACAGAAGAAGAAAAAATCATGTGGTCCTGGTGAATGGGAGGCATACAAGTCGGTCCTGAAGCAGTACGATGATGATGTTAAGGATATCAAGGCTACTGACGAGTACAGACATGCAAAGGGTTTGTATGACACGCTTGTGAACGCCCGAAAAACAGTCGCAGGTTCCTTCTTCAGAAAACCACCTGTCAAGAATGGGTGGGTTTTCGACTGCAGCATCTGTACTGACGGAGTCTCTTTGAGCATGCAGTACAGCAAGACAGTACAGGTCCTTGTCTCAGATCTGAAGAAGACCTGTAAGAAGCCTCGTAAAGAAGAAGGTATCAAGATCGCAGAAAAATACGACGGCTCACTTAAAACGATATTGCCCGATATGGGTATCGTCGTCCTGGGTGTGGACCCAGGACGGAGCAACATCGCTACGGTAACGTATTTGGCAGACGATAAAAATAAGACATGGACGCTGACACGTGGTGCATTTTACCACAAGTCGGGTATCAAGAAGCAGACAAGGCAGAAGGAACTGCGTTTTGCTGACATGATTCCTATGTGGGAGTCTCTGCGTGAAAATGGAGCAGCTTTGAGTACATCGAGGACGGATAAGATCTCCGCGTACTTGTCAAATTACGCTAAGTTTTCTGACGAGTGGTGGAGATTGGCTTTGCGACGCCGAGAATCCCGTGACAACTTGCAGCGTTACATCGGAAAACGAAAGGTCAAAGACTCTTTCTGGGCGGGTATCAAGCGGTGCATGATGAAAGAACTTCCTGATATGAAGGTTTGCGTGGCCTACGGATCTGCCATCACAAAACTGAAGCCTACTGGACCGGGAGAAGTTGCAGTTCCCACTGGGGCCATGTTCGCATCGTGTAAAAGAATTTTCAAAGAGGACGTTTCTGTGACAGATGAGTTCAAAACGACTCTTATGTCGTGGGAGACGGGTAAAGAAAAAGAACGTGTTTACAAGATCCCAAGTGTTTGTTCAGCAGACGTGAAGCTTAGGTTGGGTGGTGAACGTTTTGGTCACACGAAATCGAAAACGATGCCAAAGGTCGCTGATTGCGACCACTTAGGGGTAAGGTTGTACAATAAACGTAAAGGCGCACAAGAGAAGCACAGGAGGGGTGGCTTCGCCACTTCCCTTGTCGATTCTCAAAAATCGATCGAGCGGTACCCAGAGGTACGAGGACTGCGATTCTCTCCAGAAACATGCATTTACTCGGACCGGGATCGCTCTTCTGCTCTCACAATCGCAAGGCTGCACTGCATGGAATTGATGGGTCTAGGACGACCTCTTCCATTTTCCCACAGCAGCTCTGTTGTTGTTGATGAATAAAAACTCGTATTGTTGTAGACACCACTCGGTCCCCCTCCGGTGGTCGCGACAACATTAGGTTACACCGCAAGGTGTACCGTACACTCCAGAAAGAGGTTTCATTTTAGTATTCCGTCGAGTGTAATTGGTGGAGTAATGACATGAAAACGGTTGCGCATACCTGTCAGGAACCATGTACACAATAAGATGCGGTGGTCCTGTCAAAGAATTGAGTGCGAGTCACATGGCGACCGACCTCTCGCATCACGGCGGATCCTGTCGAGTCGAGTCGAGTCGAGTCACAGAGCGACCGACCTCTCGCATCACGGCGGCACCTGTCGTGTCGAGTCACAGAGCGACCGACCTCTCGCATCACGGCGGAACCTGTCGAGTCGACTCACAGAGTCACAGAGCGACCATTACAGTCGGCGGATTGATGTCGACTCACAGAGTCACAGAGCGACCATTACAGTCGGCGGATTGATGTCGACTTACGGGGGACGATCGCTCGCATAGCAAAGAAGTCGATACTCTCTAAGACAACATGTGATCACATGTCAAGCATGGGTCTGCTAGACAAGCGCTCTTGTATATCGATAGGGGGATCTCTGCCCCCGCGGAGTGGGGCAGGAGAATTTAGTTGCAGAAACCTGTCAAGTCATCATACACATACACACGCAAACGGCGGGAAACTGTCGCATCCACACCGTCCGTCCATTCATGACACACGGATGCGGTGGCGGATTCTCGTCCCTCATCGTCTCGTAGTCCTCGAATTAAGTGTAAACAACCATTCTTCAGTATAAACAACCATCAGCACAGCACACTTCACAAACGAATGAGTTCCTTTGACGAAATCAATGAAGATGTATTGGAGATCATTCTAGCCAATGCGATTTCGAACGAATGCCACCTCAAACAAGTGGCTCTCGTTAGCAAACAGTGGAGATGCGTCGCACCCCGGTGTGTCACAAGGATCCACCTGAGACATTATAAAAGTTTGGAATACGCATTATCACGCATTTGCAGGCTCGAAGAGTTGAAAATCGGTATCAATCGGGGGAAAGACGTACCCTACCAATCAATGTCGGAGATCGAAGACAAGATAGAAGACATATCTCCGCTGTCCGGCCTCACTTCGTTGGTTCACCTGGACATATCGAACACCTACGTGACCGACATATCGCCACTGTACGGACTCACTTCGTTGACGCACCTGAACATGGCGCACACCTACGTGTACGAAGACCTATTATCACCGCTTTCCGGACTCACTTCGTTGACGCACCTAGACATTTCGCACACACTTGTGACCGACATATCATCGCTGTCCGGTCTCACTTCGTTGATTCACCTAGATATTTCGCACCTCACGTACGTGGACAAACACCCATTATCAGCGATTTCAGGACTCAATTCTTTGGTTCACCTCAACATTTCGCATTTCGGAAACAAACTAGAAGACATATCAAAGCTGTCCGGACTCACCGAGTTGGTTCATCTGAACATGGCGTACACACGGGTGGGCGAACACCTATTATCACCGCTGGCAGGACTCACTTCGTTGATTCACCTGAACATGGAGGGCACCGAAGTGGAATACCTATCATCTCTGTCCGCACTCAATTCGTTGATTCACCTCGACATTTCGCATCTCAGATACAAGCTCGAAGACATCTCACCGGTGTCCGGTATCACTGCGTTGCTTCACCTGAACATGGAGGGCACACGTGTACCCTCTATATCACTACTGTCCGGCCTCACTTCATTGGTTCATCTGAACATGGCGTACACATGTGTGGTCGAAGACCGAGTACCGATGTCCGGCTCCATTTTGTCTTGTCGCCGGAGCAAGGTGCTCGACATATCACCGCTGGCAGGACTCGCTTCGTTGATTCACCTTAACATGAAGGGCACACGTGTGAAAGACATATCACCACTGGCAGGACTCGCTTCGTTGATTCACCTGAACATGAAGGGCACCGACGTGGAAGACATATCACCACTGGCAGGACTCACTTCGTTGATTCACCTGAACATGAAGGGCACCGACGTGGAAGACATATCACCACTGGCAGGACTCACTTCATTGGTGCACCTGGACATTTCGAACACCGACGTGGAAGACATATCACCACTGGCAGGACTCACTTCATTGGTGCACCTGGACATTTCGAACACCGACGTGGACGACATATCACCGCTGGCAGGACTCACTTCGTTGGTTCACCTCGACATTTCGAACACCGACGTGGACGACCTATCACCGCTGGAAGGACTCACTTCGTTGACGTACTTGAAAAATTGATGGAATGATGTGTAAAATTGTTCAACGGGTCATCCTTAGTAAATGTAGCCGGTATCTACATATGGACTGTGACAATTCGTCGTATGATCGTGACAGCTGTGGATCGCGGTGGACGCGTCTTCAGTCAAGATATCCGCAGCCAGGAAATTGAATAACTTAGTTAACTTAATTAACTGAAGGTGGAACTTTGGAAAAACACTGGAGGTACCGAGTCTACCGTTGACAGATTAGCAACTAACTTTGTAGTTCAGAGAACTCGCGGACGAGGCGCCTTCGGCACAACACATACGTGGGATCGGAGATGCTTTTTCGAAATTGGGTTTGGATGAGTTGGATAGCGTTTTTACGCCTAATATGGTGGGCACGCCACGCTTGTTGGATCTTTTTAGCATATTTCGCAAGTGTGACATTCTCAACGATATAATTTATTTGTAATTGTTGGTGGTATGTCTCGCTCGTTGCGTATACACTTCTACACCGGTCAGATAGCCTTGCTGGAACAATCCAGAAGCTCCACATGTAATCATGGCTTCCTTCTCTTTGCTGAAGATGACGATGAGGTTGGATCTCATGCGTGTTGCATATGAATCCGTCCAGTATCATTAAACACGGTTTTGTGGATATCCAACTGGGGTCGATTGTGACTGTTCTCACAATATTGTGTTTACTCCAGAACTTCACGCAGGCGTCATCTAGGTCTGAAAAGACAATATTCTCCCAGCCCTGCATTTATGAACATTTGTTTCATGGTCGAGTTGTTTGCTTATACAGTCGAGCTCCATCTACAGTTGTTCTCAAATAAAGTGGGACACCTTATAATCATCCAGACTGCAGATCGTTGCTTTTGGGTAACGTTGGGGGGTGCAGCAGGTTGAAGAGGTTCTCGAAGATATTCCGAGTAGCCTCTTTGGTAAACCGTTCAACCGTCGAATGTCGACAATGGATCCACTTTCATCGAAGACTCGTTCAAATACAGTCGACGGAATGTACATGTGACTGTCATGTATTCAAAGCGGTATTTTTTAATGATAACTGACTCCTGCTGCAACACGTCATGCCTCAAAGTTGGCAGCGGACGACCGCATCCTCACACACGCACGGCGGCGGGTCTTACGCAACCGCATGTACTCAAACGAAAGCCGTGTGTATCAAGCAGGCTTGGAAATGGAAAAACGTTGGGGGGTGCATGAGCTCACCTACGTGCGAGGAGATTTAGCTTCGTAATAGCATGGATCGATACAGAATATACAACTGCACGAAAAACATAACAGCAAGCAGCTCCAGAATGCCCTTTTCCTGAGCGGAAGATACCCGAATAGCCTTACGTAATCGTCCATAATCAATATTGGATCCATGTATTCCCACGCGTTTGCCGTGTACGTCTTTTCTATCTCTACAATCTTCTTCAATCGAGCAGCATTCTGGTCGTACTTAATTTTGGCACCAGATAATAGGTGGATTGTCGTGCCGTCAAACGTGAACATAGTCTTATTCATCACGTTCGATGTACGCCTGAAGTAGAATGTCTCTTTGTACAGGTCGAGTATTTCTAAACATTTCTTGGCGTCTTCCTCATTATCGAATACCACCGTTCCATGTAAAATAAAATTTTTGCCATTCCACGTACTGCCTGAAACTGTGAAACACGCATACATGCTTGTATCCAACTTCTTGAAGTTATCCATTGTTTCTGTTATACACAGAAGAGATAGGGTGCGTAAAGAAATATACTAGACATAGTCTTGCTTTTTTATACTTGTGAAAAATAAACATGGTATCATTCTCATCAGACAGGGTTCGATTTCTAACCCAGGACGTAAGGTAATGTGCATGATGTGGATGTTCGCCTCGATGTCACACCAGTCGCACGACTTGGGATCATGATCAATCAAGAAAGATGGATGACAACACATGCATGTGCCTGTAATGTGCTGCAACACGTCATTCCTCAAAGTTGGCATCTGGTACCCGGTGCATTATGTGCAAGAGATGCACTCTGGTTATGCTGTCCGATAGGATAGATAGATAGGATAACGCACTTTATCACGACACATGCCGCATCCTCACACACGCGTCGCGGAGGCTGCTGTCGAGATGATGATGCCCACCAACCACTCACTCACTCACTCACTCACTCTCACTCATTCTCACGCACGCACTCTATCACACGCAAACGGCGGAACACGGTCAAATGTATCGGAGGACACAAGGATGCGGAACACATACATACATCGTCAATCACTCAATCACTCAGATTAAAGGGACCGGCGCTTTGCGTACCCAGGCATGCCCAATCATTGTGTATTTCTGGAGGTACGATCGCCGGGAATCATCTTCCCTAGCGCGTCATTCGCACACCACCCATCGATGCGCACGTACACGACCTGGGTGTAACCTTATTAGCTCGCGATGTGCACCAAAGCCAATATAAAACATCATCGTTAGAAAAGTTCGAGCGTCATACCAAGCGTTACAGTCAGAGACAGAATTTATGGGACACCCTTACCGGTGACCCTTGAACCCAATTGATTGGGTAGGTCAGCTAAAGGTTATGTATCAAGGTCCCAATCCTTCGTGTCCTTCATCCCGTATTTCAGCATTTAAGCTGGCCCAGAGGATAACAATTGTAAGCTGCTAACTGACCCAGGTGGGTCGGTTGGTTGAGCGCCCACATTTGCCTCTCCGGAAACTGTGGTTTTTGGGGTGGGCGATGATGAGGGCACACAAAATGTCGCCGGTCGCTCTTTCCCGTCCATCCACGTCGTCAGAAGCAGAAGAAGGTTCTTGGCAGCGTTCACGTCTCGGTTCCAGGTTGCACCACAGCGCACTTTGGATGATGCGCTTTTGACACTGTTGCGACAGTGCAGTACTTTGTGGACCTTGACGTTCTTCACCACCGTCTTCTGCTTCTCAATCGTTGTTGTTGTTGTTGTTGTAGGAGCCCCGTTGATGAGGGAGGGGGGCTCGTTTTGAACTCTGCGCCAGACGACGCTGTCTGCCTTCATGTTGACGAGCTTCTGGAAGCAGCCGTGGCAGGTACAAGAAGTGTTGCGTTCGTCGACGTTTTTGAACAAAACATTCTTACGACGTGAGAGGCACCTCCTGATCTCTTTGATGGGCCCAGAACATGAACGACTGATACCATACCCTTGGTTGGACCAGTTGCCGAAGCCAACAACGGTCGTCTGTGCCCTTGGTGCAATCACATCGCATACCTTTTCTTTGATCGTCTTCTTCTGTGCTTTTGGAGCAATCAAATCACAGACCTTTTCAATCGTCTTCTGTTTACCCATATACCGAAAGAATCGCATCGATCGGTAACCTCTGCTGGCTCGGTGTTGAAGGAGTGTCGGGAGAGCGCTGAGGTAACCTCTGACATGGTCCTGCATGTCGTGCATACTGCTCGTAGTCGGCGATGGAATGGACTTCACGAGGTCTTGCGTATCGACATTCCATTTGTTGGTGCGACGATTACTGGTATTGTACCCAGCTGCTTCGCTAAAGCGGGCAGAGCTGAAAGACTCGACGCGACCGGCAGAAGATGCTACAGTGACGATATCTGTCATACCCGGGTCGACACCGACTTGCAGAGAAGCGTCCTGGCAGTCTTCGAGAATTGCGTCTTTGGGATACCCCGCGTTATCTACAGCGACATCTTCACTCGCCTGATGCTTCATTTGGACGGAGACCTCCTTGCCGTCGCTGAGGATTCGGTTGTCAAAACGAGACCCTTTCGTCTCAAGTCCTTGGACATTGAAGTACTTTCTCCACAACATGGAATGATTCTCGTGACGTCCATCGCCACGGAAGCTCTCGAGCGGCGAATCGCCCATGCTGAGAAGCTTCATGAGTGTCATGGACGATATAGGGACGTAAGAAATGGTGAATCCGCTCTTGCGTGGAAGGATACTGAACAGACGGGGGCGTTTTTTTGTTGTTTTCTCTTTTAGATCCGCTCCCAACTCTGTAAGCACGTGATGAAACAGTCTCATTGTCAGGTGCGCTCGAGTGTTGAACTGCTTCCCCCTTGGCAGCGGCAAGAGATCTCTCAGGCGTCTGACAACGTCTTTGATGAGGTTCGCATGCACGAGACTCGCTGGGATGATTTTGTCGATATCCGACTCAGGATACTGGACCACTGCCTTGACAATCTTATTGAAATGTTTCTTCAACGAGGGATGTTTCAAGCGCAGGTACTTGATTACAACCCTGTCCACGTTTGCCCAGACGCTGTTGCATGCCATCGTCGCCATTTGTATTGAGACGTCTGCGATTACCTGTCCCCATTGACGAACGTCCACCTTTAAGTAGCCTGCAGGCCTGAGAGCGTCGAAAGCAACCATGCTATCCTTCAAGCTTTGTCCCAGCGTATCCTTTCGAACGTTGGATGTCGAGACAGCAAGGATGCACCTGTAATAAAAGTTTCGATCCAGGTGCGGCAACTGCTTCACGTCAAAGTCTACATCATCGAGGCATCTGGTGATATGAAAATTTGCGAATAAGTATGCCTCTGCAACTGCGTGGTTGATTACGAGTACCATGCTTTGGATCCTTGAGCAGATTTGCTGCCTTGATACATCCATGCACAGAGAATTTAGCGTCTTCTTGACCACCATGATGTCCAGATCGTCGTCGTCATCTCCATTGTTTGTCACTACCCCCATCGAGATGGAGGGAGGGAGTGTTCTTTTCTTGTCTTGATATCATCATGTACAACAATTTCCTTATACCATAATACACGCACGTTATCATGATCGATGCAGAGGTAAGACATCGCGCGGTTGTTCACATATTGATGCGCACGATGTAAGCCAACACGTTGACTTGTCAGGCTACTTTGATCATGTAACTTCTGTGTCTTTACAGGCCTTGAATGTTTTGTGTAAATCTCCTGAAGACAGTATCTGTATTGACAAGATCGGTTACAAAACTTGAATTGGTCAAATCCCCAAAATAAAAGGTGTCCCACAATCAAATGTCCCTAGCTGTATGTATATAGCGTTGCCTATCACAATATCGTTCGCTTCGTCTCTAATTCTTGTCTATGCTCGACGCGCATGTCAAAGCATGTTGGAAGCCTTGTCCATGTTAGCATGGTTGGTTTCGACAAGTGTGATCATCACATGGATTGCCATGACAAAAAAACAGAAGTTACCTCAAATTTGCGCAGGCATCATGTGGATTATAACAATCACGATGTTGATTAGCTTCTGCTCATCATTTTAAAAGAATCATGAAGTAATGGGCGTTCCTGCCTCCCGGCCGATTTTGACTGGTTGCGAAACATGGTATGGAGCGGAATCATTTCACACACAAGCATTGGAGCGTTTGTATGAAGTTCTTCTTACTCTGCTCATTATATCAAGGGAGATGGATCTGGCAACAATCAGTAGTTTTAAGCGCATAGGAATGGGCAGCTTCGCAACCGTGTTTGTCACGGAGGGGTGGTGTTGAAGCAAATTCAGGACCCTTGCAAAGATGCAGTGGCAATGTTGATGAAGGAACATGATGACCTCTTGACTTTGAACAGTGTTTGTGGTGGCTCGTCTCAGTTCTTTCAACTTCCGCGTGCCCATGGCAGCTACACAGACTACTACAGTTTTGCGCAGGAGGTAGGTATCCAGCGGACAGAAGACATGGGGTTGTCACCGCATGCCTTGTATGTCATGCAACGTATATGGCCTGTTTCACATTGGCTGGCTACCAGTATACGGGACTTGTTCCTTCCTCAGCCTTTCAGAGACAAGCCCCCCCCTCAGCTTCTGGCAAGACTCTACCTGGGCAATGGGACATCGCGTGAAGGCAGCCGGTTCGTGAACACTGAGAATTTCCCCTTGTCTGCCGACCGAATTGAGCGCCTTGGACTTCCTGCAGATAAGATAGCTGCTGGAATGGGACATATGCTGGCTTCGATCAACTTCAAAGCTGGCCGAGATGGGCGCGACATCGAGTTCGTGTTGTGTGGTCATCCTGAAAATCCCCTGAGTAAGGTGCCGTTCTACGAATGCATCGATTTCAACCAAATGCGACCGCATGGGGGGTCTGCGATAGTGATTGTCAGCAGCATGGTCAGCAATGACCCATACTATCCTCGGTCGTGGTCGCCTCAGTGGCAGGCCTTTGCTGACGCCTATCTCGCCACAGCTGCTGAGGCCAACGAGTCCCCCCTGGCACATGATGTGTTGCAGAAGGTGCATTCTCACTGGGAGGAAAAAAATTGTCATCGCGTACAGCTATGCTAAGTTTGCCCCAGGTGGCAAGGAGGGCGAGCTTTGTGATAAAATACATCGGAGCGTGTCAAGGTTTAACGAAAGCTTCAAGCGGAAGAGGTAAGCACTTATCTTTGGTTAAAAAAACGAACCCAGTTAATATCCATATACCGGAAACTCAGCACCCCTGAAAGTGACGCTCCCGCTGTTGGTGGTAACTTGTTTCTGAGGGAATCCCAGAGGCACACCTCCTTTACCACGTCTCACCTTGTGTCCCCTCGCTCCCTAGCGCAATCTTTGGTTAGATCAGCTGATGGTATTCACCATCCTCCGCTACCCGAGGGTTGACTGTGGTCCCGCGCTTTGTGTAGGGTGTTTGCAGCGGGCTGAAATTACGGGACTTCTGTGATGGTTTCTGGGACATCCCAACAAGGGGCGGGTGTTTCACATCAATAAAGAGAGTGGCGGGTTATAATATAATCGAAAGACAAGCAGTAAAAAAACATAAGAAAAGAAGTTGTATTACAAACAGTGTAAATAAGCAATCTCGATGTTAGCAAGCCCCATGACCATATTGATCGAGCGTGAAAATTAGTTTTGACTCACTGTATATGATTGATCGTATGGATTGATATGGTGCACGAGTAATGACATGTTTTGTTGTTATTATGATTGACATATTCTGATAATGTATTGTGAGATGGGTGAGATTGAGCGTGTGCATAATGAGACAGTGATCATCTGTGACGCGATTCCGTATGGATCCCCTCCATACGCTTGTTTAGGGGACCGCACCCTCTGTCCTGCCTACTGTCGCCCACCTCTTATATCACACACAACTGGCTGCCTAACTCGCTCTCTTTCGTCCTCATGAGGCTTGCCCTATGGTCTCTGCGTTCTTCCACCATCTGCCCGAGCTGAAACAAGCAAGTCTTGTTTTGTAAACGTGACCTGGAATGCAGCCAAATTCACATCCACACAATTGCTTTACAAATGTACCCACCCGCCCCGGAATTCTTGCAGACGGCGCCCCAAGAAATATTGCAAAAGACTGAGAACAAAACAAAAGAAAATAGGCAGTTTCGGGGATCGTCGGGGCATTTTATCATGTCGGCGATTCGATGTGACCGCCAGCACTAAATGTGCGTTCCCTGCTCCCGCGATTTTTTAAATTCTAATCATGGATTTAGAGACCCTCCTGAACGACCGCTAGCTGGAGACAACAGCCAACAAGAATCCAAATCGTACTAGCATGGTCGCACCAGTCAAATCGGCGGAGGCAGGAACGCCATTACTACACAGGATTGGTGTGGCGTGATGGGGATTATGCACTCAGACGTTTACACTCGTTTTAGCGGGGACGGCATCTGTGTCGAGACGAGTCACAGAGTCTACAGAAGTCACAGAGCGAGCCGACATCTCACATCACGGGCGGGCGCGTACTACGGCAGTGATGCCAGGCAGTCACAGAGTCAAATGGCGACAGTACTTGGACCAATCACGGAGCGCGAACACGTGACGTTAGAGTAACCAGAAGTCAGCATGGCGACATCTCGCCATGACGGCACGGCAACGGATATAGGTCGAAACAGAATGCGGACCGAATCTTGCAATCACGGCCGGACGTAGTGATCGAGTCACAGAGTAACATGGACATGTCTCGCCAGTCACGCCCGCCACGTGGTAGAGTCACAGAAGTACACGCCACGGCGACAGCGCAGCCATCCACGGCCCCGGCACGTGTGTCGAGAAGGTTCACAGAACGAGGTAGCCGATCACCCGAGCCACCTCTCGCAAGCCTGCGCCGGCGCCGAACTGAGTGTGTCAATAACACGATCACTGTAAGATATCACTCACAGATGACGGAAACCGGTTGGTACTATAAAAGTCATCGCACAACGGGGGGATGTATCCATGCCAGCAGAGAGTCTGCTAGAACAATAGATATAGTATAGCGATAGGGGATTCGCGGAGTAATCATTATCGATAATTACACGAGTAACGCATTGGAAAGGCATCTGATCATTCTTGCGATGGCGTCAGATAGTGAGAAAATTAGTAGTCTTCCCCAACCAGTGGTACATCGCATCGAGCACCGATGTTTATGCATGTGCGACCGCACTCGGGGGGAGAGTGACAACAGAGGACTCAAGCCAGGATTGCCCTGCTCTGATCACTGAGGAGGTGGATAGGAGTTGAAGGAGGAGGGGAGACTGACGTCAATGCAGTTAACAATGTGTCGGGTGCGGTTAATAGTCTTTTGATTAAAACAGTTTCATTCATAATGTAATATAGCCAACATGTCAAATGAACTTCCTCAACTCACAGGACATTCAACTATTGTCAGCGAATGAGACTGGGGAAAAACCCATGTTATCCTTGCACTAAGAGTAGCATCGAAGACTACTACAAGAAAATACTAATTCTTCTCTGACACTTTTCCGAATTCTGTATGCGGTGTGAATGCTATCTAGGTCAGCACTAGGCAACAACCTTGACGTGCTTAGACAAAGCAAAGATCCGGATGTGTAGAGATGCAAAACGATGGCAACATTTGTCAACAACTGCAAAGATTTGCTCGTGTCTTAAGGTTCGGTCTGATGATCTGGAGGAAAAGCAGTTGTCATCTGTAAAGAGCAAGTAAGAACACCAGATGGTGGATGGTGTGTGTTATCAGATTAAATCGATCTATCCCACCACAGCTTGTACCCGAATATGAATATATGTTGCAACAATTGGAGCGAGCCGAAAAAGGCAGATATCGGGATTGATACCGGCACCCAACGGCTTGTGATGAAGCGTTATTGCTCGCCTGTTGCTGCACGCATTGGGTTCTACGTTGGTGGGCTGTATGGGGTGTTTGCCAGCAACGCCCTGAGCATTTTGTGATCAACCCTCATGGATTGACCAAGTCTGGCGAAAAAACATGACACCGAGCAGAAGAGGGAAGTTCAGGCAGCAGTTGTTCTGCCTGGCAAGGCAGAGGAGTGACGATCTTTAACAGTTGGCTTGTGTCAATGAGATGCTACCCCAACCCAAAGAGCACAAGGCCGTCATTACTCCGCAATATGTTTAGGAGTCATAGCAAAACAGTTCATCAGGCTGAGAACGACAACAACTTTGCACTGAGACGGTCCTCAGACGCCTAGCGGCAGTAGCTTCATTGTCGGCACGGCCTCAGCCTCACGACGGCAGTTAGCTTCATTGTCGGCACGGTCCTCAGCCTCACGCCGGGCAGTAGTTCATTGTCGCACGGTCCTCAGCCTCACGCCGGCGATGTTATTTCATTTTCGGCACGACGGTGGAAGTTTATGAAAAGCGAACTGTGTTGCAAACCGCTATAATAAGGGTTGGGTACATGTTGTTGACCATCATCCTGCGAGGAAAAGAAAGGCAGCAAATCGCTTTCCATGTTGTGGGGGAAATTATGTGGCACAGTAACGCGCAAATGCACTTCCTTTATCAATCAATGTCTTTACGATACACAAATGTTTTGAAGTGTTGAACCGCCTCTCGACTGGGACATACAATGCCAGCAGATGTAATTGAGGTATCCCCTACACATGTCGCCCCTTTGTATGTCAGAGACCCACCCAGGAACGAGCAGAGGCACTTCTTCCTACAGCTAGGGATTGATTGATGATTATATTTTGTTGAAATAATTGTTGTTCCAAGATGGAGAGTCTTTTCAAGGTGTTCATGTGAACACGGTTTAAAATAGGGATTGGTTGATGATCTTATTTTTTGTTGAAATAATTGTTGTTCCAAGATGGAGAGTCTTTTCATAGGTGTTCATGTGAACACGTTTAAAATAGGGATTGGTTGTGATTCTTATTTTTGTTGAAATAATTTTGTTCCCAAGATGGAGAGTCTTTTCTAGGTGTTCATGTGAAACGTTTAAAATAGGGATTGGTTGATGATTCTTATTTTTTGTTGAAATAATTGTTGTTCCCAAGATGGGAGTCTTTTCATAGGTGTTCATGTGAAAACGTTTAAAATAGGGATTGGGGATGATTCTTATTTTTGTTGAAATAATTGTTGTTCCCAAGATGGAGAGTCTTTTCATAGGTGTTCATGTGAAACGTTTAAATAGGGATTGGTTGATGATTCTTATTTTTGTTGAAATAATTGTTGTTCCAGATGGAGAGTCTTTTCATAGGTGTGTATGTGAACACGTTTAAAATAGGGATTGGTTGATGATTCTTATTTTTGTTGAAATAATTGTTGTCCCAAGATGGAGAGTCTTTTCATAGGTTTTCACCTGAACACGTTTAAAATAGGGATGGTTGAGATCTTATTTTTTGTTGAAATAATTGTTGTTCCCAAGAGATGGAGAGTCTTTTCATAGGGTTTCATGTGAACACGTTAAGAATAGGGATGGTGTGGATTCTTATTTTTGTTGTGAAATAATTGTTGTTCCCAAGATGGAGGTTTTCATAAGGTGTTCATGTGAACACGTTTAAAATAGGGATGGTTGAGATTCTTATTTTTTGTTGAAATAATGTTGTTCCCAAGATGGAGAGTCTTTCATAGGTGTTCATGTGAACACGTTTAAAATAGGGATTGGTGTGATGATTCTTATTTTTTGTTGAAATAATTGTTTGTTCCCAAGATGGAGAGTCTTTTCATAGGTGTCATGTGAACACGTTTAAAATAGGGATGGGTTGATGATTCTTATTTTTTGTTGATGAAATATGTTGTTCCAAGTGGAGAGTCTTTCATAGGTGTTCATGTGAAACACGTTTAAATAGGGACTGGTTGATGATTCTTATTTTTTGTTGAAATATTGTTGTTCCCAAGATGGAGAGTCTTTTATAGAGTGTTCATGTGAACACGTTTAAAATAGGGATGGTTGATGATTCTTAGTTTTGGTTGAATAATTGTTGTTCCCAAGATGGGAGGTCTTTTAAGGGG
>JACBWV010000045.1:4196725-4260447 GCA_013435795.1 Chlamydomonas sp. ICE-L | reverse complement strand
TGTTCATGTGAACACTTTTAAAATAGGATTGGTTGATTATTCTTACTTTTTTGTTGACATAATTGTTGTTCCCAAGATGGAGATTCTTATTCATAGGTGTTCATGTGCACCGTTAAAATAGGGATTGTTATGATCTATTTTTGTTTAAATAATTGTTGTTCCCAGATGGAGAGTCTTTCATAGGTTTATGTGAACACGTTTTAAAATAGGGATTGGTTGATGATTCTTTTTTTTTGGTGAAATCTTGTTGTCTCCCCAGATGTAGAGTCTTTTCATAGGTTTTCATGTAACACGGTTAAATAGTGATTGGTTATGATTCTTCTTTTTTGTTGAAATTAATTGTTGTTCCCAAAGGAGAGTCCTTTTCACATAGGTTTCATGGAACACGTTTTTAAAATAGTGATTGGGTTGATGTTCCTTATTTTTGTTGTTTGAAATAATTGTTGTTCCCAAGATACAGTCTTTTTTCATATGTGGTTTCTGTGAACACGTTAAAATAAGATTGGTTAGATGATTCTTATTTCTTTTGTTGAAATAATGTTGTTCCCAGATGGAGACACGTACTTTTTCATAGGTGTCTGCAACACCGTTAACATAGGTGGGATTGTTTTGATGATTCTTATTTTTTTGTTGAAATAATTTGTTGTGCCCCAAATCATCCATCCATCCGAGTCTTTATCATAGGTGTTCATGTGAACACAGTTTAAAATAGTGCGATTCTGGTTGATGTTCTTATTTTTTTGTTGAAATAAATGGTTTGTTTTCTCACCATACCATAGAGAGTCTCTCTTCATAGGTGATTCATATGAAACTTTTAAAATGGGATTGGTCTGATGATTCTTATTTTTTGTTGAGATAATTGCTTCCACTTCCCAAGATGGCGGGAGAGTCTTTCAATAGGTGTTCAGTGTGGAACACGTTTAAAATAGGGATTGGTGGGAGATTCATTATTTCTTTGTCTCGTAAACCAATCTAACTTGTCTGCTTCACCTCCAACATGGGTAGTCTCTTCATAGGTGTTTTTCATGTGACACGTTCTAAAATAGGGATTTGGTTGACAAATGATTTCTTAGTTTTTCGCGTTGAAATATTGTTGTTCCCAAGATGGAGAGTCTTTTCATAGGTGTTCAATGTGAACACGTTGTAAAATAGGGATTTGTTGTGATTCTTATTTTTTTGTTAAATAATGTGTTGTTCCCAAGAGGGGAGTCTTTTTTCCATAGGTGTTCATGGTAACCCGTGTTAAATACCGGGATTGGTTGATATCTTATTTCTCTTGGTTGAAATAATTGTTGTTCCCCGAGATAGGCTTTTCATAGGATGTTCATGTGAACACTCTAAATAGGGATTGGTTTTGATGTCTTATTTTTATTTTGTTGAAATAATGTTTGTCTCCGAGATGAGACGCTCTTTCATAGGGTTCATGTGAACCGTTTAAAATAAGGGATTGGTTTGATGAATTCCGTATTGTTGTTGAATAATTGTTTGTTCCTCAAGATGGAGAGTCTTTTCATAGCGGTGTTCATGTGACACTTTAAAATAGGGATTGGTTGATGGATTACGTATTTTCTTTGTTGTACATAATTGTTGTTCCCAAGATGGAGAGCTCTTTTTCATATTTGTTTCATGGAACACGTGGTAAATATGAGGGTTGAGATGATTCTTATTTTTGTGGAAATAATGTTGTTCCCAAGATGGAAGTCCTTTTCATGGTGTTCATGTTTTAAACACGTTTAAAATATGGATTGGTTATGATTCTTATTTTTTTGTTGAAATAAGTTTTGTTTCCCAAGATGGAGCAAGTCTTTCAAGTTTTTTCATGTGAACACGTTTAAATAGGGATTGGTTGAATGATTCTCTATTTTTGTTGAAATAATTGTGGTTCCAAGATGAGAGAGTCGGTTTCATAGGTGTTCATTTAACACGTTTAAAATAGGGATGGCTTGATGATTCTTATTTTTCCTTGAATAATTGTTGTTCCAAGATGAGAGTCCTTTTCCATAGTGTTCATGTGAACAGTTTAAAATAAGGATTGTCCGATTTTTTCTTATTTTTTTGTTGAAATAATTGTTGTTCCATTATGGGAGTCTTTTCATAGTTGTTCATCGTGAACACGTTTAAATAGGGATTGGTTGATGATTCTTATTTTTTTTGTTGAAATAATGTTGTTCCCAAGGTGGGGAAGTCCTTTTCATAGGTGTCATGGACACGTTAAAATAAGGATTGGTTGAATGATTCTTATTTTTTCGTGTGAAATCATGTTGTTCCCCAGGATGGAGAGTCTTTTCATATGTGTTCATGTGAACACGTTTAAAATAGGGATTGGTTGATGATTCTTATTTTTTGTTGAAATAATTGTTGTTCCCAAGATGGAGAGTCTTTTCATAGGTGTTCATGTGAACACGTTTAAAATAGGATTTTTGATTATTCTTATTTTTCTTCGTTGAAATAATTGCTTGTTCCCCAATGGCGAGTCTTTTCATAGGTGTTCATGTGACCCGTTTTTCAAATCAGGGATTGGTTATGTTTCTTCTTTTTTGTTTGAAATAATTGTTTTGTCCTCAAGATGGAGAGTCTTTTTCATAGGTGCTTCCTTGAACACGTTTAAAATAGGATTGGTTGATGTATTCTTATTTTTTTTTTTGAAAATAATTGTTGTTTCCCAGATGGAGTGTTCTTTTCATAGGTGTTCATGATGACACGTTTAAACAAATAGGGATTGGTTTGATGATTCTTATTTTTGTTCTCTGAATATTTTTTTGTTCCCCAAGATGGAGATTTCCTTTTCATAGGTGTTCATGTGACACGCCTTAAAATAGTGATTGGGTTATGATTCTTATTTTTTGTTGAATAATTGTTTTCCCTCCCAAGAGGGAGAGTCTTTCATAGGTGTGTTCATGTAACAACGTTTAAGTAGGGATTGCGGTTGATGATTCTTATTTTTGCGTTGAAAGAATTGTTGTTCCAAGATGGGATTTCTTTTCATAGGTGTTCATGTGAACACGTTTAAATAGGGATTGTTGACATGATTCTGTTTTTTTTGGTCTGAAATAATTGGTTGGTTCCCAAATGGAAGTCCTTTTCATAGGTTGTTCATGTGACACGTTTTAAAATAGGATTGGTTTGATGATTCGTACTTTTTTGGTTAAATAATTGTTGTTCCCCAAATGGAGATGTCCCTTTTCATAGGTGTTCATGTGGAACACTTTTAAAATAGTGGATGGTTGATGATTCTATTTTTTTGTTGAAATAACCAATTGTTGTTCCACGATGGAGAGTCTTTTCATAGGTGTTCAAAGTGACAACACGTTTAAATAGGATTGGCTTCGATGATTCTTTATTTTTGTTGAAATAATTGTTGTTCCCAAGATGGAGATTCTTTTTTCCCATAGGTGTGCTCATGTGAACACGTTAAAATAGGGATTGGTTGATGATTCTTCTTTTGTGCTTGAAATAATTTGTTGTCCCAAGATTGACGATATTTTCATAGGATGTCCATGTGAACGTTTAAAATAGGGATTCGTTTCCGGAGATTCTTATTTTTGTTGAAATAAATTGTTGTTTCCCAAGATGAGAGGTCTTTCACTAGGTGTTCAACCGTGACACGTTTAAATGGGATTGGTTGGTGATGATTCTTAATTTTATGTGTTTGAAATAATTCCTTGTTTCCCAAGACTCGGAGAGTCGTTTCATAGGTGTTCATGTGAACCGTTTAAAATAGGGATTGTTTATGATTCTATTTTTTTGTTTAAATAATTGTTGTTCCCAATGGAGAGTCTTTTTTCATAGGTGTTCATGTGAACACGTTTAAATAGGGATTGGTTGAGATGATCTTATTTTTTTTGTTAAATAATTGTTGTTCCCAAATGGAGAGTCTATTCATAGGTGTTCATGTGAACACGTTTAAAATGGGATTTGTTGATGATTCTTATATTTTTTATTTCACCATGTTCTTGTTCCCAATGGAGATCTTTTCTAGGTGTTCAGTTAACACGTTTAAAATAGGGATTGGTTTGATTGATTCATTACTTTGATGTTGAAATAATTGTTGTTCCAAGATGCCAGATCTTTTTCCCATAGGTGTTCACATGTGAACCGTTTAAATAGGATTGATGATGTGAGACAATTCTCAGGCATTTCTTCATACATTTTTCGGTAAATAAAATGAATTCATGGCGACCCGTTGTGGTTGACCAAGCATTGATCGATGCCTGCACCGAGAGCGAGCTAGGGGGGAAGACCATGTATGTGTAGCCAGTGATCCGGTACATACAGTCTTCACGTGGAGTGAAGAACACGATGGACTTCGCAGGGCCACTTCTCATTGACTCGGATATATGGGATTGCAGCTACGATGATGAACTCACGCACGGGTGATATGTGGAAAGAGCGCCCGCACGCATCGCATACTCACACACACACACTGCGTACAATGAACACGAAAAAAATTGTGATGATTAGTACAAATGGATCCTGAGACGGTTGTTCTAGTTGGTGCTGGCACAGGTGACATGAAAATGCTGAATATCGGCTTGTGTATGCAGATGAGTGATTACAAGACCTGCATACAACAAGCACTAACTTTGTCATGCTCACTAAACCAACGAGAGAGTGTCCTCAAACTGATTTCTGCAGGATCGCATCCAACTAATTGCGATCTTTCTGCGGCTTCTCGAAACGGTCATTATGATTTAGTAAAAAACATTACTTGCCCTCCCAGGTGCACAATATGATACAAGTACTGCATGTTATGTCGCACAACACAACGGGTATCATGATATAGTGAACCTCTTATCATCCAACTTGCCTGCGGACTGCAGCTTGCAGAGCGGCAAAGACGAGGGCATGCTCAGAGGAAGCAGCGCATAGATCCCGGGCCAAAACCAATACCTGCTCTCTTTTCACTTCGTACTCGATGTCTGGAGATGTAGACAAAATTGCAATTTCTTGCATCAACCGCTTCTGCTATTGTGACAGGAATTTCACATGAGCATTGAGGCCTTCAATAACATCCATGTTTGAACAACCGAGCAATCAGTCAATTTCGTCGCGAGAGGGGGAGGCGTGCGAATGCGAATCTGCGCAACGAAGGTAAGTCAGTTGTTGTCAACTTTGAGATCCCCCCTAACTTTCTTGGTTGGTGTCAGAATCGAACGATTCACGGGGCGTTTCACATGCAAACTCACCTATTGAATGCGTTTCTGCGATCTCCGGTCTCAGAATCGCGAGTGAACTGTGTGAAACTCGAAAGCAAGCCAAGTCGTAGTAGTGGTCGTGAATTGTACATGCAGATGGTGCAGATGGTGCAGATGGTGTACGGTGTACATGCAAATACCATCCCATGTGCAGTCTGCTCCATGAAACCTATGCATCGGTAGCCGCCTGCAGTTCAAGGTGTACGTTGTACCACTACGTTAGTGGAGGCATGCAATGTGCGGATAATGGCGCTGAAGCAGCTGTCGGTGATGCTTGATACACCGCTGGTATTCGTCGTATTTGTTGACTTCATGCTCCATGTGTAACCATGGCCCTTTACCACTTCCTCTATCCTCAATTTCTTGGATCACAAGTGGTGCGCTCCATTTCGATAATCGACCCCATTGATTAGGTGTCATGAATAATGTAAGTTTTATGATTTGCGGTGCACTTTGATCATTAGTAAGGTCTGTTTGGACTGAACTTTCGACCACGTTGTTGCTGTCCATCAATTGAGTCATTTGCTACTCCGGAACAGAATAAGCCGAGCGAAATAGCCGCGCGGCATTCGCTCTTCTGCTTACAGTTGTTCTCAAATAAAGTCAGCAGCTCGATTCCACTGCCCCGCTCCGCGGTGCCCGCGCTCCCCATTCAGAAATCCATCAGGGTTGTCAAGTCAAGCAGAAGCATGTGGAGTCAGATGGACAATGAGAAGGAGGCGACAGGTTTCCGCCGTTTGTGTTTGGAGTCAGATGGACAACGAGGAGGAGGCGACAGCTTTCCGCCGTTTTCATGTGGAGGCAGATGGACAATGAGGAGGAGGCGACAGCTTTCCGCCGTTTTCATGTGGAGGTCAGAGGAGGAGGCGACAGCTTTCCGCCGTTTTTCATGTGGAGGCAGATGGACGATGATGTGTGTGTGCGGTCACATGACTCTGCGCAAGCCGACATGTCATGTGTGTGTGTGCGGTCTGTCCTATCGGTCTGATGGAAAGAGTCTGCGAAATCCGCCGTGGCGTGTGTGAGAATGAATGGACGGATGTGAAAAAAAAATGGGTGCGAAAGCCGCATGTGAAAAAAAAAATTGACTGAAATTCATAAAAGAAACCGATAACCACCTACAAAATACTCACAAATACCCACAAACACAATGGCAAACTTTACTGAATTATACAACGATGTTGCCAATGACACTTCGGGCATTCCGTCGGATCCATTTTGCGATCGCGCAAGAGAAGTCATTCCGCCCATGGCGCGCGTTTGGAAGGTACTTGCAAAGCTCGCCGTTCAATCGTGGGACAACGAAATACAACAGGTCTGCCAATTCTCAACTGAAATGACTGCCAAAGACTTCACAGACGGAAACTGTTTATCGCCAATCTGATGACAGTCTCGCCGGACAATGACACATCCGATCCCCGCTTCCAAGGCATGTATCTTGGTTTGGAAGCCGTCTTCCCGTACACTTCTTGGTGTTCCGTAGATTACATTACCCTCACACGCAAGATTTTAAGCAGCCTGTTCATTGAGTTGGATGAGTTCAGTATCGATTGTGTGGCATCTGATGGATTTGCCAATCATGATTGGGACATTGTACAGAACATAGCGTCCCAGTGGTTGCGAGCGTGGTGCTCGGCGCGCAAGATCCAGCGCACGTACCGCAAGTACATCGAGCACAAAGAGATCCAGCGCCAAAAGCGCCTCCTCATCACAATCCCCAGGATCGTGTCATTGCTCAAGGATTGCATGGGTCGCGAATAAGTAATTATTCGAGAACAACTGTTTTTTTTTACCTTCGATGATGAAGACAGTATCCGGTTTAATGCTCAGAAAATGTAGAAATGTTCTGTGAAAGTGTAGCGAAGATCTCTCTTTCATCCTCGAAGTCCAGACACTGCATCACCCGGGTCGGATGCCAGGTCCGACGAATGAGCTCCTCCCTGATGACGTCCAGTGACGCTTTCTTCATCCGGACCATGACGCGCCAGTCGTGCCATTCTGGCGCTATGTAGATCATCACTTTGTCGTCTGAGTGGGAAGTGTAGTTGATTACCAAGCATGCAAACGAGGAGAAATGTTAAAATGTTAAAAATGTTAAGATCTGCGCGTCGACAGCATACAGCTAGGGACATTTGATTGTGGGACACCTTTTATTTTGGGGATTTGACCAATTCAAGTTTTGTAACCGATCTTGTCAATACAGATACTGTCTTCAGGAGATTGACACAAAACATTCAAGGCCTGTAAAGACACAGAAGTTACATGATCAAAGTAGCCTGACAAGTCAACGTGTTGGCTTACATCGTCCATCAGATTGTTTTTGTTGCATCCTGAGAGAGAGCATTTTGATCGACCGGATTGTCGTGATCGATTGTGATGATGAGGCTTCTGTTGCTCTCCTCGCGCTTTTGCACGAGGTAATTGCGCGTCTGAGCAATGTATTTTGGGAAAGGATCGACATGCGGTCTTCGGGAACGTATATGCATCAATGCATGCTCAAACTTCCATCCAACATGTTGGACCATATAACACAGCGTCACACAAACAGAGCGACTAACCCCCTCAAGGCAGTGCACAAACACACAACTTTTTTTGTTATGAGCTGCAATTATGAAATCCATGCATTTGCTAAACGCAACAGAAATATCAGTTGATGGGCAATCATCCGGCATATCAACTTTAGCATATATTAGCCCCACGCGTTCCGTTACATTGCATTCCGTAGCAACGTTCAAAATATGTGTGACGTTGTGGGTGGTGAGAAGATCACGGTCAAAAGATTCATGGAACCCGCCAACAATCAATCCAGGAAGTATCAAGGACATCTCGTTTCTAAACACATCACATATATATTTAATGGATCGGATATGGCGCATGCTTCAGCACATGGAGCATGCCACCGAATCCAGCAGGAAACGCAAAATTAGCTTGTTGCATAGCCAACCTAAACGCATGGCGGCCGCTCCCCTGCGTGCGCTGCCTCCTCAAAGTCTCAAGTAGCGCCAGGGCTCTGGTGGGTGGACCGCAAGCCGCCGACTTTGTCAAGCAAGCCCTCCTGGATGTGAACCAGGTTCAGCGGCACATCAGCCGGTGGAACGAGGCCCACAACACCTGCGAGCTCGTCCATGGTCAATCTGTCGAGCAATGGACGGCACCGCATCTCCCGGTAATTGCGTAAAAACGTGACAAGCAAGCCCACACCCCCTCTCACCTTCAGTAACCCACAGGGCTCCTCCGAGGATTCAGTGCTGCCTTTACAAACCCTGCGAGGAGATGTGCTGCGGGGGTGGGTGATTGTGTGACATGTATGTATTTAAAAAAGCAATTATCACAATACCGGCTGATCCAAATGAAATGCTGCTACCCCAACCGAGGCACACGCCGTCATATACTCCGCAACGTGTTCAGGAGTCATAGCAGCGACGTCATCAGGCGATAACGACAACAACTCTTGCCTGAGACTGGCCTTAGCCTCCGCAGCACGGGCCTCAGCCTCACGACGGGCAGTAGTTTCCGCACAACGGGCAGTAGCTTCATTGTCAGCACGGGCCTCAGCCTCACGACGGGCAGTAGCTTCATTGTCAGCACGGGCCTCAGCCTCACGACGGGCAGTAGCTTCATTGTCAGCACGGGCCTCAGCACGATAGGTCTCATCACGATAGGACTCGTCACGACGGTGGAAGTATATGAAAAGCGCAATGGTTGCAACCGCTATAATAAGGGTTGGGTACATGTTGTTGACCATCATCCTGCGAGGAAAAGAAAGGCAAGCAATCGCTTTCCATGTATGTGGGGGAAATTATGTGGCACAGTGAACGTGCAAATGCACTTCCTTTAACAATGTCTTTACCGATCAACAAATGTTTGAAGTGTTGAACCCGCTCGACTGGACAATACAATGCCTGAGGTATCCCCTACACATGTCGCCTCTTTGTATGTCAGAGACCCACACAAGGAACGAGGCAGAGGCACAGCCTCTTCCAGAAAATAGGGATTGATTGATGATTCTTATTTTTTGTTGAAATAATTGTTGTTCTAGAGATGGAGAGTCTTTTCATAGGTGTTCATGTGAACACGTTTAAAATAGGGATTGGTTGATGATTATTATTTTTTGTTGAAATAATTGCTGTTCCCAAGATGGAGAGTCTTTTCAGAGGTGTTCATGTGAACACGTTTAAAATAGGGATTGGTTGATGATTATTATTTTTTGTTGAAATAATTGCTGTTCCCAAGATGGAGAGTCTTTTCAGAGGTGTTCTCATGTGAACACGTTTAAATTTCTAATCAGGATTTAGAGCCTCCTGAACGACTCGCTAGCTTGAGACATCAGCACAAAGGAATCAAAAATCCGCTCCAGACCATGTTTCGCAACCAGTCAAAATCGGCCGGGAGGCAGGAACGCCCATTAATTAAGAAACCATTCTTAACGCCAATTTTCTAACGGCGATGTCGTACATTTATTTCCATCTGATATATGTTTCATTTTACTGTTCCGCCGACTGTAGTATCATTAATGATGTTTCTGGTATTCATTCATACACAATGTTTATACTGACGAACAACATTTGGAACATTATCGCTTGGTCAGATACTCGTTTTTCGAGGCGTACACGGAACACTAAGTGTCGCCTTTGATTAAAGCCACTGAGGAGCGCTGCCCCCCCCCCTTTCAAAGTGGTAGAAGTTTATCCAGTCCCGTTCTGGAAGAAGAACCCTCACGCTGGTGTCCAGGGCTGTGGTGAGCCGACCATAGAAGTTGTAGACAGCGTTGGTTGCTACGTAGCTTGGAGTGCCGGCCATGTTGAAAACTGCAACCCTGCGAGCTTCAGATCGAAGGATGTCGAGCTGTGTCAAAGCTTCCTCCAAGTTCACATTAGTTGGAGTGGGTGCCTTCCTGCAACACTTTCACAGTGTCCTCCTGTGAGGGCGGCCATTACCTTCGCCGTCTCCTCGTCGCTCAGTGGCGGCGCGCCCAGGCCAATCTGAGCGTCGTCTTTCTTACGCACGGCCTGCGTGCATAAACAATAAAACGTGGAAAACAGTAAGGGGGTGTCGGCACATGGCGCACGTGTTTCATTTGCTTGTGTTGCGAGGCGACTTGTCGCCTCAATCTGAGGTCCAATTGGCCGCCACATGTCGCGAAGTGCACGACTTGCTGCAACCAAGAGTGACAGAAAACGTGTCTCGGCGGGTGCACATGCCACGCGTGTTTCAGTTGCTTGTGTTGCGAGGCGACTTATTGTTGCCTCAATCTGAGGTCCGATTGGCCGCCACATGTCGCGAAGTGCACGACTTGCTGCAACCAATAGTGACAGAAAACGTGTCGCGGCGGCGGTGCAGCGTAAAGAGTGTGGGGTGGAACCCTCTGTTGCAGAAATGCCTACATGTACATGCGTCCTGGTTCACTCCTCTCGCGCCCCCACCCCCATCTCCCCCCTCCTGGCTCGAGAACCCTTACATACATGTGAACATCGAGATACACGACGATGATTGCCAGGATACCGGGGATGGAAGTATGGAACGGGTGTGCAACTACATTGCGCGTGTGTGCCATGTGCCACACAAAATCATATTTAATTCAAAGCGGTTGACAGATGGCATGCTCATTGAGTGTGCGCGACGCGCTCGTGTGGTGTTCATAAGGAATATGGGAGAGGATTGCGACATCACAGATGCATGCATGCGAGAGCTGACATGTTGCGAACGCCTTGACATCGAACCGTGCTCCAAAATCACACGTGCAAGTTTGGAATGTATGCCGCGTCTCATGTATTTGGGTATCGGAACCCGGCTACGCATAAATGGTTTAAAACAATGCAGTCGCATGGGCTTCTCGGTGGGTGGTCCATTTGGTGACGCCTCAATAGCATACTGCTGCATGAATCGATGCTAGCTGCTCGACATGTTCCGCCGTGATGCGAGCGGTCGCCCTGTGTGTGACTCGACTAGACAGGTTCCGCCGTCTGTCCCCCAAAAACCGAGTGTAACAACTTTTTCCAGAAAACCGAGTGTAAACAACTTTTTCCAGAAAACCGAGTGCAAACAACTTTTTCAGAAAAAACCAGTGTGCTTCATCTTCTGTTTCTGTTTCTACATACAGAACGACTGATGTTCGTAAACACAGAAGTTTTTAACACACCCAAGTCAGCGACCATTCTTAACGCCAATTTTCTAACGGCGATGTCGTACATTTATTTCCATCTGATATATGTTTCATTTTACTGTTCCGCCGACTGTAGTGAATTCCGTTGTTTTTTTACTCTGCAGCACCTAGGGTGATCAACATTGTCAACCCACCCTTTCTCACTTGGTCATCATCGACATGACACAACACATCCAAATCGCCATTTAAATCCACGGAGCTAGATAACTCTGAGGCGGAGCTAGATAACTCTGAGGCACCTAGAGTGATCAACATGGTCAGCCCACCCTTTCTCACTTGGCTATCATAGACATGACACAGCACACCCAAACCATCATATAAACTTGTCATGCTAACTTATATTCCTTGCTTGCAAAAAAAATACGCGCATACACGCGCATTTGGATGCTGCCAAGTTGTATGCATGACAACCACCCACCCTTCTCACTCCAATTCCCTGATGTCCATTCACATGGGACCCAACCCCTTGAAAACTGCCTCCATCGCTCTTGACAACCCAGGATATCCGGATTCTATGGTATTTCTTTCACGAGTGCATTGGAGAAGATATTTCTTTTTCTTTTACAAACTGTGTAACTATTGTTCAGCGGTTATAATTGAGTTGCATTATTCATTCAATAAGTTTGTTATATTCGTATAATAGTCTCCTTTGGCATATTTTATTTTTTGGGTTTGTGTTTGCTTGTCTCCATGTTTTCTGTATAGTTGTTGCTGCTCTCCGCCTTCTTACTATATTACAGATATCTGTGTCAGAAAGTATCATACCCGGGTTCATGCTTAAGTTCCGCCAGTCCCATGGTTTGTCAGGGTTATTTTCTACAATATTCCATGTGATGTTGGGATTTATACTTAATCCTTTCCAGTTCCATGTTTTGTCTGGGTTACTCAATACAATGTCCCAAGTGATGTTTAGGTTCCCACTGATATAATACCAGTCCCATGGTTTGCCCGGATTTGTTTTTACTATGTCAAATGTTATTTTTTGTTCGTGCTTAAGAAATACCAGTTCCACGGTTTGTCTATATTCGCTTGTAAGATGTCTAATGTGATATTTGTGTTCTCACTTAATCCATTCCAATCCCATGGTTTGTCTGGGTTGGCTTGTACGATGTCCCAAGTGACGTTTGGGTTCTCACTTAATCCATTCCAATCCCATGGTTTGTCTGGGTTGGCTTGTACGACGTCCCAAGTGACGTTTGGGTTTCTACTCAAACAATACCAATCCCATGGTTTGTCAGGGTTACTTGAGACAATGTCCCATGTAATGATCTGTTTCATGCTTAACCAATACCAATTCCATGGTTTGTCTGGGTATGTTTGTATAATATTCCATGTTATATTAGGATTTGCACTTAATCCATCACAGTCCCATGGTTTGTTCGGGTTATCTAGTACAATATCCCAAGTTAAATTATAGTTCTCACTTAACAAATACCAGTTCCATGTTTTGTCTATGTTTGATTGCACAAACTCACAAGTGACGTTTGAGTTAGTACTGATATAATTCCAGTTCCATGGTTTGTCAGGATTAGCTTGTACAATGTCCATTGTAATATTAGGGTTCATGCTTAATCCTATCCAACTCCATGGTTTGTGTGGGTATGATTGTATAATATCCCACGTCAGTCTTTTGTTCCAGCTGAAGTTGCTCCAGTCCAATTTGTTTTCAACACATTTGATCCGGTTCATTACCAAGTTATGTATTTCTGTAGATATCACCGACTTCATATTACTGTATTGTGTTGTGTATCTTGTGTAAATCGATTAAACCATAGACTCTATATTTCTTTAAACCCCCTAATTTTATCCTTGTATAAAATAATATATTTCTTTTATACAAACTCCGTGGGCATGCGGCCTCCCTTCAGAATTCCCATAGTGTTGTCAAGCAGAAGCCTGCTTGAGACGACACGTGGTCTTGAGGAGTGGGGCAATGGAATTCAGCTGCGGACTCGTGTGAAGATTCGAGGCGCGCGAAAAACACGTGGCAGATCTGATGACATGTCGGTTTACACTCGTATTTTCATGGGCGCATCATGGGGGACACGTGTCGTGTCGTCTCAAGCAGACCTCTGCTTGACAATAATGTCTGGACACACGGTGTGGGGCAGGGAAATTCAGATGCGGACTCGCAGAAACACGTGTCGGATCTGACCTGGTTACAGCTGGTCGAGCTGGCTGACCGCAAACGCTCGCATCGGTGAAAGGTGACCTGTCACAGGATAGACATGTCAAACGTCGCGATCTTCAGCTGAAACATGATAAGGGTTTGGTCGGTTTATATGCTCGGTGCAGCGAGGAAGCACCACTTCTTTCGCTGGTTACCACTCAATTCTTGGAAATTCGGAAGCTTCCAGGATTTCGCGACGAGTTGCATCGCCTGTTCGCTAATTGCTCAGGAAGTGCTTTTGCTCGCTCAATCAATCGCGTTTGTTCAACCAACCAGGTGAAGTTGGTCGGATCTAGCTTACAGGATAGTTGTTAGATGCTGCTGATGCACTGCCTTCCTGCACTGTCGCGAGTGTTCGATAGCTTACAGGATGCTATATCGAGTTGAGCTGGTCGGATATAGCTTACAGGATAGTTGTTAGATGCTGCTGCTGCGACGTACCTTCCTGCACCTGTCGCGGAGTTTTTGATAGCTTAACGAGTTGAGCTGGGCGGATCTAGATTACAGGATAGTGTGTTAGATGCTGCTGCTGCTGCTGCAACTGCCTTTCCTGCACTGTCGCGAGTTGTTTCGATGCTTACAGTATGAAATATCGAGTTGAGCTGTCGGATCTAGCTTACAGATATTGTTATGCTGTCTGCTGCACCTGCCTTCCTGCACTATCGCGAGTGTTCATAATCTTACAGGATGCTATATCGATTTTGAGCGGTCGGATCTAGCTTACAGGTAGTTGTTAGATCTGCTGCTGCATCTGCCTTCCTGCACTATCGCGAGTGTTCGATATCTACAGGATGCTATATCGAGTTGAGCTGGTCGGATCTAGCTTTACAGGATAGTTGTAGATGCTGCTGCTGCACTGCCTTCCTGCACTACGCGAGTGTTCGATATCTTACAGGATGCTATATCGAGTTGAGCTGGTCGGATCTAGCTTACAGGATAATTGTTAGATGCTGCTGCTGCACTGCCTTCCTGCACTATCGCGAGTGTTCGATATCTTACAGGATGCTATATCGAGTTGAGCTGGTCGGATCTAGCTTACAGGATAGTTGTTAGATGCTGCTGCTGCACTGCCTTCCTGCACTGTCGCGAGTGTTCGTTAGCTTACAGGATGCTATATCGAGTTGAGCTGGTCGGATCTAGCTTACAGGATATTGTTAGATGCTGCTGCTGCACTGCCTTCCTGCACTGTCGCGAGTGTTCGATATCTTACAGGATGCTATATCGAGTTGAGCTGGTCGGATCTAGCTTACAGGATAGTCAAATGCTGCTGATGCACTGCACTGCCTGACTGACTGACTGACTGACTGACTGACTGATTTATGCTCCATTTTTTCGTAACACAGGAAACATGCCCAAGTCAACCCAGAATACTCAGGGACTCTAATAAGTCTCGAGGTGGGAGGAAAGCTGAAAAGCTATAAAGGCTGCATCCCTCGAGTGCGTGGTACTTCATTGTTCGGAGCAGCCTTGGTAGTTGATGACATCCAATCTTGGTGAGTTTATCCCGAGTCCCCAAAGTCCGACTGTATGTGTTTTTTCTTCTCACTACGCTCGACACTGCGTTCCTGCCAGCTTGTAATTATGCGCTACGTACCTCTGTAATGGTCACGGTTCACCAACTTGCTATTATCCATGGCGGAACAACACCATTCGAATCATATTGAATTTGCTGTCCTCTGTACATTCAATGTAACTATTCTATTTTGCACAATGTAACATTAAATGTCATGTAACATTATTTTGCACAATGTAACATGTAATGGGCGTTCCTGCCTCCCGGCCGATTTTGACTGGTTGCGAAACATGGTATGGAGCGGATTTGTGATTCCTTGGTGCTGATGTCTCAAGCTAGCGAGTCGTTCAGGAGGCTCTAAATCCTGATTAGAAATTTAAAAAAATCGGCCGGGAGGCAGGAACGCCCATTATGTCATGTAACATTAAATTTTTACTTGTTGTTGTCCTTACACTGGCATATACCTGACACACACTGCATTCCCCATTGCAGTGTTGATGTGCATACTGACCATCTCGATTCTCATGGGAGCAGACTTCATTGAGGTTAACATCGAAGGAATCCTGAACGCTACCCAGCAGCAGATTTCTTCACACAACCCCTAGTGAGTTTGTTTAGGGTTTCCTTGTCCAATTCATAGGTTGTTTCTTGATTGTAATGTTACTGTCATGTCAAGCACTTGTGTATGGCCATACTGAATCAATTAATGGATGATGCCTTGTCATAAGCTTATGTTTGAATTGACGAATTCATTGGCAATTGTCAGCCCTACTTGTAGGATGACTGGTGCAGTGAGATGTGTCTTCAAACAGGGTTGTGCCTTGTCAAAATCATATGTTGTTCTTGATTGTAATGTTACTGTTACTGTCATGTCAAGCACTTGTGTATGGTCATACTGAATCAATTAATGGATGATACCTTGGCATTTTGTAATGTTACTGTCAAGCACTTGTGTATGGTCATACTGAATCAATTAATGGATGATACCTTGGCATTTTGTAATGTTACTGTCAAGCACTTGTGTATGGTCATACTGAATCAATTAATGGATGATACCTTGGCATTTTGTAATGTTACTGTCAAGCACTTGTGTATGGTCATACTGAATCAATTAATGGATGATACCTTGGCATTTTGCAATGTTACTGTCAAGCACTTGTGTATGGTCATACTGAATCAGTTAATGGATGATACCTTGGCATTTTGCAATGTTACTGTTACTGTCATGTCAAGCACTTGTGTATGGTCATACTGAATCAATTAATGGATGATACCTTGGCATTTTGTAATGTTACTGTTACTGTCATGTCAAGCACTTGTGTATGGTCATACTGAATCAATTAATGGATGATACCTTGGCATTTTGTAATGTTACTGTCATGTCAAGCACTTATATGTCCCTAGCTGTATGAGGAATTGGTCGGTTTAGCGCTCAGAAAATGTAGAAATGTTCTGTGGCAGTGTACCGAAGATCTCTCTTTCATCCTCAGGTCACGTCGAAGATTGAAGGAGGAGATTTTGATGCACAATCGGACCGGTATGGAAGCGCTTCAGATGGACCTCGTGGTTTTGATCATGCGCCGAGCAGGCAGTTGGCAGAAGGACGGGTGCTGGATGCACGCAGGATTCATCAGTCGAGCCATGCATACTGCTTTCGCTGCTGACGCTGCATGTGAAGCACAGGCGCTCGTGGACAGATGTGATCATCTCAATCAGAACCCCATGAGGTTAGCGTGTAAGGCCGGGCGAGCCGACGTCGTCAGCATATTGCTAAAAGATCACAACGACATCCGGGCATTGGAGTACGCCGTTAAGGGAGGTCATGTGGATCTCTGCAAGCTTCATATGGATCCGGAGTTTGCAGGCGAGCACTGCGCAAAGGCAGATGTTAACACCAGCCAGGCACTGAGGTACGCCGCTGAGGGAGGCTATCTGGATGTATGCAAGGTTCTGATGAATCCTGAGTTCACAGGCGAGGAGCACCGTGCCAAAGCAGATGACAATCAAAGCCTGGCACTGAGGTTAGCCGCTCGTGGAGGCTATCTCGATGTCTGCAAGGTTCTGATGAATCCGGAATTCGCGGGTGAGGAGTACCGTGCCAAATCTGATGCAATCTTCAGCTGTGCACTGAAGTACGCCGCTAAAGGAGGCTATCTCGATGTATGCATGGTTCTGATGAATCCTGAGTTAGCGGGCGAGGAGCACCGTGCCAAGGCAGATGCCAACAACAGTCGTGCACTATGTGCCGCCGCTTTTGAAGGACATGTGGATGTCTGCAAGGTTCTGATGAATCCGGAATTTGCGGGCGAGGAGCACCGTGCAAAAGGCGTATTGTAACTTAGGCTATGCACTGACTAAAGCCGCTACTGGAAGGACTGTGGATGTCTTGCAAGGTCTGATGGATCCCGAGTTCGGGGCGATGAGCACCGTGCCAAGGCAGATGACAGAAAGCCGCACTGAGAGTTCGCCGCTAGGGAGGCTATACTCGATGTCTGCACAGTTCGTCGACATCCGAAATTCGCGGGCGAGGAGCACCGTGCCAAAGCTGATGCAGACTTAAGCCACGCACTGACTCATGCCGCTATGGAAGGACATGTGGATGTCTGCAAGGTTCTGATGGATCCTGAGTTCGCGGGCGAGAAGCACCGTGCCAAGGCAGATGACGACAACAGCGATGCACTGTGTGCCGCCGCTAATCAAGGACATGTGGATGCCTGCAAGTTCTGATGATCCTGAGTTCGCTGGGCGGAAGCAACCGGCCATCAGATGACAACGAAAGCCATGCACTGAGGGAGGTTGCTATGGACCGGACTGTGGATGTCTGCAAGGTTCTGATGAATCCTGAGTTCGCGGGAGAGGAGCACCGTGCCAAGGCAGATGACAACGAACGCCATGCACTATGTACGCCGCTTGTGCAGGCTATCTGATTTCTGCAAGGTTCTGATGAATCCTGATATGAAAAAATCCGAATTCCGCGGGCGAGAGCACCCGTGCCAAAAGCGGATGCAGACTTAAGCCACGCACTGACTCATGCCGCATGGAGGACATGTGGATGTCCCCCCTGCAATGTTCTGATGGATCCTGAGTTTTTCGCGGGCGAGAAGCACCGTGCCAAGGCAGAATGACGACAACAGCGATTGCAACTGTTTTGCCGCCGCCTAATCCCAGGACAATGTTGGAATGCCTGCAAGGTTTTTCTGATGAATTCCTGAGTTCGCGGGCCGAGACGCAACCGTGCCAAGGGCAGATTACAAACGAAAGCCATGCCACTGATGGAAGGTGCTATTGAATGACATGGTGGAGTCTCGCAAGGTTCTGATGATCCTGAGTTCGCGGGCGAGGAGCACCGTGCCAGGCAGATGACAACGAAAGCCATGCACTATGTGACGCCGCTTGTGAAGGCTATCTGGATGTCTGCAAGGTTCTGATGAATCCTGAGTTCGCGGGCGAGGAGCACCGTGCCAAGGCAGATGACAACGATAGCCAGGCACTGAGGTCAGCCTTTATTAGCGGCCATCTCGAGGTCTGCAAGGTTATGATGAATCCTGAGTTTGCGGGCGAGGAGCACCGTGCATCGTCATCCGTGCTTGGAAGGGATATTATGATGTTTACATAAAACAATTGAACTTGAACCAGTACCCATGTGTCACCGCTCTTGACCCCAATACCTTGTTTGCGCATACAATCACCCTGAAATCACAACGTCATTCTCACATGGCGGCTTAAAGCAGCCTCCTGCTCGATTGTTTTCTGAAGGGGGAGCGCAGGCGGTTTCATTTTAGTATTCTGATGACTTTATCGCAAGTCAGAAGAAGAATCCCTCTACACCAAGTGGAATCACCATGCTAATTGTAACCTGACTCATTAGAAAACGGTGGTATGATGATGAAAATGTGTAAAGCTGTCTCCTTGGTGGATTGGATGTGACGGCCTCGTCCCTCATTCTCACGCACGCCACGGGACCTGTCGAGTCGATATCACTCACAGATGACATGAATTAATTGTTAAGAAATTGTTAAGTCAACTTAACAATTACTTAACTTCTTCAGGTACTCCTTCTTCGTCTTCAGAATCATTTCACACACAAACAACCTCCTAAAATCATGAACGTTTGTACACAAATCATCAACTCTGGTTACACCCAAGGCGTGCTGGCGAGCTGCGTTGCTGCAGCTAACACCGCTCCAGCCACCACAACTGCCCCCACCACAACTGCCCCCACCATAACTGCCCCTGCGATCAGGTAGCCTGCCCTAACCACTGCAGCCGACTCGATCGCGCTTCCGAAGACGTATGGCAACTCTTTCAGGACGTTCCTGAACTGCTGGATCGGGGGAAATGGAATGAAGGCCGGCATTCGACTAACATACAGGTGTCGGTGGAGCCTTACAGTAGTTCTCAAATAAAGTGGGACCACCTTATAATCATCCAGACTGCAGATCGTTGCTTTTGGGCAACGTTGAGGGGTGCAGCAGGTTGAAGAGGTAAAATGGGCGTTCCTGCCTCCCGGCCGATTTTTTTAAATTTCTAATCAGGATTTAGAGCCTCCTGAACGAAATAATACTAATCGCAAACGATGATCACACGTCAAGCAGAGGTCTGCTAGACAATAGATATCGTATATCGATAGGGAAATCGCGGGCCCCACGGAGTGGGGTAGGGGAATTGAGCTGCAGAAACCAAGTGTGTCAAGGCATCAATCAATCATCACACGCAAAACGGTGGAAAACTGTCGCATCCACACCGTCCGTCCGTCCATTCATGACACACGGTGGTGGATCATCATCGCAAACTCATCGTCTGTCTCGTGGAAGTGGTGTAAACGCGAGCATTGGGCTATATATAGCATAGGAGCAGCTCGACAGCAATCATGGCGCACATGACAACCAATGTCGTATTCCAGTTCGTGGCGTCGACAGCCTTGATTGCGGCACCGAGTTCGTGCCGTTGTTGAGCGAGAGAAGGAACGAGAGAATGAAGGCGTGAAATATGGCAAGGCTACCAAAGCATTGAACGCAATATCGAAGCAATGCGATATTCCCCGAAAGGGATGTGCCGGTGATTGTTGAGGCAGGGTCTTACGCAACCGCATGTACTCAAACGAAAGCCGTGTGTATCAAGCAGGCTTGGAAATGGAAAAACGTTGGGGGGTGCATGAGCTCACCTACGTGCGAGGAGATTTAGCTTCGTAATAGCATGGATCGATACAGAATATACAACTGCACAAAAAACATAACAGCAAGCAGCTCCAGAATGCCCTTTTCCTGAGCGGAAGATACCCGAATAGCCTTACGTAATCGTCCATGTATTCCCACGTGTTTGCCGTGTACGTCTTTTCTATCTCTACAATCTTCTTCAATCGAGAAGCATTCTGGTCGTACTCAATTTTGGCACCAGATAATAGGTGGATTGTCGTGCCGTCAAACGTGAACATAGTCTTATTCATCACGTTCGATGTACTCCTGAAGTAGAATGTCTCTTTGTACAGGTCGAGTATTTCTAAACATTTCTTGGCGTCATCCTCATTATCGAATACCACCGTTCCATGTAAAATAATTTTTTTGCCATTCCACGTACTGCCTGAAACTGTGAAACACGCATACATGCTTGTATCCAACATCTTGAAGTTATCCATTGTTTCTTTTTTACACAGAAGAGATAGGGTGCGCAAAGCAATATACTAGACATAGTCTTGCTTTTTTATACTTAATGGGCGTTCCTGCCTCCCGGCCGATTTTTTTAAATTTCTAATCAGGATTTAGAGCCTCTTGAACGATTCGCTAGCTTGAGACATAAGCACCAAGGAATCACAAATCCGCTCCATACCATGTTTCGCAACCAAGTTGTACATAGAGAAATGTAATTGATTCAATATACTGTAACATTATTGACCGGTCTGACTGTAACTTGTGTTGACATTGTTTTAATTTATCACTTAATGTCAAAAAACAACATGCAGGATCCGGACATCATGCATGGTTCTATCAGCTTTCAAAAGGCTACGGGGTCGACTGGACCTGATGACATGTACATCACCAACGACATAAGGGCCGTGTTTGAAGCTGTCGCACTTGGCATAGTCAGGATGTCATTCAAGTATTCGGATGGAGCTCGGTGCAATCCTCCATCTGGCCTTTCTGTGGGAAAAAAAAGGGTTTGGGGTGGGCAGGTACTAGTTAAGCAGATCATTGACACTGATTTTGATACCAGGTGTTACGACGTGTCCATTCAAGAGTCCTACACAATCAAGCTCGGCAACGAGTACCTTTACAATATTGTGCCGCAGATGCAGAGCTATGTCAAGCCCTCGCCAGCAGGTTCTCTCACCAAGGCAAGGGCATTAGCTGCTGCGGCTGCCGCTGCTGCTGCACACGTAGCAGCACTTGCCATTGCTGTTACTGCAGACGATGCCATTGCTGTTACTGCAGACGATGCCATTGCTGTTACTTCAGACGATGCCATTGCTGTTACTGCAGACGATGCCATTGCTGTTACTGCAGACGATGCAATTGCTGTTGGTTATCTATAGTGAGCTTGTTCCTACCGAACTCAGTCTCAAGCTTATTCACTCAAGCAGCTTCTTGTACGGCACACCTAACGGTGCATGCACAATACCGAGACGCGACATTGGAAATGTAGTGTAAACACAAGCAGGGTTGAGTGACGAATTGCTCATCATCGGAGGAGGACACAAGAAGAGACACGCGTGGCTGATGACGCCTACTCTAAGGACAGCAGACGCCAACATATTCCCTAGACGCTTCGAGAGCAGACCTACGACTTGGCTTGCTTGCGAGTTTCACAAATTTCTCTCGCGATTCTGAGACCGGAGATCGCGGAAACGCATTCAATAGGTGGGTTTGAATCTTTTGACGGAGTGGTGGTACACTACAGTACATGGCCCAGAGATTGAGATTGCGTAACACACGACTTAAGAAACAATCATCAGAATTTATAAACAATGATTGACAATTCTCAACTACTTATCTGCATCTCTACCTTCGCTATTATTTACATGGCTCGACTGAAGATTGAGCTTGAGACTGAGCTCGCTCGAAAGAAGGCAGATGCTGCTCGAGTGAATAGTATGGAGATTGAGCTTGAGAATGCTCGAGTGAATAGTATGGAGATTGAGCTTGAGAATGCTCGACTGAAGATTGAGCTTGAGACTGAGCGCGCTCGAAAGAATGCAGATGCTGCTCGAGTGAATAGTATGGAGATTGAGCTTGAGCTTGAGACTGAGCGCGCAGAAGCGCTTGAGAAGCAACTGAGGTACGACCTGTCAAGCATGACTATCGAGCAATGGAATTCCCTGAACGATAATGACAGGCGTCTCAATCAGGATCTTTGCAAACAATACGGAATCCCCCTCCCCAACATGCAGGAGTCGTCCTACCCAGATTCAACCGAACAGGATGGCGAACGAATCTACAACAAGTGTTCCATGTGCGCCTCTAAAAACGAGTGTAAACAACTCAAAATCCATACAGATTATTACAGCCATACAAACTCGAATCTCTCTCTGTCGAATTCATTGTCGGGGCCATTCATTAATATTCAGTGCACGGATGCGGTGGCGGATTCTCGTCCCTCATCGCCTCGCCTCGTATCGTAGTCCTCGAATTAAGTGTAAACAACCATCAGCACAGCACAGAACACTTCACAAACGAATGAGTTCGTTTGAAGAAATCAATGAAGATGTATTGGAGATCATTCTATCTAATGCGATTTCGAACGAATCCCACCTCAAACAAGTGCCTCTCGTTTGCAAACAGTGGAGATGCGCCGCACCCCGGTGTGTCACAAGGATCCACTTAAGACATTATAACAGTTTGGAATACGCATTATCACGCATTTGCAGGCTCAAAGAGTTGAAAATCGGTGTCAATCGGGTGGAATACGTACCCTACCAATCAATGTCGGCTATCGAAGACAATATCCAAGACATATCGTCGCTGTCCGGACTCACTGCGTTGGTTCACCTGGACATATCGAACACCTACGTGACCGACATATCGCCACTGTACGGACTCACTTCGTTGACCACATTAACATGTCGCACACCTACGTGACCAGGGAGGCCCAGTTATCTACGTACGAAGTGTCATGATTACCAAAGCATTCGATACCAAGACGGGGTCAGCAATCATTTCAATCATATTCGGTCTCGGGTTGGCTGCACTGTTCAGACAGAGTTGCAAGGGGGACCGGTGTATCACTACACTCAACAACTGAGGACATACACCCGCCTGCTACTACTACTGCTTGCAAGTTGCATTATTGAGTATAAAACATCATGCATCATGATTGGGATAAGTAATCAAACATGAACGATCACTCAGCGATCACGATCACTCCTCATTACCTTCGTCGTCGTTGCATCAAACGAACACCATTAAAAGATGATGGCACTGTTGACTACGATGCAAAGCTTCAAAAGGAGATTGAATCCATCAATGACCATTTCATGCACAAGAAAGAAGTACTTGAACGCAGAATATTAAAATTGGAGCAGGACAGCGAACAGCAAATCAAATTCGCAACCCAGCGGAACACTATTGCCAAAATGGAAGGCAAAGTTGATTTGGTGCAGGTCGCTGAAAACTATCGTCGTGTTGAAGCGATTGAGGATGAGTGCTGGACCTTGAAAGCGCCTGTACAAGTCGAGGAGGTGTCGTCACACGGGGTCGCCCCTCCTTGAAGCACACGTCTTCGAGCCAGAGCCACACGTTCATTTGTGAAATGATAAACCGCGCGAAGAACCAACCATCACAAACGTGACCCTCGCTCATGTGATCATGAACGGATTCGTTCTCGCCAATAGAATCGTTGGTGATGTCGCCCATCTCCCTGCACACGTCGGTTAGGCTGGAGAACAACTCCCGCAGCTCATTATATTCCCTATAGAGTCTGTGTTGACATGCATTATAACTTGGGTTAGTATTGACATGGCGCCATATTTTTTGTATAGTTCTTGCTGATCTGTATCTACGTATGATATCACATATGTCTTGGGAAGATAGCAACATATTGGGGTTTCTGCTCAACTCATACCAGCCCCATGGTTTATCTGGGTTGGTTTGTATAATCTCCCACGTGATATTGGGGTTTGCGCTCATTCCACCCCAATTCCACGGTTTGTCTGGGTTGGTTTCGATAATATCCATCGTTATGACATGGTTTTTGCTGATCCAGTTCCAGTTCCATGGTTTATCTGGATTGGCTTGTATAATATCCCATGTGATACTGGGGTTTTTACTGATCAAAAACCAGTCCCATGGTTTATCTGGGTTGGCTTGTATAATCTCCCATGTGATGTTGGGGTTTTTACTGATAAAAAACCAGTCCCATGGTGTATCTGGGTTGGCTTGTATAATCTCCCATGTGATGTTGGGCTTTATGCTGATATTAAACCAATCCCATGGTTTGTCAGGGCTGTTTTGTATAATATCTAGTGTGATGTTCGGGTGTGAACTCAATCCACCCCATTCCCACGGTTTGTCTGGGTTTGTAATGACAATATCCCATTTAATGCATGGGTTTCTGCTGATCCAATACCAATTCCACGGTTTGTCGAGGTTGGCTTCGATCATTTCCCACGTGATGTAGGGTTTTCTGCTGATATAATACCAGTCCCATGGTTTATCTGGGTTGGCTTGTATAATCTCCCATGTGATGTTGGGGTTTATGCTCAACCCACCCCAATCCCAAGGTTTACTGGGGGTTGTAATGACAATATCGATCGTTATTGTAGGGTTTCTGCTAATCCAGAACCAGTCCCATGGTTTATCTGGGTTGGCTTGTATAATATCTAGTGTGATGTTGGGGTTTCTGCTGAACCAGTTCCAATCCCATGGTTTGTTGGGATTGGATTCGATGATATCCCATGTGATATTGGGGTTTGAGCTCAATAAACTCCAATACCACTTGTGTTCCATACATTTGACCCGTCTCGAGATGTGGTTATTTATTTCCACTGAAATCATTATTAATAGTAATAACTAAATAATAGATGGTAATAGATAGTTATAGATAGTAATAGATAGTAATAGATAGTAATAGATCCCCAAGTATCTTTATGCTCCGATTTGTACCTGATTTTAAATATTGTGGTGATTTCGCAGAAACCGTCCGTACATTCAAAATCCATGAACTCGGTGAAAATAAACGGCATGCACACACACGACGGAATACTTAAATAAAACCGCTTTCTGGAGTGTACGGTACACATTATAAAGCTTATCTTATTACAGCACTGGAAAACTTATGGAAGAAAAATCGGTTGATGATGCATGCATGGGAGGCTTGTGTGCTCTTGCGCGTGCGGGGAAAACACATTGTCGACCACTGGTCCGCCTGAAAACCCGTCATCTGCGTGTGCAGTGATGGCCACTGAGCCAGGCATGGTGCTGGATAGTGAGCCCTTGGAGCAACTGGGCTTGTTCTCTGTGCCTGTGTACCCCAGTGCGTACACTGACGCCATGATTTCAAGATCAGTGGACCAAAGGCTAGTGGCAGAGCGGGAACCCTTCAACAGAATGAGGTCAGGCACATTGCCTGGAGGTGAGGGGGCCACGACCTCCAAATCCTCCTCATAGCCGTCGGTTGGGTACCTTGCCTTAAAGGCCACAGCCGGTGATGTACTACCTAGGGGCTTGCCGCAGAACCCCTGCATGTGTCCTGCTGCCACGATGACTTCCCCATGCATGAAGCCGCTGAACTGACCAACTAGGCTTCCGTCCTGACTGAATCCAAGCAGCTTCACTACCAATGGTGACACCTTGGCATACACTGCCTGGTCGAGCATCTCCACTGCAGCACCGACGTCCACCGGGTCAACACCATCATCCAAGTTTATCCGCAACCTGGCCATGTTACAGTCAGACCGGTCAATAATGTTACAGTATATTGAATCAATCTGCTTTGCGCACATAGTTCATATTGGAGTTTATTGGGAGACATTCTAATTACAAGACATCGGATTTCTTTAAGCTTAGCGATGGGTGCGTAGAAAGAAAGGTTAAAGAACAGGCTTTGCGTTGTTGCAATAGATTCAAATCTTTGATAAATCACATGGCAACTTTTGACAAGAAAAATAATAGGTTACACCGCAAGGTGTGCCGTACACGAAGCGGTTTCATTTAAGTATTCCGTTGACTGTAGGGGTCCAGATACAGAGGGAAGGGAAGGGAAGGGGCCTACTTGCGAGTACCTTATGGAATGCAACCATTCCAATTCGTATCCACAACGGAACCAATGACCCATGATGTTTTTTAGCCAAGCCTTTGCTCCGTCATACAGTTTGTGTTTGTCTTTGTCAGAAGGTTCTTGCATGTTGTTTAATGTCTTGTGTAATTCACGAACCATCTGAAACGAGGGCGCAATTCCTATTGAAGATGCAACGGCGGGAGTCGTTTCCTCGTCAGTGCAAATAAGTTGAAGTATGGTATTTTCAAACATGTAAGCACCTCGGCGAATTTGATCCACCCATATTATAGCCAAGATTATCCTACCATCAAATGTTTGTACTGATTGTATATTTGCACACGCCATAATAATGGAATGCTTTATTATTTTGTCTCGAGCCATGACGCACCGATATAAATCCCCAAAAGTCTGCATGTATGATGTGTTTTTTCTGCTTCTCCTTTTATCTTAGTCTGGTTTTCGAATAACAAATGGAATGTCGATACGCAAGACCTCGTGAAGTCCATTCCATCACCGACTACGAGCAGTATGCACGACATGCAGGACCATGTCAGAGGTTACCTCAGCGCTCTCCCGACACTCCTTCAACACCGAGCCAGCAGAGGTTACCGATCGATGCGATTCTTTCGGTATGTGGGTAAACAGAAGACGATTGAAAAGGTCTGTGATTTGATTGCTCCAAAAGCACAGAAGAAGACGATCGAAGAAAAGGTATGCGATGTGATTGCACCAAGGGCACAGACGACCGTTGTTGGCTTCGGCAACTGGTCCAACCAAGGGTATGGTATCAGTCGTTCATGTTCTGGGCCCATCAAAGAGATCAGGAGGTGCCTCTCACGTCGTAAGAATGTTTTGTTCAAAAACGTCGACGAACGCAACACTTCTTGTACCTGCCACGGCTGCTTCCAGAAGCTCGTCAACATGAAGGCAGACAGCGTCGTCTGGCGCGGAGTTTGCAAAGAGTCCCTAATCGACGGGTCTATAACTGTTGAGAAGCAGAAGATGGTGGTGAAGAACGTCAATGTCCACAAAGTACTGCACTGTCGCAACAGTGTCAAAAGCGCATCATCCAATGTGCGCTGTGGTGCAACCTGGAACCGAGACGTGAACGCTGCCAAGAACCTTCTTCTGCTTCTGACGACGTGGATGGACGGGAAAGAGCGACCGGCGACATTTTGTGTGCCCTCATCATCGCCCACCCCAAAAACCACAGTTTCCGGAGAGGCAAATGTGGGCGCTCAACCAACCGACCCACCTGGGTCAGTTAGCAGCTTACAATTGTTATCCTCTGGGCCAGCTTAAATGCTGAAATACGGGATGAAGGACACGAAGGATTGGGACTTTGATACAAAACCTTTAGCTGACCTACCCAATCAATTGGGTTCAAGGGTCACCGGTAAGGGTGTCCCATAAATTCTGTCTCTGACTGTAGGGATTCAGTTGCTGACTCGCACAGTGAATACGTGGGGTTCCGCCAACACATTCAACTGATTACTGAATACCACGAGTAGACTCCTGCTTGACAACTCAGTTGGATTTATGAACGGGAGGAGCGCGGGCACCGTGTAGCGGTGCATATGGATTCAGCTGATGACACGCTCACTCAGATTAAAGCAATTCACAATGAAGATCTTCTAATTAGTCTTCCTCTTGTTCAGTCCAGAAAGCGGTTTCATTTTAGCATTCCGTCGAGTGTAAGCGTACGCCGAACAAGATAAGTAAACGTGAACCCTTGGTTGAGCTTGAGCCCTTCATGTCAGCGCCAAAAGTATACCTCGATTTATATGAATTCTGGGGTGTATACAACACTTGTTTCCGACCTGAGGATGGATATTCATGCCACGAAGTGTTCGTGCCTGATGTTGACTGTGCGATTGGTGCGGGCGGTACAATGGAGGAGGCTTTTGCAGCTGCCAAAGAAAAGCTGACTGACATGGTCAGTGATTTCATGTATCGCGGCGAGGCCATCCCGCCGCCATCACTCCCCGCCGACATCATCAACCGCAGACAGCAGGACAACGAGCAATTTGCCGGCTTCGTGGTCACCTTCGTCGGAGTCGTCATTGTTTCCACCCTGCCAAGTTTATGTGACAAGGCAGGCCAACCACGTGTACTGCTGCCGTGCCATGACGTGTGAACACCATCAATGACATAGTTCGATCCGCCATCGATCCCGACAAATATGCCGTGATGCCAGTACCCCACCGTCTCATCCCAAACCGCAATGTGATCCCCCGGCTCGGCCTTTTGTGCCAGCGTATCGCATTCGCATTTGTCACAAGTGGCAAAATAACTAGCAGCCAATTCGTTCTTTCAAAGGCCAATCACTTGGATGGCTCGGGACAAAATTCGTTCAATGTCCATCTGCACTGCTATGCCACCATTTATAAGGATGTATACCTATTTATAAGGATGTATACGCCAATGTCAAGCTGATGGCTTATTAAAAACCGCATGCGACCATGCACAACACCGAGACGCGACATTGGAAAGTGTAAACACAATCAGATACACATTTTACACACTTACACACTTACACACTTACACATTTACACATTTACCAACATGAATCCTGCAGCCTCCGGCACCATGTCCATGAGCTACTTGAAACGCCATGTGTACGAGCTGAGGACGTCCATGGATCCGAACATCGTTGTCAAGCTCCAGAGCCTCGATCATGACATGGCACGCATGTGGGTTGAGAATGCGGAGGGCGTTTGTAAGGACACACATGAGGTCAGTGTGCATGAGGCAACTGGTGAGGAGCTTACAATCACCAATGAGGCTGTTCGCGTGGAGAGGTCGTATATCATCAAGATTAATAAGTCATATGTGGTGTTGTTCATGAGCAGCAGGATCCTCAAGATTCACAAACAGCAGCAGCATGCACTGTTCACAGCGAATGGTGCTGATCTGAAGCGCATTTGAGTGGGTAGCAAATTTTGCCTAAAGGGGCCACAGCAACCTGGGGCATCGACCGCGTCGAGTCACAGAGCGACCGACCTCTCGCATCATGACGGAACCTGTGTCGAGTCGAGTCGAGACCCCTGGCAAAAACATAGGGGTGAGATGTATTCCTAAATCGTTTTTTTATAACCCACAACGAAACACAGTTTAGCGAGGACACCTATGAATACATCGACAGCCAAGGCGACCCATGCATGTCTTTGCCAGCGGGAGAGCGCAAGGATTGCAAACAATAGGTATAACGTGCCATGAACAGGGCGAAGTTTCGACCACCAGATCTTCCCGCCATCTGGCGCCACCTCTATCCCCGTTTTCCGAAGGCCTCCAAAGTATATGACAAAGAACCCTATTGCTGGCACAAGGGCCAAGACGCCCATGTACGTTAGATACATAGGTGTCGCGAGAAAGGCAAGAATCACGAAAGCTGTCCTGATTCCTATGCACCCGATCCAGAAAGCTATTTGTCTTGAAATGTTGTTGGCCATCGTGTTATAATTTAAGTTTTGTTTTTTGAGGAAGATTTCAGGTTGCCTTGTTCCACATGTATCTCGAGGAAAGCGGGGACAGTAAAGTGGTAATTCCACCGGCAGATGAAGAACAAGGGGGGCGTAAAAAAGACATCACGGTTGTTCTCATCCTCAACCAACCAACCTCAAAACTGCTTGTCAAGTGATATATGTCGCCAACACTTGGATGAGAACCACCGTACCACATTAAACAAGTGGCGGAGCCCCTTTCACCTATTCCCCCCCAGCGGACATACACACTACTGTGTAACTAACTGTCAAGTCTTACACAATGTGTATGTTGTTTGTAAAAGATTCACTTGTTTGTAACACTTGGGTTTATTACACTCCACGGAATACTAAAATGAAACCGCTTTCTGGAGTGTACGGTACACCTTGCGGTGTAACCTAATGTTGTCGCGACCACCGGAGGGGGACCGAGTGGTGTCTACAACAATACGAGTTTTTATTCATCAACAACAACAGAGCTGCTGTGGGCAAATGGAAGAGGTCGTCCTAGACCCATCAATTCCATGCAGTGCAGCCTTGCGATTGTGAGAGCAGAAGAGCGATCCCGGTCCGAGTAAATGCATGTTTCTGGAGAGAATCGCAGTCCTCGTACCTCTGGGTACCGCTCGATCGATTTTTGAGAATCGACAAGGGAAGTGGCGAAGCCACCCCTCCTGTGCTTCTCTTGTGCGCCTTTACGTTTATTGTACAACCTTACCCCTAAGTGGTCGCAATCAGCGACCTTTGGCATCGTTTTCGATTTCGTGTGACCAAAACGTTCACCACCCAACCTAAGCTTCACGTCTGCTGAACAAACACTTGGGATCTTGTAAACACGTTCTTTTTCTTTACCCGTCTCCCACGACATAAGAGTCGTTTTGAACTCATCTGTCACAGAAACGTCCTCTTTGAAAATTCTTTACACGATGCGAACATGGCCCCAGTGGGAACTGCAACTTCTCCCGGTCCAGTAGGCTTCAGTTTCGTGATGGCAGATCCGTAGGCCACGCAAACCTTCATATCAGGAAGTTCTTTCATCATGCACCGCTTGATACCCGCCCAGAAAGAGTCTTTGACCTTTCGTTTTCCGATGTAACGCTGCAAGTTGTCACGGGATTCTCGGCGTCGCAAAGCCAATCTCCACCACTCGTCAGAAAACTTAGTGTAATTTGACAAGTACGCGGAGATCTTATCCGTCCTCGATGTACTCAAAGCTGCTCCATTTTCACGCAGAGACTCCCACATAGGAATCATGTCAGCAAAACGCAGTTCCTTCTGCCTTGTCTGCTTCTTGATACCCGACTTGTGGTAAAATGCACCACGTGTCAGCGTCCATGTCTTATTTTTATCGTCTGCCAAATACGTTACCGTAGCGATGTTGCTCCGTCCTGGGTCCACACCCAGGACGACGATACCCATATCGGGCAATATCGTTTTAAGTGAGCCGTCGTATTTTTCTGCGATCTTGATACCTTCTTCTTTACGAGGCTTCTTACAGGTCTTCTTCAGATCTGAGACAAGGACCTGTACTGTCTTGCTGTACTGCATGCTCAAAGAGACTCCGTCAGTACAGATGCTGCAGTCGAAAACCCACCCATTCTTGACAGGTGGTTTTCTGAAGAAGGAACCTGCGACTGTTTTTCGGGCGTTCACAAGCGTGTCATACAAACCCTTTGCATGTCTGTACTCGTCAGTAGCCTTGATATCCTTAACATCATCATCGTACTTCTTCAGGACCGACTTGTATGCCTCCCATTCACCAGGACCACATGATTTTTTCTTCTTCTGTGCAGGCCTCTGGGGAAACATGAAGCTGTCGGGATTCTTTACATGTTCCCACTTGGAAAGCTCAACGATGTTCTGGTCATTGGGGAACATGTGCCTGAACAGGTTCACGAGGGTCTTCAGGTCAAGGCGAACATGCACCCGTTGGACATTGAAGATGGGCATCAATCGGATACGACGTGCATCCATATCCTCCAACCGTGTCTGTATCCAATAATTAAACCGGACCATGGTCGGAAAGTCCATGTCTTTGCCATAGTTATCATAAACTCGACTTCCATCTGGAACACTCAGCATCTCCCTAACTTCATTGACGTACTCTTGAACAGACTCTGGCCATCCCTCCATGTTTTGGACTTCTTGCTGAATAGCCTGCATCACGTCGTATCCCCGAATGATCTTCGATGTGTCCAGCGTCTTCGGGGCATTTAATTTATTTAAAGTGGTGGAAGTGAGTCTGGCCAGACGTGGTATCAAAGGAACCCATGCGTTGTTTGACACGACAGTGCTCAATGTGTGACCTGCATAGTTCAATACCTGATCGAAATAGATCGGATAAGACTTGATGTAGTCAGCGTCGTCATTACCAATTACATCGCCGATGGAGTCCTTCACAGCTTCGTACGATATCTTGCTTTCCTCATCAGGGAAGATTCCGTCTACCCCGATACGGAGCCAATCCTTCCAGTAGGTATCTTTCATGTTGTACAGGTCTGGAATATCCAGACCTTTCTCTAATAGACTCGTGATGTGGAAAGTCAGCACCAGACTGGACCGCCGTAACATGCGGCTCACCACATTGACGAGCTGGTCCACATGCTCCCTAAACTTACCGAATTCTTCATCGTCAAGACTCATTGCCTTCTTCAGGGCGCATTTCACGACACACATCTTTTCCACCGTCTTGTATTCTGGAGGGGGTCTGGCGATGAGACCATTGTCTTCGCATAAACGGACAAGATCGTCCTTGTTGGACTTCGACGAGTATGGTACTTCAGCCAATTTCAGTAGCTCCTTCAATTTCGCGACTGTCGGAGGTTTCGTCGCCATCTTTCATAATCAATACGTCACAGACCGCTTTATACACATAAGTGTTCCAAACGTGTTCAAAACAACCCATAATAATTTTATCAGTGAGGTTGCCGAATGCTAAGGAAATCATATCAGATACGTGCGTCTTTGTTTCATTCGGTATGTAGTTCAAACGACGAAAGTCTCTCTTCACCTTAGCGAAGCATAGCTCAATAGCATTGAATTCTGGACTGTAAGGAGGTGTGTAACAAATATTGACGGGGTGATTATTACTACTGAATTATTGCACAAACTCAATGATTCAATAAATGCAACGAAGTCCGTCTTCTTCACAGATTCTTTCTTCACAACGAACTCTTTCCTACCATCTGAAAAAACTGCCATCAACAAACTGTGGTGTACCCACCCAACAGTAGTTTTAAAGATAACAGGTTTTCCTACAGGGGAATACCCATAATGTGGCTTGAGACGCTCACTAAACCCAAATTCGTCAACTGATACTAAAATTTTCCCAGCATTGATTGTCTCCTTGTACCTACTACAAAATTCATTGACAAGTAGAACTAAGTCCCCTTTACACTGTCCACGGAGTTTGCTCCTTTTTCTTGTAAAACCAATGAGTTTTATGAAACGATACACTGTTTTAGTTGATAATCGTACATTGTGAGTACTTTTGAAAAAAGCAACAACGCCTCTTGCGGTTGTGCATTGAGTTGACAATAAAACGATTTTAACAAATCCTTATTCGTCTCAAAAAGGTTGCTTACAAATTCACGTCGTTTTTGATTTACACCAAAGCGTTTCCACCTCCACAGAGTAGAACGACTGATGTTCGTAAACACAGAATTTTTTAACACACCCAAGTCAGCGACCATTCTTAACGCCAATTTTCTAACGGCGATGTCGTACATTTATTTCCATCTGATATATGTTTCATTTTACTGTTCCGCCGACTGTAGGCGGTTTCATTTTAGTATTCCGTCGACTGTAGCACTGTAACGCTTGAGCTTCTTTCTCACTGGAACGCTTGGGCGTTCCCGATGTGCCGCCTCAAGTAGACTTCTAGGGCACATCAACAAAGATCCCGTGTTCTTTTGTGCCACGGGATCTTTGCCGCCCGTTCCTCAAAAAACGATATAAATGAAATGTGCTGTGTTCGGAAAAGCGTACTCCACTCTGGTAAAAGACGTCAACCATGTGGACCACTGATCGACGCTTGTACACTTATCCATTCTGCCCCAAATGGCACGGTTTCTTTCGATTTAAGCGGGAGGAAGGGTGCCATGACGATGACTTTCCATTCGAATACGTCCTGGCGCTTACGGAGCGAGTTCCTGAAATCGAAACATTGAGCATGGTTGCGTACAGCGATCCTCAGATCGTGAGAGTCCCTCGGGTCATGGTCGACACGCTGTGCGAACGACAACTGCACGACAATGTAGAGATGCATTGTCTTCACGAAATCGTCGATGCGTTGACTGTCGCACTCGAACGTTTCAACGGCGACTCTGATACGCACTCCAAGTTTCAAACGATCAAGCAAGACTTGGAGACAGCGATATCGAACACACAGGCGTCGTGTTCGAAAATGCGCATCCTTCTTCGGAACAAGATGATGAAGAAAGAGCTCGTCGAAGTCGCGTGGGCTCCTGAACGACATATTCCCTGGTGCCTCGACGAAGAAGAAAAAAATGGGTTGTAACACGATTCACGTAAATAAGATGTACAGTAGCATGAAAAGTCAAAGTGCTCACGATGTGAGCATCAATAATATTTTCAAAGCGTTCCTGTAATCAAATAAACTTATTCTTGACTGTGCATTACGCAATGCACTGTGCTGCACTACAGTCGGCGGAACAGTAAAATGAAATTCACATTCATATCAAGCGTAAGCCACCCCTCCGTACGAACGAACACTGACGACGACGATCGAAAAACATCTGACTCCACATGCAAACGGCGGAAACATGTCCTCGTCTCCAAAAGACACCACCGCGGATTAATGTGTGTCGCGTCTTTCGCAACCTCATTCACTATGGTCCGGTCATCCAAAGAAACCGTATTGTATCAGGTTCCTGCTTGAGAATACTATGGGAATTCTTAAGGGGGGATAGCGGGTCCCGCGGAGGGGGGACAGTGGAATTGAGCTGCTGACTCACTGACTTATCCCATGTGGCACCATCAAGCAAGGAACCAAGCTGCGGCTTGGCTGTTCCGTATACAAATTCAAAAAGACCCATCTTAAGAACAGAAGAGAGTGTAGTATAATTCAAATATAAAAAAAAAAAAATCGCGTTTTGTCATTGGGGGTTCCTCCAAAGAAACCGCATGGTCTCAAGCAGTCTTCTGTTTGGGCAACGTTGAGGGGTGCCTGAGCTCACCTACGTGCGAGGATATTTAGCTTCGTAATAGCATGGATCGATACAGAATATACAACTACACGAAAATGTGACTGTGACTGTTGTTGACATCAAGTGTTGTGATACGGTTCTCATCCAAGTGTTGGCAACATATATCACTTGACAAGCATGAGGTTGATTGCTTGAAATTTTTCATGTCATAGCACGCATTGTTCTTTCTCATCAGCACACCATACATCGGAAATCCCTTGTGAATGTAAGCCTCGTACACTATTCCCACGATACTTGTTGTCTTATCCAAGTCGTTGTGCGTTGTTGGGTTGTCTACGGTTACAATGGACCCTACAGTGTACGTGGGATTCTGGTAAGGTAAGCAATCCATGTCTGAAGATCGTGTTTTGAAATATACAATATAAACCCTAAACAATTATCAGCATGGAAAGCGCGAAGGAGTGCTACGACTCGATAGATGACATTGACTGCAGACGGGTATTGTGCGCACAGGACTGTGATTTGTTTATATCCCCCAATACTAGTACCACAAGATGAAGCGTGCATTGCTAGTCTCACCCAGCTACGCCTGCGACCTCCGTACGTACAGCACGACGGGTTTTGCAACGGATGTTGAGCGTTTTAAGGAGTCGCTGGGAGAAGGATTCAGCTGCAACGTTATGGGCGGCACTTCCGAGGTTCCCAAACGGTACCTGAGAGCCGCCATACGGCATCTCCTGCAGCCCGGCACGGATGTCGCAGTTCTGCTATTCTGTGGCCATGGGACGTGGAGTGGTTCAACGCAACATGGTGCCCTTGTCTGTTCGTTTGGGCAGCAGATTACAGCACAGGAGATCGAGGACATCGTAGCACAGCAAGGGTTCACCGGCACGTTTGTTCGTGTGCTGAACATGTGCGATGAAGGTTCAACGCAACACGCATCTAGTAGTATTGCAGAAGCATCAATTCCCTATTCGATTGCTGACTACAATGGTGTCATTATTGCAGCGTCCACCATGTTTGGAATGGCCCGGGGCGGAGCAGGAGGCAGCGAGTTCATGGACGCGTGGGTGGCAGTGGGACAGCTTCCGACTTATCACAAACTGGGAACAGTGCTCAAGAAGCATTGCCCCAACGTACGCGTGACCATGCAGAACATGAACAGCAAGGACGGTGTATTTGGTCATCCTGCAAAGGAGGTGTGTGTGCATGCAATGAGCAATGACAATATATGTTTTGGCTGCGCACGTCAGTATTGTGAATGCTGCTGATTGCAGGTACCATTGGACGCATCCATGAAGAACAGAAACCAGTGATGCGAGAGCAAGTGTGGTACCCGCCATTTCTCCGAGGATTCAGCAAGGAAGCGAATCATCCTCCGAGAAGCCCTGTGATGCAACATCGTGCAATTGTTGTATGTGAGCTGTTTCCGGCATGATCAGTCTGTAATCCAGGTTGGCATGTATGTTATGAAAGGGGAATCTCGCCCCCCAGTAGTGGGGCAGTGGAATTCACGAGGAGCATCTTCACTCCAGGTTCACGATGATCTTGTTCATGGTTGTCATCTTGATGGGACAAGGATGCACCGCCATGGATGACCTTGCCCCTCAGGTGAACTTCAAACATTTCAAGGGACCGTTTAAAGTTGGCTTCTGGTTGGAATGCGGTGGGGTTCAACCTTTGAATGTGCTTGATCGCATCTGTCATCGTAATGCATCTTTCCCACATCAGATAAGCAGCAACAACTGTTGCAGACCGTTGTCTTCCCAACCTACAATGCACAAGCACGACATTGTTTTGACTTAACACTCCATGCATCACCTCAACAATATATGGTAGATAGGATATGAGTTTCGTGACCTCTTTTTGCCTGCAGTTGTCTTCAACAGCAACCTTAATGTATGTTGTGTTTGGGTTCCTTGGTTTTATGTACGGTGTGTGGTTTGTGCAGTTCACAACAAGCTTGAATTGCAACGTTTTACAAAGTTGGTGGTTGAGAGCTGCTTCTTGGTCTGATAGGTAAAGATTGTCGCACACTTTGAACAAGTTATCGATATGCATCTTATTGAGATCAGCCATATTATTGTTAATTTTCCCAACACAGGACAACAACAGGTATTTTCAGAGGTGTTCATGTGAACACGTTTAAAATAGGGATTGATGTGATCCTCCGGCATTCTTCATTATTTATTTTTTGTTGAAAGTGTTGTTCCCGAGATGGAGAGTCTTTTCAGAGGTCTTCGGGGGTGCCCATTTTTGTATTGTCTGTATGAAGTTATTCAATATCAGATCGGTATTAGCGCAGATTGACTCCGGATGGAAAAGGGTTCCCCATATCCGTCGTCTCTTATGTCGGAACGCTACAACACGTTGGTCATGGACCTCATCGAGGCAAATCGGGCGCATGCACGGAGCTAGATCAGAAATTGAGTATGCAGCATAGAAGTCAGCCTCCAATTTCATTGGAACCCCCTCAACGAGCCCAATACGTGCCCCAATAATTTTGATGCCCCGTGTATGGTGTACGGCGACACCTGTGTATTCGAGATGACCACCAAAGTATAAGTTGATAAACTGGGCACCAAAGCATATTCCAAGAACCGGAGCACCATGTCTGAGGGCAAAGGTGTTCATCGCCTCTCTGTCACGACCTATGTCATGCACGTGCAATTTCGATCCCGTGAGGATGAACCCAGAAACTTGCTTTGTCCGGCAAATCTCTACAACCTCTGAAAGAGTACGTGCGATCGCATGACCATGCCTTTGGCGCCTAAGAAAAGATAGGAGGTACTGCCTGAAAATAGGCTTGGGACCGATTGTATTGTCAATGACAACGAGCATTTTACAATAGAATTTATATAATACACTCCAGAAAGCGGTTTAATTGGTGAATAGATACTTGTTCAAATGCAATTTATGTTTATTGCAAACATGAAGGAAGTGTAGTTCATTTGGATGTAGTCTGAATAAGTCAACAGATATGAGGGCTATTTCGATAGCACGTGGACATGTTTGACCCATGTTACAAATTGCATGCAAGAAACGACTTTCCTTCATTACCAACAATCTCCCTGGTTCTCCAGTTGTTCGCATGTGAGGCAGATCAATTTCTATGTCGTTGAAGTCTTCACAGATCTCATTGCTCAGACTCACAGGTATATTACAGCAGGCTTCACGTGAAATAACTCTATCCATATCAGCAACACGTTGAGTGGATGCTTGAATGACCATTCGACATTTGTCCATATCGTTGTATGGATGGAGCTGTACATTTACAGTTGTTCTCAAGTTATCTTTATACAATTTGTCATCTGATTAAGATCACCCAGATGTCTGAGTTTTTGGCGAGACGTCGGAGTGCCAACCTGGATGGTGCCCGTCAAGTCATCGGAGTACTCACGCAAACGGCGGAACACTGTCGAGTGTATTACGTCGCACTCAATCACTCACAGGCCCCCCAAAATACAAAACGAACGAACGCGAGAAGCATCATCACCGTGACACACGCCTCCTCAGAGAAAACGGCGGAACATGTGTCGAGTCACAGAGCGACTTCCGCATCAGGATATATCGACAGCCAATCTGGGATCACGAGTTGGGTTGCTGCTGAAACCAATCATTATGCGTCCGTGTATCGGGTGTGTAGATGGCATCTAAAGACACTGAATTTTAGCTGATCTACCCATTTGGGTTCAAGGGTCGCCGGTAGGGTGACTGTTTGCTGCCCTGGTCATCGGGACCGTTGCGGGAACGCTCATCGGCACGATCGGCGCCGGCGCCGGCGCGCTTATGGTCCCGTCCCTCATGTTATTCTCCGGCCAGTCCATGCAGGGCGCAGTCGGCGTGACGCTGGCGATGCAGACTATCCCTGTGGGGATCGGCGGGGCGTACTTGTACTACAAACAGGGACTCATCGACCTCTGGGTCGTTGCTGCCGTCGCCATCGGCATGCTCGCTGGAATCCTCGGCGGCGGGGCTCTGGCGACCTCGGGCAAGATCAGCCCGGTGAAGCTCGAGCTGCTCCTGGGCGTCGTCCTGGTCGTCCTCGGGGGCGTCACCATCGCCAAGACGCTCCTCGGCTACACCACTAAACGGAACAGCTAATGTACGGATGTACGTGCAAGAATTCACTACGCATCCCCAGAGCCCCGCCTCCGTCTCGTCTCTAAAAAAATGTATCAAAAAAAATAGTTTTTAGTATCTAAATAACTGAGTATCTAACTAACTTACTGACTGACTAAAGCTGCCTGAGTGTCAGGGAGCGAAGATCAATTGAGAGCTCGATAGCAGCGAGCTTCTTGGCGAGGTACGCCTCACGCTCGGCGGGAGTCTGGTTCATGCACGCTAGGTGCGCGCACTTGCCAGTGGTGTAGGTCCCACCATTGGGGTTGCTTAAGAGCACCTGTTTTCTACCACACGGGTTGCCGTGAATGGTGACAGCAGTGCAGACCAGGGTGGGGGAATACCCCACGATGGTCAACTCACCGTGTTTGGATCCAACAGGAAGCTCGTTCTTTAGAACGGACCCGCGACCAACACGACCGGAGGCCAAGGAGGAGGACAGGGAGCACGTTGAGAACGAGCCAGCAGGAGAAGCAGAAGCAGAAGCAGCAGGAGCAGCAGCAGGAGCAGCAGCAGGAGGAGCAGCAGGAGCAGCAGCAGGAGCAGCAGCAGTAAACGTAAAAGCAGCAGCAGGAGCAGCAGCAGTAGAAGTAGAAGCAGCAGCAGCAGCAGCAGGAGTAGGAGCCACAGAGGGTGAACCATTGGCGCGGCGCCTCTTACCGCTGGAACTCTCCGACATGCATTCGTCCTCTGGGAGGGCAAGCAAGGCGGAAGGAGCAGGAGCAGCAGAAGCAGCAGACTTAGCAGCCTAGGCAGCGACGGCAATAGGGCGAAGCATTGCCTGTAAAGGCAATTTCTCCCCCCCGGTGGGTTTAGGGTCTTCGAGAAACTTATCGTGCGCAATTTTCATTGTGCAGACAGGGCCTGAGAGGCACGCAGGAACGCAGGGAAATGACATTATCTTGTTGCACATGTCCTTCAATTGAGAGACTTTGAGTTTATTGTTGAACTTCGTTCGGTCATTCACTTGGACAACTGTAAATATACCGGAATCATTCACGAATGATGTAAAATCGGTAGACATGTTGTTTGTAGACATGTTGTTTGTAGACATGTTGTTGGTAGACATGATATCAAGTTGTTGTTGTTGTTGTTGTTGTTGTTGTTGTTGTTATTGTTATTGTTGTTGTTTCAAAGGAAGGAAAAAGGCGTCAATTGTTTTTTAGCATGGAAAATAATATAAAAGAAGAAGAGGAGAAGACATACAGAAGACATACGGAAGACAAAACAAGATGAAAAATACGATAAATACAAAGACATTGACCGTATCTTTACCTATTGGGTTTCACATGGGACTCGAAGAATGGATAGATTCGCAAACACAACACAGGGACGAGGCAATATACGCCCTGCTCGCACACGGTCTACACGCAGTGCGGACGATACCAACAACATCGAATGATTATGAGGGTCGTCGTTCAGGCAGATCGTCGGATACTGGTATGGTATGGTATGGTATGGTATGGTATGGTATGGTAATACTTGGGGGGTACAGTCAACGGAATACTTAAATGAAACCGCTTCGTGTACGGCACACCTTGCGGTGTAACTTACACAAAAAACAGTTTAGATTGGTCTTGGTCTATCGGATTTTATGATAAGAGACACTTCTCAATTGACAATTCCCTCAACCGTTGCGGGAACGCTCATCGGCACGATCGGCGCCGGCGCCGGCGCGCTTATGGTCCCGTCCCTCATGTTATTCTCCAGCCAGTCCATGCAGGGCGCAGTCGGCGTGACGCTGGCGATGCAGACTATCCCTGTGGGGATCGGCGGGGCGTACTTGTACTACAAACAGGGACTCATCGACCTCTGGGTCGTTGCTGCCGTCGCCATCGGCATGCTCGCTGGAATCCTCGGCGGCGGGGCTCTGGCGACCTCGGGCGAGATCAGCCCGGTGAAGCTCGAGCTGCTCCTGGGCGTCGTCCTGGTCGTCCTCGGGGGCGTCACCATCGCCAAGACGCTCCTCGGCTACACCACTAAACGGAACAGCTAATGTACGGATGTACGTGCAAGAATTCACTACGCATCCCCAGAGCCCCGCCTCCGTCTCGTCTCTAAAAAAATGTATCAAAAAAAAGAGTTTGTAGTATCTAAATAACTGTAGTATCTAACTAACTTACTGACTGACTAAAGCTGGCTGAGTGTCGGGGAGCGAAGATCAATTGAGAGCTCGATAGCAGCGAGCTTCTTGGCGAGGTACGCCTCATGCTTGGCGGGAGTCTGGTTCATGCACGCTAGGTGCGCGCACTTGCCAGTGGTGTAGGTCCCACCATTGGGGTTGCTTAAGAGCACCTGTTTTCTACCACACGGGTTGCCGTGAATGGTGACAGCAGTGCAGACCAGGGTGGGGGAATACCCCACGATGGTCAACTCACCGTGTTTGGATCCAACAGGAAGCTCGTTCTTTAGAACGGACCCGCGACCAACACGACCGGAGGCCAAGGAGGAGGACAGGGAGCACGTTGAGAACGAGCCAGCAGGAGAAGCAGAAGCAGAAGCAGCAGGAGCAGCAGCAGGAGCAGCAGCAGCAGTAAACGTAAAAGCAGGAGCAGGAGCAGCAGCAGGAGCAGCAGCAGGAGGAGCAGCAGTTAACGTAAAAGCAGGAGCAGGAGCAGCAGCAGGAGCAGCAGCAGTAAACGTAAAAGCAGCAGCAGTAGAAGTAGAAGCAGAAGTAGAAGCAGCAGCAGCAGCAGCAGGAGTAGGAGCCACAGAGCGCGGTTTAGAGGCGCGGCGCCTTTTACCGCCACTGATGGAACTCTTCGACATGCATTCGTCCTCTGGGAGGGCAAGCAAGGCGGAAGGAGCAGGAGCAGCAGAAGCAGCAGACTTAGCAGCGAAGGCAGCGACGGCAATAGGGCGAAGCATTGCCTGTAAAGGCAATTTCTCCCCCCCGGTGGGTTTAGGGTCTTCGAGAAACTTATCGTGCGCAATTTTCATTGCGCAGACAGGGTCTGAGAGGCACGCAGGAACGCAGGGAAATGACATTATCTTGTTGCACATGTCCTTCAATTGAGAGACTTGGAGTTGATTGTTGAACTTCGTTTGGTCATTCACTTGGACAACTGTAAATATACCGGAATCATTCACGAATGATGTGAAATCGGTAGACATGTTGTTTGTAGACATGTTGTTGGTAGACATGATATCAAGTTGTTGTTGTTGTTGTTGTTGTTGTTATTGTTGTTGTTTCAAAGGAAGGAAAAAGGCGTCAATTTTTTTTTAGCATGGAAAATAATATAAAAGAAGAAGAGGAGAAGACATACAGAAGACATACAGAAGACATACAGAAGACATACAGAAGACATACGGAAGACAAAACAAGATGAAAAATACGATAAATACAAAGACATTGACCGTATCTTTACCTATTGGGTTTCACATGGGACTCGAAGAATGGATAGATTCGCAAACACAACACAGGGACGAGGCAATATACGCCCTGCTCGCACACGGTCTACACGCAGTGCGGACGATACCAACAACATCGAATGATTATGAGGGTCGTCGTTCAGGCAGATCGTCGGATACTGGTATGGTATGGTATGGTATGGTATGGTATGGTATGGTATGGTATGGTATGGTATGGTATGGTATGGTATGGTATGGTATGGTATGGTATGGTATGGTATGGTATGGTATGGTATGGTATGGTATGGTATGGTAATACTTGGGGGGTACAGTCAACGGAATACTTAAATGAAACCGCTTCGTGTACGGCACACCTTGCGGTGTAACCTCCACAAAAAACAGTTTAGATTGGTCTTGGTCTATCGGATTTTATGATAAGAGACACTTCTCAATTAATGGGCGTTCCTGCCTCCCGGCCGATTTTTTTAAATTTCTAATCAGGATTTAGAGCCTCCTGAACGACTCGCTAGCTTGAGACATAAGAACCAAGGAATCACAATTCCGCTCCATACCATGTTTCGCAACCAGTCAAAATCGGCCGGGATGCAGGAACAAATCTGTGTTCAAGGGCACCGGCGCATGAAGAACTCGATGCCATGATTCATGTCACAACCCAATGAAATCAGTAAGCGGCAACTACTTTCGAGTCGGAGCACCTGCCCCTCTGCCCCCGGAACCCCGTCCCGCACTGCCCTTCCCCTCACCTCACCTCAGTTGCTTCTCAAGTGCTTCTGCGCGCTCAGTATCAATCTTCATTTATGCCTTATTTCGAAAGCCGCCGTGCGTGTGTGAAGATGAATGAATGGACTAACGGGGGGCTGCTAAAGCCGCAGTGGATTTTGCAGCCCCCCGTTATAAAAAAGAGTGTAAACAACGCAAAATCCATATATGGCGGCTTCCGCATCCTCCTCGGTGTCCACACATTCCAAGGCGGCGGCTCCATGTACACGCAAACGGCAGAAAACTGTCGCATCCACACATCCATTCATGATGTGTAGGGTATACCTGTCTGGAGGCCCGGGTCAGACTTGCGCATACTCATTCTCACAAGTGAATTCAAGCAGAGCAGACAACCTACCCATACAAATACTGAACAACGCACACATGAAGTCCGCATTTCGAAAAAATATAATTATACGCAGGAAACCCTAAACCCTAAACGGCGCTTCCCCTAGGGAAGCTCATTATTGAGCAAGTAGATGATTTCGTACATTTCACTGGGAATCACGTGAATCACCTCGTTGAGTGCACTATTAAGATTCTGGGACAATTTGTCCATCCACCTGTGATCATCCTCGGTCATGCGCGCATCGCGCAAGGAGTTGGCCTTGTCGGGATGCAGACTCAGGATCATCATCTTCTGTTCAGTCCTCGTCCAAACGCCTTTTACCCAGGTGTCAATGGCTTTGTTAGACAACCAGTACGTCCACCAGCTGGTGGACATGGTCGCCTGGGTAGGCCCGCCTGCGAGGAACGTTTCTAATATCCCGGTCCTCGCCATCATGCCGGCTACGTCTTCAAACGCGTGGGCCGGCTGATAGGCAGTCTCGGGCTCGTCGTCGGACATGGGCTCGGGATCGGGATCGGGCTGGGACTCGTAGTCAGAATCTGACATGGGATCGGGTTGGTCCTCGTAGTCAGAATCTGACATGGGCTCGGGTTGGTCCTCGTAGTCAGACTCTGACATAGGCTCGGGCTGGGTCGCGTCGTCGGACTCATCATCAGACGATACCAAGGATACAATGCACGGCTCATGTGCGTTCAGAATGCGGTTTAAGATTGGTGTCAAGAAGTCTCGAACAATGTCTTCGTCGTCCATTGATAGGTCGATGATGCACGGTTGTTCTGACATGATTGAGTTGAGAAATGATAAATAGAGGCAAAGTGGAAGTATAATATGATATTACAGATCGAGCGAAACATTTCAATTTTTTTTTCACAAGCACTTCGAGGAGAAATACACGAAGGAACGCGCTTTCAATGATAACTACAATGACGGGCGCATTAATATCGCGCACGGCCAAGGGAACGCGGTGGCTTGCGCATCCTACTCGTCCATCCTCACCCACAACCTTAACCTTAGCAGAGAGGTCTTGTATTCAACAAGCGGCGGAGCCCCTTTCACATCTTCCCCAGCGGAGCGACCGGGGGCGACCGGAGGGGAGCCCCCACGGGAAGTCCGCGAGGAACCGAGCGGGTGGGCGACCGGAGGGGAGCCTACAGTTCCCATGCATGCAGCAGACAATACGATGTATGTATGTATGTAGCCGGTCTCTACATGTGGACTGTGACAAACATGTGGAAAGCGTGTGAGAAGAATGGGGGAGGGGGGGGGGGGGGGGGCGCAAGACGGATTGAGAAGAGCACAGCCGCTCTGTCATGTGCGAATGATGGACAATGGGGCAGATTTGGGTGGTTCCTGTTTTGTCTTTACAACTGTTGCATCTGAAAAGTAAACCGTTCAACCTTCATCCTGCTGCGTCCACAACAGTTTGCCAGTAGGCACTGCGCATGACCCATACTTGTCGTCCACCTTTATCGTAATTGGAATGCGAGGATGCGAGAGTTGTTGTCAATGACCTATCACATATCGAGGTCCGAGACCTGCTGAAGTTGTTGAGGATCACGAGGTTTCCAGCAATCGTGTACAAAAATGAGATCTTCGAAGGATCCGATGCATACGATAAAATGCAAGAAATTACAGGTGTCGCGTGGGAAGGAACAAAAGAAAGCACAACCACACAGGAATTGAGTAGCATACAGGGCATTAAGGCATTCCTGAAAAATGCCTAAACGACAGCGACTGCCATAATTTTGGGATATCCCCTGAAACCAACATGTCCTGCTGCGTATCGTACCACTCAGCACATATAGTGTTCAGAGTGCCCTCCTGAGCTGGCACTTGCCTCTTGCATTAGCGTTGTAAATACATCCTTTATCGCAGCAGGGAGCCTAGTCGCCTTGTAATCTCCATCCAGTACAACCATAGTGACCTGGCATTTTGCGATCACCATGTCCTTTTCCTCACCGTCGCCATTCGTCACAGACTTTAGAATGACCTCGTCCATGACAGCACGAGCGCCAGTGACTCGACTCACCCCGGATAACACTCTGAACTTGTCCTTAGATCTAAGCGGAGCCTTGTATGACAGCCTCATGTCAGTTATTGCCAGCCCTAGGTTTGCTCGTGCATAGGCATCGCAGTCAATACCCAGTCGCTCCAACCCATGTTGGAAGTAGTTGGCATACACGGCATTGTTCACCACTCCAAATTGATCCAGCTCATACAGCTAGGGACATTTGATTGTGGGACACCTTTTATTTTGGGGATTTGACCAATTCAAGTTTTGTAACCGATCTTGTCAATACAGATACTGTCTTCAGGAGATTTACACAAAACATTCAAGGCCTGTAAAGACACAGAAGTTACATGATCAAAGTAGCCTGACAAGTCAACGTGTTGGCTTACATCGTGCGCATCAATATGTGAACAACCGCGCGATGTCTTACCTCTGCATCGATCATGATAACGTGCGTGTATTATGGTATAAGGAAATTGTGGTACATGATGATATCAAGACAAGGAAAGAACACTCCCTCCCTCAATCTCGATGGGGGTGGTGACAAACAATGGAGATGACGACGACGATCTGGACATCATGGTGGTCAAGAAGACGCTTAATTCTCTGTGCATGGATGTATCAAGGCAGCAAATCTGCTCAAGGATCCAAAGCATGGTACTCGTAATCAACCACGCAGTTGCAGAGGCATACTTATTCGCAAATTTTCATATCACCAGATGCCTCGATGATGTAGACTTTGACGTGAAGCAGTTGCCGCACCTGGATCGAAACTTTTATTACAGGTGCATCCTTGCTGTCTCGACATCCAACGTTCGAAAGGATACGCTGGGACAAAGCTTGAAGGATAGCATGGTTGCTTTCGACGCTCTCAGGCCTGCAGGCTACTTAAAGGTGGACGTTCGTCAATGGGGACAGGTAATCGCAGACGTCTCAATACAAATGGCGACGATGGCATGCAACAGCGTCTGGGCAAACGTGGACAGGGTTGTAATCAAGTACCTGCGCTTGAAACATCCCTCGTTGAAGAAACATTTCAATAAGATTGTCAAGGCAGTGGTCCAGTATCCTGAGTCGGATATCGACAAAATCATCCCAGCGAGTCTCGTGCATGCGAACCTCATCAAAGACGTTGTCAGACGCCTGAGAGATCTCTTGCCGCTGCCAAGGGGGAAGCAGTTCAACACTCGAGCGCACCTGACAATGAGACTGTTTCATCACGTGCTTACAGAGTTGGGAGCGGATCTAAAAGAGAAAACAACAAAAAAACGCCCCCGTCTGTTCAGTATCCTTCCACGCAAGAGCGGATTCACCATTTCTTACGTCCCTATATCGTCCATGACACTCATGAAGCTTCTCAGCATGGGCGATTCGCCGCTCGAGAGCTTCCGTGGCGATGGACGTCACGAGAATCATTCCATGTTGTGGAGAAAGTACTTCAATGTCCAAGGACTTGAGACGAAAGGGTCTCGTTTTGACAACCGAATCCTCAGCGACGGCAAGGGGGTCTCCGTCCAAATGAAGCATCAGGGGAGTGAAGATGTCGATGTAGAAGGAGGAGATAACGCGGGGTATCCCAAAGACGCAATTCTCGAAGACTGCCAGGACGCTTCTCTGAGAGTCGGTGTCGACCCGGGTATGACAGATATCGTCACTGTAGCATCTTCTGCCGGTCGCGTCGAGTCTTTCAGCTCTGCCCGCTTTAGCGAAGCAGCTGGGTACAATACCAGTAATCGTCGCACCAAAAAATGGAATGTCGATACGCAAGACCTCGTGAAGTCCATTCCATCGCCGACTACGAGCAGTATGCACGACATGCAGGACCATGTCAGAGGTTACCTCAGCGCTCTCCCGACACTCCTTCAACACCGAGCCAGCAGAGGTTACCGATCGATGCGATTCTTTCGGTATGTGGGTAAACAGAAGACGATTGAAAAGGTCTGTGATTTGATTGCTCCAAAAGCACAGAAGAAGACGATCGAAGAAAAGGTATGCGATGTGATTGCACCAAGGGCACAGACGACCGTTGTTGGCTTCGGCAACTGGTCCAACCAAGGGTATGGTATCAGTCGTTCATGTTCTGGGCCCATCAAAGTGATCAGGAGGTGCCTCTCACGTCGTAAGAATGTTTTGTTCAAAAACGTTGACGAACGCAACACTTCTTGTACCTGCCACGGCTGCTTCCAGAAGCTCGTCAACATGAAGGGAGACAGCGTCGTCTGGCGCAGAGTTCAAAACGAGCCCCCCTCCCTCATCAACGGGGCTCCTACAACAACAACGATTGAGAAGCAGAAGACGGTGGTGAAGAACGTCAAGGTCCACAAAGTACTGCACTGTCGCAACAGTGTCAAAAGCGCATCATCCAATGTGCGCTGTGGTGCAACCTGGAACCGAGACGTGAACGCTGCCAAGAACCTTCTTCTGCTTCTGACGACGTGGATGGACGGGAAAGAGCGACCGGCGACATTTTGTGTGCCCTCATCATCGCCCACCCCAAAAACCACAGTTTCCGGAGAGGCAAATGTGGGCGCTCAACCAACCGACCCACCTGGGTCAGTTAGCAACTTACAATTGTTATCCTCTGGGCCAGCTTAAATGCTGAAATACGGGATGAAGGACACGAAGGATTGGGACCTTGATACAAAACCTTTAGCTGACCTACCCAATCAATTGGGTTCAAGGGTCACCGGTAAGGGTGTCCCATAAATTCTGTACCTGACTGTAGTCTCTCACACCCATCTCTAAGCAGTACACTCCATCCACCCAGCCATCATAAGGACCGATTAGGGGATCTCGTAACTCCCCCTCCCGAACGGTAACCGACACGCTACCATTCGGTTGGGCACTGCACTGCGCCTTCTGATCCCAGTACAAGCGGATGGTGTTGGTGGTGCTGCCGAAAGTGCGGGTGGGCGCGGGATGAGGGGGGCATACCGGGGTCGTGTGGCATAGGGTGGCACGACGACTAAGAGCCTGGCTACCGCATGTTGCTCGTGCGATGTGCGATGTGTGGAGAGGTGGTGCGAAGGTGTGGTGGGGTCTGTGGCCTTGGGGCAGGAGTGGGCAGGGGGGATCACAATCTCTCATCAAACATTGGTGGGCATAACATTTATACTCGGGGTGTGAGTTTGTGCATGCCGAATGTTGCCAGTTTAACTTGGGTCAACTGAGCATCGGTCAACATCCCTTGCAGTTCATGGTACGCCGCGGCCCATGCCCTTTCCAACTCACGCTCGATCTGGGTGGACGTGGCATCCCGCACGGCTTGGATCTCCTTGTCCAGGCGCTGGATCTGGGTGGACGTGGCATCCCGTAAGGCTTGGATCTCCTGACGCTGGTTTGCCTGTTCCGCCTCAAGCTGCCGCAAACGATTATCAAAGTCACTCATCCCTTCCCTGCATGCTCAAAATTATTTTGGAAATGTGAACGTGAAGACATCCATGCTCTAGAAATTGAGTTATGCGGTTGCCACCCGTTGTTTGTACCAGTTCCCTGCTTTCCTGTACAACGCCTTACGAACGTCGTTCACATTGAATCCGTTTTCTTCGATCGTGTCTCGTTCTGCCTGCGAAGGCACCGCTTGCTTCGTGACGGCAGTGCAATGCGTCTTGCCCTTCGTCTTGAACCACAGACGAGACGATGGGTGGTCCACGCACGTCCACACGATGCCCTCGCCACCACCCTTGACACCGGCCATTTGGTACGCGAACGGACACTCTGCATCCACGGAGTTCGTGAGATCCGCCATGTAGTCTTGCGCGGGCTGCGTGTCGCTCATGTTGACTTCCACCTCGTACGTCGGAAAGTTCATGATGTTGAAGATCCATTCCTCCTGACAGAAGACCGTGCTGTACTTGGTCATGTCAACCCATTCATAGTCGATTCTGATCGCAAATATCACAAACATCTTGGCGAGCTTACACAGGGCCACCTTGTTCTGCACACCTTTACCGCGGTACTCGCCACATACGACGATGTTCGATCTTATATCTGCTCCATGGATCTCTTGGATACGATCGAACAGATCGGAGTACTTCTTCGCAGTCAGAAACATGTGGCAGCCTTGGTTGTCGTTGTCGACTGACAGGATTCTGTTTCGAGACTGAATGGTGTCGACGAAGTCAGGGGTTCCAGTAATGAAGTGCCTCACAATGTCCGAGTGCGTCCCGTGCAGTTTGACCGTGCCTCGGAACTTGAGCGTCTGCGGGATCGCGCTTCCGAAGACGTACGGCAACTCTTTCAGGACGTTCCTGAACTGCTGGATCGGGGGAAATGGAATGAAGGCCGGCATTCGACTAACATACAGTTGTCGGTGGTGCCTTATAATGGGCGTTCCTGCCGCCCGGCCGATTTTGACTGGTTGCGAAACATGGTATGGAGCGGATTTGCGATTCCTTGGTGCTGATGTCTCAAGCTAGCGAGTCTTTTCAGGAGGCTCTAAATCCTGATTAGAAATTTAAAAAAATCGGCCGGGAGGCAGGAACGCCCATTTTATGTCAAAAAGTAGCATGAAAAGTCAAACTGCTGTCTCACTGTATCCAAAAAACTCCAGCTGATTCTCTGTTCCGTTGAATTTAACCATAAGGTGTACCGTACCGTACACTCCAGAAAGCGGTTTATGTAGTGGCATCGGAAAAATTTGTAGGCGTGCAAGAGTGATGGGCTACAAAAAAAAATTGATTTCGGTTCCCCATTCTGTTAATCAGCATCACCATGTTTCATTACATCAACCGCCCCCACGTATACGTGGACCTGCGCAGCTTCGCGACCATGTCGCATAGCGGCGAGATCACGATAGGGAGAACCTCCAAATCTACCATCCCCATGGACGACCCGGAGGTTCCCTCGATCCTCTCGCGGCAACATGCGATTATCAAGATGCCGCAAGGCGGTTGTGGCGCTCCCACATTGACCGACCAAGGTTCACTTAATGGCACCTACGTCTCCCGCGCCAATGGGAAGAAAATGTGCAAGCTATCGCCCTCCGACACATGGACATTCGAGCCCAACGATAGGATCTCCTTCGGAGGCTGCGAAGAAGTACTGCACCCAAAGACAGGCGCCCGCGTTGCCAACCCCTACTTCTTCATGTTCCACAACATGATTGATAAGGATGAGCAACCTTCTGCATTGATGGACATCATCCGGCAGCACCTGACATGCTCGATATGCCAAGGAGTTCTCCAGTGCACGCAGATGCTTCAGTGTGGACATATGTTCTGTCTACCCTGCATCTCAAAATGGCTTGATCGTTGCACCGATAAGACTTGTCCATCTTGCAGGTCCGAGGTGAAAACGGCGTTCGCCAGGTGTTACCCACTTGACGCCCTTGTCAATGACCTTACACACCAGTAAATACTGTATGATCACCTTTTTTTTTAGGGCATTGTAAATGTCCTTTGTCGCTCGCAACGCTCTTTGGTCCTCCCGGAATGGCACACTTCCCATCGGTTCGCTCCCATTAAGAGGGGGTGAGTATTCTTTTTCTTTTTGTGATATTTGCACCCACATCGTCATTCCCGAATCTCTGTTCGTAAAGGACAGCAGCCACGGGGGAGTTCATTCCGTCGAGTGTACGACAGGTGTCCCGTTGAAAACGATGCCATGAGTGGTTCCTGTTAAGATCATTTGCTCTATTGTGTCATTATAACGCCGACCTTTCTCACCCTTGAAGCGTTTTACATTGGGGTAGAGCCCCACCCCTGCGTGCTCTAGGAGCTCGGCAGCCAAGATCAAAGGGTTCAGGCAGTAATGTCTGCTATGGTCAAGAGTGGGCCATAGGTTCGAGTACATCTGCAATGCTACATCCATGTCAGCATCTGGAATGGCGTTGATGTTAGGATAGGTGTCACGCCATGTCTTCAAACTTGAGCGAGTGAGGCACATATTGTTTCTCTGCCAGAGAGCGATATGTTCTCAAATAAAGTGGGACACACCTTATACTTGGCTTGCGAGTTTCACAAAGTTCACTCGCGATTCTGAGACCGGAGATTGCGGAAACGCATTCAATAGGTGGGTTTGCGTGGGAGACGCTTTTGGAATCGTTCAATTCTGACACCAGCCAAGAAAGTTAGGGCCTCTCAAAGTTTGTTTGGTGTGACTTTCTTTCCATTTGCTGAGCAGATTCTCATTCATTCGCACGCATCCACCCCCTCTCGCGGTGGGGACCTGCAAGCAAGCTATCAGGGTGCAATTTGTGTTCTTGGGATTCATGAATCTATACAGATGCAGGAAGCGTCGGTGATAGGCGACCTGAACTGTCAAGTCATCCACGTCCGTACACACGTCAAGCTGGATGAATACAATGAAGCTTTGTGGGCGGACTCTACAAGTGGTCTGTGACAAACGTAACAGCTTCCGACCCGCTCCTGCACTTTTCTTGTATGTCGAGAATTCTTAACGACAATTTTATAACGGCGATGTCGTACATTTATTTCCATCTGATATATGTTTCATTTTACTGTTCCACCGACTGTAGGTGGTGCGCGTCTGATTGCAAAATATTAGCGCTTGTATGTATTAATAACAACCAACATGGGACACAAATTTGTCATCGTATCTGCCTCTTGTCCGTCACTTGAAGCATACAACTAGGGACATTTGATATTGGGACACCTTATATTTGGGGATTCTGAAAAGTTGACCAATTCAAGATTTGTAACCGATCTTGTCAATACAGATACTGTCTTCAGGTGATTGACACAAAAAATTCAAGGCATCTAATCTAGTGAACAACCGCGCGGTGTCTTATCTCTGCATCAATCATGATAACGTATGAAATGGTATAAAGAAATGTGGGTACAATATTATATCACCAAAAGAAAAAGAATACTCACCCCCTCTTAATGGGGGTAGTGCAAGACAAAGGAGATGACGATATTAACATCAGCGTCGTCAAGAAGACGCTTAATTCTCTGTGCATGGATGTATCGAGGCATCAGATCTCCTCAAGGATACAAAGCATGGTACTCTTAATCAACCACGCAGTTGCAGAGGCATACTTATTCGCAAACTTTCATATCACAAGATGCCTCAATGATGGAGACTTTGACGTCAAGCAGTTGCCACACCTGGATCGGAACTTTTATTACAGGTGCCTCCTTGCGGTACCGACCTCCAATGTTCGAAAGGATACTCTGGGCCAGAGCTTCAATGATACCATGGTTGCTTTCGACGCCCTAAGACCTGCAGGATACGTGAAGGTGGACGTTCGTCCTTGGGGACAAGTAATCGCAGACGTCTCAATACAAATGGCGACGATGGCGTGCAACAGCGTCTGGGCAAACGTGGACAGGGTCGTTATCAAGTACCTGCACTTGAAACATCCCTCTCTGAAGAAACATTTCAAGAAGATTGTCAAAGCGGTGGTCCAGTACCTAGAATCGAAAATCGACACAATCATCCCAGAGGGCCTCGTGCATGCGATCCACATCAAAGAGGTTGTCAGTCACTTGAGGGCTCTCTTTCCGCTGCCAAGAGGGAAGCAGTTCAACACTAGAGCGCACCTGACAATGTGATTGTTCCATCACGTGCTTACAGAGCTGGGAGAGGTCGGACGAGTGGATCCGAAAGATAAAAAAACAAGAAAAAGTCACCCCCGTCTGTTCAGTATCCTTCCTCGCAAGAACGGCTTCACAATTTCGTACGTCCCGATATCTTCCATGACTTTCATGAAGCTTCTCAGCATGGGTGATTCGCGACTCGAGAGCGTCTCTGGCGATGGACGTTACGAGAACCATACAATGCTGTGGCGAAAGTACTTTAATGTCCAAGGTCTTGAGACGAAAAGGTCTCGCTTTGACAACCGAATCCTCAGCGACGGTAAAGGGGTATCCGTCCAAATGAAGCAGAAGGGTAAAGAAGAGGTCGTTGAAGAAGGAGAAAACGCAGGCTATCCAAAGGACGCAAATATCGTAGAGTGCAAGGACGCAGTGGGTGCGCTGCGTGTCGGAGTAGACCCTGGAATGACAGATATCGTCACGGTAGCATCTTCTGCAGGTCGCATCGAGTCTTTCAGCTCGGCTCGCTTTAGCGAAGTTGCTGGGTACAATACAAGCAAGCGTCGCACCTACAAATGGAATGACGAGACTCAAGACCTCGTGAAGTCCATTCCATCGCCTAATACGAGCAACATGTCCGACCTGCAGGACCATGTCAGAGCTTATCTCAAAGCGCTCCCGATCCTCCTACAACACAGAGCCAACAAAGGCTACTGATCTATGCGATTCTTTCGATACGTTGGTAAACAGAAGACGATTGAAAAGGTATGCGATGTGATTGCACCAAGGGCACAGACGACCGTTGTTGGCTTCGGCAACTGGTCCAACCAAGGGTATGGTATCAGTCGTTCATGTTCTGGGCCCATCAAAGAGATCAGGAGGTGCCTCTCACGTCGTAAGAATGTTTTGTTCAAAAACGTCGACGAACGCAACACTTCTTGTAAATGTCACGGCTGCTTCCAGAGGCTTGTCAACATGAAGGCAGACAGCGTAGTCTGGCGCGGAGTTTGCAAAGAGTCCCCAATCGACGGGTCTATAACTGTTGAGAAGCAGAAGATGGTGGTGAAGAACGTCAAGGTCCACAAAGTACTGCACTGTAGAGACAGTGTCAAAAGCGCATCATCCAATGTGCGCTGTGGTGCAACCTGGAACCGAGACGTGAACGCTGCCAAGAACCTTCTTCTGCTTCTGACAACGTGGATGGACGGGAGAGAGCGACCTGAGGCATTCTGTGTTCCCTCGCCTCCCCCCAAAACCACAGTTTCCATCGAGGCGAGCGTGAGCGCTAAACCGACCGACCCACCTAGGTTTGTCAGCAGCTTTCCTTGTTATCCTTTGGGCAAGCTTAAATGCTGAAATACAGAGATGAAGGGCAAAAATATGTACTCGCCTTTAGCTGATCTACCCATTGGGTTCAAGGGTCACCGGTAGGGTGTCCCACAAATTGCGTCTCCGACTGTATATTACATCCACTACAGGAAATCATGGGGTTTCGCATCATAGCACTTGATGAGCCCCTTACATATTGCGTGACTGAACTACTCTCGGTGTGGCAGGTGACTTCATTGCCAGCCATCAGAGATGACAATGGACTCTTCTGCGGCCGTCAAGCACTGATGTGGGCGCAGGAGAAGGGGTTCGACATCATAGAGGATGCTCTCGATGCATGTAGTGTCACAATCAGCGAATTGAAACAACTGACTAGCGCAAATAGACCAGGGGGGCAAAGAGTGAATCCTGTGCATACATTATAATTCTCTACGGACATTCAAAAGTACAGAGAAAGCTCTAACGTTGTTTGTATCGACGAAGCAGGATTTTAAGCAGTCGAACAAAGAAAATGTATCTTTTCAGAGGAGCCTCCGGAAGAATTCTTCAGTATTTATTTGTTGTTGAAATAATTGTTGTTCCCGAGATGGAGTGTGCGTTTTTGCTGAGTTTGTGAGAAATGCACTTGTCATTCAGCGCGGATACGTGTTCGGCCCCTGACAATTTTATAGAAGTGCCTACACCTGTTCTTCATTGGAGTCCCGTCACTCCACACATGATATTGTAAGCATTTGAGACAAGACTGCAGCTGCTTGTTGTGTTGCACCTTGAATTTCTCAAAAATGTCTTCCTCTATATTTGTATACATTGTTAACGAAACTAGATCATGCAACACCTTTGAGTCGTACAGCAAGATCTTTGTTTGCGTATCAATCATGTTGATGATCGTGTCTAACACATCTTGTGGCAATGCACCCATGAGCTAAGATGTGTTTTTAGTTAAAGCTAAGATGTGTTTTTAGTTAAAGCTAACGGAATAAACATGTATCTCAACGCTAATGTTCTGAGTCACATCATGCACATGTGCGACATACACACTCAGATGGTGTGCCAGCATCGTGCAGTTTTAAATGCGGACGAGCATGAACAGGGCGATGCAATACGGAGGGTCATTGATGAGGAGGACACGGTCACCTTACGGTGTTTGTGCAAATGGGCATTCAAGAGCAATAGACTGTGCAGGTTACTAAGCATCCTAATGTGTTATTCCATTGACGCAAACAGATTGAACAGTTTTCGTTGCATCCTGTTACATCTTCCTCAATATCCATGGTTTTACGAGTTCGGGAGAAACACTGTGGGAGTATACACTCTCATGCACTCAGCTGCACGATTCCGACCACGCCACATGCACCTGCTCCTTAAAAAGTTTTCATACAATAGTTTTGAACTGGCAACTGCAAACCATGTTGCAGAGCATCACAAACAAGGATGGGTGAGCAACATCCTGGAATCTATTAGTTCTCAATTTCCGACCCCAATGCATGCACACAAAGACAAAATGGTGCGTCCATACCGAAGCACGCCGTTCGCTTTCAAAGAAATTACAGACTGAGGTTGGGCATTTGTGAGGCTGCCATATATGGGTTGGCATGGATTACATGAGGCTGCATGGGTAGGGTGGTGAATTCCGGGGAACTAAAATTCAACGGCCAATCAGGGTTCGGCACTTGAATTGGTCAAGTTTTCGTAAGTAAGTCCCAGACGACAAGGTGTGACTTTCAAATGTTCCTAGCTGTATTGGTCACGCACTCTTCAGTATCCAGCAGACAGTAAATAATATACTGTAACATTATTGTAACAAGCATCCTTGACTTGACGACCCCACAAAATTATGAAATGTATCTGTATAAAAATTTGACAGATGGAATCCTTAGCATTTATCTCTATTTTTCTATTATTGGTCGTCGCCGGCTTTCTCATCGCCTCGCACATTTCCCTGCGAAGAGAGATCAACACACATGAAGACGAGTTGGGAGATCTCGTATTGCGGTCGAATTCCGAGTTCAAACGCTCTCAACAAGCGGACACCATGCATTCATGTTCTCTGAAAAAGAGAAAGCAGTCTGATGTAAAGATTAATACGATGTTGAAAGACGGTTTAGCGACAGTCAACACAAGATCTAACGACCTTAATTCCCACATCGTCGCAATCGAACGTAAACAAAATGCATTGGACACGAAGGTGAATTTATCAACCGGTCTGTCGGCCAAAGGAACTTTGAATGTAACTGGAGCCACTGCCAAGGTCTGCATTGACGGGATATGTATGACAAAGGGAGACGTCGCCAATTTCAAGGCTGCCTTCGCTCAATTACAGCAGAAACCACCCGCTAAGGCCTCGGTCGCTAAATTACAGCAGAAACCACTCGCTAAGGCCTCGGTCTCACAATTACAGCATAAACCACTCGATGTGGCCTCTTGGTGTTACGGCGCCAAACCTGGATTTTGCTACACTTGCAACGATGTCACAAGTGCATACAAAGCGAAAGGATGGGAATACAATGAGAATGATTTTGAACAGTGCAGGAAACAGGTAAAAACACTGGAACAGTTAAGTGCACAGGAAATCGCGAATATAGGAATATTGAATCCAAACTATTCGTCTTAGATGAGAGGCAGCTGCCTTGTACAAACATAAACTGTTTAGGGAGTTGGTACTACAGTCGGCGGCGGAACAGTAAAATGAAACATCCCAATAAACGGTATAAGGCGTCTACAGAATGGCCCGTCCAGCAAAGAAACCTCCTTTCATGACTCAACAAAGACCCCGTGTTCTTTTGGGCCACGGTACCGGGGAAGAGGCGATCGCTTAAGTGCGGCTGGTCCTTCAATGGACACTCTCGAAAGTACCGACAAAAGAATGATACGGAGTCTGCAGCCGTGATCTAAAAAAGAACCACGATATTCTCGTTAACATCTTGTAATTTGTTGATTCAAAATCGTATTGGTGTTCCACTTCCCCGTGGGTTGCTACACCATTAGGGTTTTGGGGGTTGCCGGCAGGACTCCTCTCTCAAGGTGTTCCGTACACGAAGTGGTTTCATTTTAGTATTCCGTTGACTGTACGATCCTCCATGTCAAGTTTTAGCATCCATAGTGGAACCGTTGCACACAAACATAGCTTGCTGCTGCTGTCTGCAAATCCTTAGAATTTGAATGCCGCAGTAAGCGATGACATATGACCGATAAATCTCGATGATGTAGGTGTTCTCCACGCGCGCAGCCTTAATGGTAGTTACATCTGTTGTATCATGCACACTCAGCTCAGGTGTGAACACTGTGATACCATCTGCATTCTCTGTCCAAACGCGTCCCGTGTGGTTTGACAAGCTTTGAAGCTTGATGACTATGTCTGGCGCCATGTCACTCCGGAGCACGTGGACGGTGCGATTCATATAGCTTATCGACATGGGAACAATGCCTGTAGAAGTCATGACAACAGGTGTATTACACACACACACAAACAGTCGCTTTATATTAATAATGAGGCCTCCGACAAAAAAGAACGGACGCTTGATGAATGGATCGAGTGGGCCGGCGCGCTCAGCATGAACGCATCGAATTGCAGAAAATTAACAAAATGCAACGAAAAAGTATCGGATGCGGGTGAAGTCGTTGACAAAACTTCAAAGCCCCGTCATCCTCACGCAAACGGCGGAACACTGTTTCGTCCGTACCACATTAAACAAGTGGCGGAGCCCCCACAAAGGAGTCCGCGAACGAGAAACATCAACCAGCACATTGTAAAACATCAACCAGCAGACACACTACATCGTGGCTGGCGTAGATACGTGATTCTTGGAATCTATGCCAGATGTCTAGATGTCTAGATGTCATGTACCCAGTGGTCCCCGACGCTGCCTTTTGCATGGAGCGGCTCAACGCCCACGGAAAAGGCGTTGAGGATCCGCTACGGTCCACAGTCAATGATGCTATGTGTAGCCACACCTCGGTTGGGATCCCATGATGTTGATTGTTGTGCCTGAGGGAAAACAAGTGCGTGGAATTAAATGTTGTTGATACTGATCGTGTTTACCTTGGACGTGAAGAAACAAATGGGGATAAGTAGGGATTTATTGATGTGGTGAACGGGTTTTGTGAATGAAATAATGAAAGTATGGAAGAATAAATAGATCGCGAACCCCGCTCCGCAACCCCATGGCACACACCGCATGCCTCATGACCCCATGGCACACACCGCATGCTACATGCCTCATGCAACCCCACGGCACACACCGCATGCCTCATGACCCCATGGCACACACCACATGCCCCATGCAACCCCATGGCACACACCGCATGCCCCATGCTACCCCATGGCACACACCGCATGCAAAAACTGGAGGAGGGCTGGGGGGGGGGTAGCGACAGAGGAGGAGGGCTGGGTGGGTAGCAGGGGAGGAGGTTGAAGAAGGTGCAGCAGGTTGAAGAATTTTACAGAAGCGTTGGCATACATACATACATGGCATACATACATGGCATTCTGATATTTAGTACATGCAAATTCCTTATTACACGTCAAGCCATGCCAAATGTCACCAACTCCCACGTGACACCCGGAGCCAAGAAATCTTTGTGGACGATGCAGTTGCATGCCATCATGGTGATGTAGTTCTCGTAGGTGTGTCCTGCTCGAAAACCTAACCAAATATGAACGCAGCAATTTAAGCCAACTCAGTATTATAGAGCAAGTATAGGATGTCGTACATCTCACTGGGAATCACGTGGTGCACCTCGTTGAGTGCACCATTCAGATTCTGGGACAGTTTGTCCATCCACATGTGATCATCCTCGGTCATGCGCGCATCGCGCAAGGAGTTGGCCTTGTCGGGATGCAGACTCAGGATCATCATCTTCTGTTCAGTCCTCGTCCAAACGCCATTAAACCAGGTGTCAAGGGCTTTGTTAGACAACCAGTACGTCCACCAGCTGGTGGACATGGTCGCCAGGGTAGGCCCGCCTGCGAGGAACGTTTCTAAGATCCCTGTCCTCTCCAGTAGCCCGGATACGACTTCAAACGCGTGGGCCGGCTGATAGGCAGGCTGGGGCTCGTCGTCGGACATGGGCTCGTCGTCGGACATGGGCTCGGGCTCGGGCTTGGGCTCGGGCTCGGGCTCGGGCTCGGGCTCGGGCTGGGACCATGGGCTCGGGCTGGGTTGGTCCTCGTAGTCAGAATATGACATGGGCTCGGGCTTGGGCTCGGGCTCGGGCTGGGACCATGGGCTCGGGCTGGGTTGGTCCTCGTAGTCAGAATATGACATGGGCTCGGGTTGGTCCTCGTCGTCAGACTCTGACATGGGCTCGGGCTGGGTCGCGTCGTCGGACTCATCATCAGACGATACCAAGGATACAATGCACGGCTCATGTGTGTTCAAAACGCAGTTGCATATTTGTGTAACACAGTCTCGAACAATGTCTTCATCTTCCCTTGATATGTCGATGATGCACGGCTCATGTGCGTTCAAAACGCAGTTGCATATTTGTGTAACACAGTCTCGAACAATGTCTTCATCTTCCCTTGATATGTCGATGATGCACGGCTCATGTGCGTTCAAAACGCAGTTGCATATTTGTGTAACACAGTCTCAAACAATGTCTTCATCTTCCCTTGATATGTCGATGATGCACGGCTCATGTGCGTTCAAAACGCAGTTGCATATTTGTGTAACACAGTCTCGAACAATGTCTTCATCTTCCCTTGATATGTCGATGATGCACGGTTGTTCTGACATGTTGTATGCAGGTCTTGTAATCACTCATCTGCATACACAAGCCGATATTCAGCATTTTCATGTCATGTGCCAGCACCAACTAGAACAACCGTCTCAGGATCCATTTTTACTAATCATCACAATTTTTTCGTGTTAATTGTACGCAGGGGGTGGGGGGATGGACAAGCAGCAGTTGTGCAAGGCAGGAGGAGCCCCGCAAAATAGGTGTCTGCACATGAGGACAATCAAAATAAATGTCAAAATTTAGAGAATCTTTCACAAACAAACACAATGAAAAATAGGTGTCTGCACATGAGGACACTCAAAATAACTGTCAAAATGTAGAGAATCTTTCACAAATAAACACACTGAAAAATAGGTGTCTGCACATGACACTCAAAATAACTGTCAAAATGTAGAGAATCTTTCACAAACAAACACACTGAAAAATAGGTGTCTGCACATGAGGACACTCAAAATAACTGTCAAAATGTAGAGAATCTTTCACAAACAAACACACTGAAAAATAGGTGTCTGCACATGAGGACACTCAAAATAACTGTCAAAATGTATAGAATCTTTCACAAACAAACACACTGAAAAATAGGTGTCTGCACATGAGGACAATCAAAATAACTGTCAAAATGTAGAGAATCTTTCACAAAAAAACACACTGAAAATAGGTGTCTGCACATGAGGACAATCAAAATAACTGTCAAATGTAGAGAATCTTTCACAAACAAACACACTGAAAATAGGTGTCTGCAAATGAGGACCATCAAAATAACTGTCAAAATGTAGGGAATCTTTCACAACAAACACACTTAAAAATATTTCTGCACTGAGGACACTCAATAACTGTCAAATGTAGAGATCTTTCACAAACAAACACACTGAAAAATAGGTGTCTGCCCAGAGGACCACTCAAAATAACTGTCAAAATGTATAGAATCTTTCAAAACAACCACACTGAAAAATGGTGTCTGCACATGAGGACAATCAAATAAACTGATCAAATGTAAGAATCTTTCACAACAAACACACATGAAAAATAGGTGTCTGCCATGAGGACACTCAAAAACTGTCAAAATGTAGAGAATCTTTCACAACAAACACAACAATGAAAATAGGTGTCCTGCACATGAGGACCACTCAAAATACTGTCAAAATTGTAGTAACTTTCACAAACAAACACACTGAAAATAGGTGCTGCACATGAGGACACTCAAAATAACTGTCAAAATTTAGAGAATCTTTCACAAACAAACACTGAAAAATAGTGTTCTGCACATGAGGACACTCAAATAACTGTCAAAATATAGAATCTTTCACAAACAAACACACTGAAAATAGGTTTTTGCACATAGGAAAATCAAAATAACTGTCAAATGTATAGAATCTTTCAAAAAACAAACACACTGAAAAATAGGTGTCTGCACATGAGGACTCAAAATAACTGTCAAATGTATAGAATCTTTCACAAACAACACACTGAAAAATAGTTGTCTGCACATGAGGACTCAAAATAACTGTGCAAATGTTAGAATCTTTCACAAACAAACACACTGAAAATAGGTGTCTGCACATGAGACAATCAAATACACTGTCAAAATGTAGGAATCTTTCACAAAATAAACACACTGAAAAATAGGTGTCTGCACATGAGGACACTCAAATAACTGTCAAAATGTAGAGAATCTTTCACAAACAAACACACTGAAAATAGGTGTCTGCACATGAGGACCCATCAAAAACTGTCAAATGTAGAAATCTTTCACAAACAAACACACTAAAAATAGTGTCCTGCACATGAGGACAATCAAAATAACTGTCAAATGTAGAGAATCTTTCACAAACAAACACACTGAAAAATAGGTGTCTGCACATGAGGACAATCAAAATACTGTCAAAATGTAGAGAATCTTTCACAAACAACACCCTGAAAATAGGTGTCTGCACATGAGGACAATCAAATAACTGTCAAAATGTAGAGAATCTTTCACAAACAAACACACTGAAAAATAGGTGTCTGCACATGAGGACACTCAAAATAACTGTCAAAATGTATGAATCTTTCACAACAAACACACTGAAATAGGTGTCTGCACATGAGGACAACTCAAATACACTGTCAAGATGTAGAACTCTTTCACAAAAACACACTGAAAATAGGTGTCTGCACATGAGGACACTCAAATAACTGCAAGATGTATAGAATCTTTCACAACAATACACTGAAAAATAGGTGTCTGCACATGAGGACACTCAAAATAACTGTCAAAATGTATAGAATCTCTTCACAACACAAACACACTGAAAAATAGGTGTCTGCACATGAGAAAATCAAATAACTGTAAATGTATAGAATCTTTCAAAACAAACACACTGAAAATAGGTGTCTGCACATGAGGACTCAAATAACTGTCAAATGTATAAATCTTTCACAAACAAACACACTGAAAATAGGTGTCTGCACATGAGGACCTCAAAATAACTGTCAAGATGTAAGAATCTTTCACAAACAAACACACTGAAAAATAGTTGTCTGCACATGAGGACAATCAAAATACCTGGCAAAATGTGTAGAATCTTTCACAAAAACACACTGAAATAGGTGTCTGCACATGAGGACAATCAAAATAACTGTCAAATGTAGAGAATCTTTCACAACAAACACACTGAAAATATGTGTCTGCACATGAGGACACTCAAAATAACTGTCAAAATGTAGAGAATCTTTCAAAACAAACACCTGAAAAATAGGTGTCTGCACATGAGGACAATCAAAATAACTGGCCAGATGTAAGAATCTTTCACAACACAAACACACTGAAAAATGAGTGTCTGCACATGAGACACAAAATAACTGTCAAAATGTAGAATCTTTCACAAACAAACACACTGAAAAATAGGTGTCTGCACATGAGGACACTCAAAATAACTGTCAAATGTATGAACTTTCACAAACAAACACACTGAAAAATAGGTGTCTGCACATGAGACAATCAAAATAACTGTCAAATGTATAAATCTTTCACAAACAAACACACTGAAAAATAGGTGTCTGCACATGAGGACAATCAAATAACTGTCAAAATGTGTGAATCTTTCACAAACAACACACTGAAAAATAGGTGTCTGCAACATGAGGACACTCAAATAACTGTCAAGATGTATAGAATCTTTCACAAAAAACACACTGAAAATAGGTGTCCTGCACATGAGGACACTCAAAATAACTGGCAAGATGTATAGAATCTTTCAAACAACACACACTGACAAATAGGTGTCTGCACATGAGACACTCAAAATAACTGGCAAGATGTATGAATCTTTCACAAATAAACACACTTGAAAATAGGTGTCGCACATGAGGACAATCAAATAACTGTCAAATGTATAGAATCTTTCACAAACAACACACTGAAAAATAGGTTCTGCACATGAGGGAAATAAATACTGTCAAAATGTAGTGAATTTTTCACAAACAAACACAACTAAAAATATGTGTCTGCACATGAGGACATAAAATAACTGGCAAGATTTTAGAATCTTTCACAAACAAACACACTGAAAATAGGTGTCTGCACATGAGGCACTCAAATAACGGCAAGATGTATAGAATCTTTCACAAGCAAACACAATGAAAAATATGTGTCCCTGCACAT